>JASUUL010000084.1:0-459825 GCA_030449875.1 Aegle marmelos
GAGGATTTTGGAATGTCATCTCCTAATTCATTTTTTATCATTGGCACAATTAGTTTATCACACACAATTTCCTAGATTTCATAATCTAAGGCTTGCAGATAAATTCTCATCCTATTTTTCCAATAAGGATAATCATTACCATCAAAAAATATTGGACGAGTTATGGATTGTCCTTCCCTAAATGTGGATTCATATTACCAAAAGAACCTTGCTCTGATACCAATTGAAATTCTATCTAGACAACCCAAGAGGGGGGTGAATTGGGTATTTAATAATTACAAAAATAAATCAATTAATCAATACAAAAAAATTCGAAATAACTAAATAAATAAATAAACAATGATAAATAAATTAAGAAAAAGGGAAGAGAAAGCAAACACAATAATTTTTTACGTGGTTCGGCTATCCCCGCCTACATCCACGCTTCTAAGCACACCGAGCTTGAGGATTCCACTATGCAAGCCTCCAAGGCTTCAACAACTTACAATTGATTTCTTAGGTGTCAATAGACCTTTACAGCAAGAGATTATTCCCAATCTCTTAACCCAAATGTATCCCTACACTTGCAGTCACTCAAGACAAAGGAATACAAATTGATTTATCTCTCACACAATTTTTTTTTTGGGTTACAAGTTAATGCACAATGTGTGAATGAAGTAAAAATCTGTTTAAAGCTTTCTGTAGATGATAAACTCGTATATAAGCTCAGTAGTTGTTTTGTCGTCGAATCTTGATTTGAATTGGATGAATATATTTATACTTAGAGCTGAAAACTAGCTGTTATTCTTTCATCTGGTAGAAAACGATTTGCCGTTAGTCGTTAACAGTTAACCGTTTCCTTTGGTCAATGTTACCGTTGGGCATGATTTCAAATAAACGGTTGACCGTTAATAATTACCTTTCGCCATTAACATCTAGAAACCTGCACAATAAAAACACTTGATCTATTTTCTCTAAACGGTTAAAGGTTGACAAAGAATGTCAATTCTGAAATTAATCGGTCAACGGTTATGTATTAACGGTTTGCTATTAAAGTCCAGTATCCTCATAATACAAAACTCTGTAATCGGTTTTTTTTAATAGTAAAGGATTTAAAGAGTTGACGATATCGGTTAGCCGTTATATATTAACAGTTCACCTATTACTTCCAGTATCTCACAAAACACAAACCTTGAACTATTTTCTTTAACTGGTAATGGATTAACAAAAATATGATAATATCGGTTAATCGTTATTTATTAACAGTTCACCGATTTCTTCCAGTAGCTCACAAAATACTTATTAGTTAAGGCTTAAGCTGTTAAACTTTTACGGAGCTAAGTCTTTTCACTAACGGTTAACCATTTAATATAATCGGTTAGCCGGTTATATTCAGAACTTTATTTTACTTATAAATTGTTCTAGTTTCTCTAAGAAATATTAAACACATACCTAGTTTTGACTCTTAAGAGAATACTTAAATTTATGTGAGTCTTAAAACACATTTATTAACTTAAACTCGTTGTTTGTTATCATTAAAATCAATTACCAAAACATGTATATGTTAACAATTCCATTCCTATGAAGGTTTTGAAGTATCTTCTTTTACATAATCTTTAGTTATAGGCATGAATGGACAATCATATACTACTTCTCAAGTTTCATAATGTAGTACTTGTAAGTAAATTCTCTTTCTAATTTTTCAATAAAGGTAGTCATTTTTATCGAAGAATGGTAGTCTAGTAGTAAATGGTCCTTCCCTAAACATGGAATCATTTTCAGTTGCCATTGATCTTTAACTCTAAACGGTTAAGTCTAAATAAGAGCAACTCGCTTTGATACTAAATGAAATACTATCTAGGCAATCCAAGAAGGGGTTGAATTAAGTAAATCAAATTAAATATAAATTAAACAAAAAAAACTAAATATGAAATAAATAAATTAAGATGCAATGAAATTAAGTGATAAGAAAGAGAAAACATGAGATTTTTACATGGTTCAACCAACTCTACCTATGTTCATGCCTCCAAGGATACCGGGCTTGGGGATTCTACCATCCAAGCCTCTAAGGCTTCAGGATCTTACAATTGACTTCCAAAGATGTCAATAAACTTTTACAATTAGAGATTATATCCAATCTCTTATCCCAAATATATCCCAACACTTAAAATATGTCAAGAAAAAAATTACAAATGAAATATTCTCACTTAATGTGTTGATTACAAAGATGAAAGCTTGATCTTTGAATCAAAGGAATAAGAACAAGTTTGAAGCTCAATGATTAGAGTATTCTTAGTAATAAGCTCAATGATAATTCTTGAATTTCTCTTTTGTTTGAATTTGAAAGAATTAATTTATAGTTTAAGCTAAAAAATTAGCCATTATTAACTTTCTGGTAATAACCAGCTTACTGTTTGATGGTAATCGATTTGCCACTTCATGTTACCATTATAGATAAAAAATTAAATTTTGTATAATTAGTTTGCCATTTTGCAAATTCCATTTTTCGTTTCTATCCAGAGAGTTTTTGCTCCTTAATTAGTCTATCGTTTGATGAATTCGATTTACCATTTCTATTTAGAGAGTTTTTGCTCTATATCCAGTCATCTATTTATTCATATCTGGTATGCTATTTATTTTTAGAACCACTTGTACTTGAAACTTTTCCTTCTTCACAACTGGTTTGCCATTTTAGGCTAATTCGATATGCCGTTTATTTTTAGAAACCTTCTTTTTCATGATTTATCTATTGTTTAATCATAACCCAGAACACCGATTGTTTTTAGAAACCTTTTTTTTCTTAACTGGTTTATCGTTTAAGCTAATTCGATATGCCGTTTGTATTCAAAAAGATTTTAAGGCATTTTATAAAGACATTTTCTTGCTTAAAAACAAAGTGTATCATTCCAAAAATATGTGATTTGTTATTATCAAAATAAAATTTTTAAAAAATAAGTTAACAAATTAGCATGTGCACTAGAAGAAAAATATAGCTAAATGTCATAAGAACTTTAACAATGACATCTAAGTAACTAAAACTCAAGTCAAATCAACTTTTCCTATCTATTCACATTTGAAGGAAAGAAAGATAAACTTAAAAGTGAAAATGCTAACTTTCTATCCGTAAATTTATATTTTTGAGAATTCATTGACTGAATTGACCCTCTAAGGGCTCAACTAGGAAAGTTATCTTTCTAATTGTATTTTTATTTTTGTAGAGCATCATTAGATAAAGACATCCTCATCCCTTAAAGAAGTGGACTTCTAATAGAAAATTTAGAGGCCATTAAGATCAAGTTAAGGAGAAATTTATTATTGCTAGGGCCAATAAAGAGGAAGCGTAGTCTCAATGGGTCTATCCTTAGTTGGAATTACCATATAGTATGTTAAGATAAATTTTGAATAAGCAAATTGGCGTATCTATAGGTACTTTCTATTAAAAGTCTTGGAAGCCTATCTTAAGCATGGATGTGAAATTAAGTGTTATGATTTGGAAGCTAATTATGAAAGTTCCAAAGTCGGTAAAGAAGTTCACTTTTGATAAATGAGATAACAATAACATTTAAATGATGATTACATAGTGCCCACCCATCTTCTTTTAAATCTTCAACTAAATCCATGTTGCTACGGCAAATATTAAGAGCAACCTGGACAGTAAATAAATCAGTTGGCTTAAAACTTTAATAGAATGTTCAACTAATTGTAAGCTTAAGCTAAGGTAGGGAAGAACTTAAATAGATGTAATATGGTTGATTTTAACACCTCTATAATGATATGTAGAGAAGAATTAAATAAAGGTGATCTCAAGTATTTCTCTAAACCAGTAATAATTTAAGAGAAGAATGGCTAAAGAAGATTTAGACCAAAAGAAGGAAGTCAATAAAAAATTACAAGAGACGATTTAGAGACCTAAGTAAATAGTTCGAGAAATAGGATCACTTGATAATACAACAATAGAACTTGACAAAATGGGACCACTTATGACACAACAAATAAATTTGAACAAATAAAGTAATAGTAAAATATCTACCTAGGTTTCATTTACCCTCGATAGAGCCTTATAAGGGATGGAGAACCTATTGAATATTTAGAATTATATTGCACTTTATGGAAATGCATAGAGGATAACAAATAATTCTTTGTTGAGCTTTTCCTCTAAGACCAACACAAAAATGGTTTTAAAGGTTAAGGCAAAGTTCCATCCCATTTTTTAAAGATTTAAATATTAGATTTACCTCTCACTTTAAAAGTGCTCAGTAAAGAGAAAAATCCATGAATTACCTCTTGATCATTAAGCAGTAGAGATAGATTCTATCAGAAGATATAATAATGAGATTACCTAAGTAGATGGTTAAAATGATAGAATAACACTATTTTAGTTTATTATAGAGAGATAGAAGATAGGAAAATTTTAGTGATCAGTTTCAAATACACCACGTATTTCCTACTTTAAGATGCTTGCAAGAGATGAGAAGTATACCAATGCTAAAGAAAGGTTTTGAAGCAAAAATCAACAGAAAGAAAAACCAAGCAATAGAAAGGAAAACAAAATATGATTGATGAGAAGTAAAGGCCAGTAAATTTGATCAATTTTAAAGGAAAGATAAAATTTTTCATAGGGAATGTTCTAAAGTTCGGGACATTTATTTTGATTCAACCTCTTAAATTTGTTAATTTTATAGAGCTTAACAGTCTTTAAGACTAAATTCTTATACAAGTCACTGGTCCAACTTTGTTTAAAACCCTACTTTCTATGATGACATATCCATTTTAAATGAATCTAAATAAGTATTGTATTTCCATAAAGATCATTGACGTGACACCTCTAAGTGATTTGAGTATAAGAAGTAAATAGATAACTTAGTTCAACAAAGAAAACTATAAGAATATGTAAGAAATCTTGATGGTTGAGTAAAGCATGATCAACCATAATCTTCGAGAAAAAGAAAGAGAAAGAATAAGTGTCGTGATGAAAATATGTCTAATATCAATCATATTTAAGGAGGAGAATTATTAGAGACTTAGAAAAATCATAGAAGAATTTATCTTGCTAAGCAAGACATGAACCAAATGGTTTTAAAGTTGATTTGACTAATTAGTCCTAAGGATTAATGGCTCAGGACATAACAATAATCTTAACGCTAGAGAAGCCGCTTTAGACATCACCCCCTCTGTGGTAAGCAAACTCTATTGGATTCTCGTTGATAATGGGAAATTAGTTGAGATTTTATTCTTATTAACTTTTGTTTAAGTCGAGTTTGAAAGATCACAATTGAAACCTAACATCAAAGGAAATTTCATTCTTAATATAGTTATAGAGCTCATAGTTCATTTAAAGAAAGTTTGACTAATTAATGACTATAATTAATTTTATCATAGTTGATCAAACAAGTTCCTATAACTTTATCTTAGGAAGGCTAAATCTTCATACAATAAAAGCAAAAACTTTGATTTATCATTATGCATTGAAGTCTCGAACTAAAGTTAAGGTCGAAGTTATACGAGCTGAGTAAAAGAAAGTAAGTGATCACTATAAGATAATATTTAGAATAGGCAAGGAAACTTTTTAGATCATAGGCTTTTATCTTAGAATAGTGAAAGAAAATAAATGGGCAAGTTTAATTGATGACCTAAATGACTTTCTACTAGGTAAAGATCTAACTAAGGTAGTAAAAGTCAATTGCCTAATTGATTAAAGAAAGAATTTGTTAAATTTCTCAAAGAATGTCACAATGTTTTTGCTTAGATAATAAAAATATTTTACATATTGATTTTAGCTTAGTAGTACATCAATTAGGTACTAACCCAAAATAAAATTAATTTGGCAAAAAAAAGAAGTCTAAATGTCAAAAGATTTTTAGTTATGAGAAAAGAAATAGATAAACTTCCTAAGATTGGTTTTATTAGAGAGGTAAGGTATTCTAAGTGTTTAGCCAATGTTGTGGTTGTGAAGAAAGCTAATAGAAAGTAAAGAATGTGCATTAACTTGACTTCCAATAGATAGTTTTCCTGTGCTTAGGATCAATCAATTAGTAAATGCAATAGTTTAACATGGACCTTTAAACTTTATAGACGTATACTTAAGATATAATTAGACGTGGATGCATGAACCTGACTAAGAGAAGACTGCCTTCATGATTGATCAAGGTCCTTATTACTGTAAAGTTATGCCTTTTAGACTCAAGAATGCTGAGTCCATTTATTAAAGGCTAGTAAATACTATGTTTGTTCAACAAATTAGGTACAACATGTAAGTTTATGTAGATGACATGCTTACCGAGAGCTGTACACCTAAAGATCATTAAAAGATTGATGGGATACCTTTAATGTTCTTAATAAGTACAAAATGAGATTGAGTCTAACTAAATATCATTTAGTATATCATTAGAAAAATTCTTTAGCCTCATGGTAAATTAAAGAGGTATTAAGATCAATCCAGAGAAGATCCAAGCATCAGTTAACATGACCCTTTAAAGAATGTTAAGGAAATTTAGAGTTTGATGGGTCAAGTAATCTAATACCCCATATTTATAATTGTAACAAAGGTAATTTAAAAAAAATAGAATATTGAACTCTTTTATTATACATATAGAATATAAAAGGTTTGTTACATAAATAAACTTTGTTATAAAATGTAGAGATTTTTTAGTAGCATATCTCAAAACTAACTCTATAGCCAAATAAAATTATAATATTTATGTTTGGATAGAAATACAGTTGAGCCCATCATACATCTAAGGTCTGTTATGCCTGTATTTCTAAAATTCTAAATTATCTCGTGTATATGTATGTACCGTATACACTTTTTTCTGATCCATTAACATACTGCCACGTTATCAGTGAACAGTGCAATAATATTTTTATCTAATAAATTTGTAAAACTTCATCAGTCAAGCCACGTCATCAGTCAATGCCATATAATCAGTTAATGCCACATCATTCCTCCAATCAAATGATGCCACATCATTGGTAGGTGCCACGTTATCGATCAGCACCATGTCATCGGTCAATGCTATATCATCGTATAGTATATATGAACAGTGTCATGAACATTACTATGAATAATACCGTATATGTGAACAGTGACATTTTTACTTTTATACTCCTCCTAAGGTTTTTAACCATTTTGAGTTCAGATTTACGTTCTTTTTTGTCATTCGATATCTCGTTTATTATGAAATGATCATGATACCTCTAAAATACGTAAAATACTTAATTATAATAAAACACGCATAATTAAATTCACAAGAAATTTGAATACATAAAAGTAAAGAAGTTAGTAGAACTTGAAGTAAAAAATGATGATTTTCTCTTTTATAAATATACATTTTCTAGTACTCAACATAGCCCGCAACTAGCTTATTACTAGTTCCTGGCAAATTAAGCGAAATCAAATTCAAACCCAAAACTTTTTTTTTTGAACTATCATGTTTATTTAATTAAACTTTATAATGTAAATCAAATAAAAGTATAAGCATTATCTCCAGTCTTTAAGAAATATTATTTCAAAATCAACCATCCATATGAATCAATCTAGTAGACTTTGTCACAGCTATTGTACCCAAGTTGCTTTCAAGAATGACATGTCAATACCCTAAAATCTCACTGGTAGTGACATTCTCACTAAGAAATTAAATCCAATAATAATAGTCACTTACATGAATGGTAAATTGAGAGAAAATATTAAAGTAATATTACACACTCTCACCAAGATGAAATAAATGTACCCACAGCTTAGAAATAATACGATCTTAAGTCAAAATGTGAGTTAGATAAATATATTTAGTTATATTTTTTTCTTCTTTTATTATTATTATTATTATTATTATTATTATGCATCACTACATCTTTATAGCCCATGTAACTAGTTTTCACTTCAGATTATAGTTCCCTAAAATTAAGAAGGACTTTTATTAAGACGTAACATAGACTAGAGACATGGTAAATAAAGACGGAAAAATAGGGAAAGAAAAACAAAATAAATGTTTGAGAAAAAAAAAGGAGTTTTTTTTAAAGATTATAGAGTATATTTTTCTTTTTTTTAAAGTAATATATAAATTTTAAATTTTTTCTTCTTTTCTTTTTTTTACTAAGGTACAATTTTATTGAACAAGCTAATTATTTACATTTTTCTCAAAGATAAATGGGTTATGGAATTTGTACGGTATTGAGTAATATTTCATATTGGAGTTGGGTCGAGATGATAAATTAACAAAGAAAAAGATAATAATAATTTTTTTTAAAGACTCAAAAGGGTTAACTAAGGATATTTCACAAAAGGGATGGCTAAAAAGGTTTAAACGGGTCAAAGATGGTCTTTCCATTGTCTTTTAGGGTACTAACTAATCTTCTATATCTACTAGTTAGATAAATTTTCAGATGTAGCAACATACAAATTTTTTTCTCTTTTTTTTAGAAGGTTGACTTAAAAGAAGTTTATAGATCATGTATCAAATAATAAACTGTTAAGCTATATAAATAATGGACAAAAAGGATTACTCTTCAAGAAAAATGATAGGTTCAAGAACTCATTTATAATATATTATGACATGTATATTCTTTCAAGTAACTCATATTTTTGTCTCTGACATCAACATGTAGAGTAGCAAACATGGTGTAATAAAACTCAAGACGAAAGATAATACAAATACTAAAATTTTAAAGTCATCATGTCAAAAAAATCACAAAATATATATTTTTTAAAATTTTTTTGTTAAGAAAAAGAAAACTAAAAAGATGCTTTTCTAGAATTATGACATTCCATATTCAGCCATCTTCAACTCAAAATTTTAAAAGTGTATATTTATAAAGAAGAAATTAGAAAGAGGAAGTTAGAAAAATCACACTTAAAATGAAGCTAAAAAAATAACTGAAAAGTAATTTTTTTTTAATTTTCAAACTAAAAAGATGCATTTATAGAGTTACTACACTCTATATTTAGCCATCTTCAACGTAAAAGGTTAATCGCAGTTAGTTCCTACAACAAAAATTTGTAAAAACTTAAAAAAGATTTAGACATTCCATAATTATGAACTATTCCCTCCCCCCACCAAAACGAAATATTATCCTTAATGTTTAAGGGAAAAAAGTAGAGATTAGAAGATATTACCTAGGTGCAGCAACACAAAAGAAAATATTTACAAACGGAGAGTTAATTCTAATTTGCACTTCTTCACGGCTCTTTGCTACTTTATCATTAGTGGCCCACCCTAAAATTAAGGTCTTAGGATGTGTCTGCAGTGTCTAAAGCTTGTAATAGATCAAGTAGCTCATTAGCAATGTCTGCACAAATAAAGATTTCTTTCACTGTGAAAGGAATAAAATAGTTTTTTATTGTATGGTTAAGAAATGCGAGAAAGCCATTATAAAAGTTATTGACATTTAACAAACCAATAGGTTTCTGATGAATGTTCAGATGGGACTAAGATGCTAATGTCATTAGTGCCTCTAGAGTTGTAAGATCGTTAGGTAAAAAAATAAAGGTATCAGCATGATTCAGCATTTCAGTTATTCTCTCTTGTATACCTGAAACGACTAACTCTTCTCCAGTTGGTGAGTCAGACAAACAGCTAAAAGGTTTCAGGATTATTGGGATAATGTCTAACACTTGGTTCTCTCTGGTATAAGCGGCTTCTAAAATTAGTTTTGATAACCCTCGATCACCTCCTCCATAAACCAAGTGTAGTTTTCTAGCTGCTATTCTTTGACCAAGATCTAAGGCTGTCTCAATAAATTCTTTATATTTGCCATAGTTAAATTTAAAGAGTACACAAATGTTTTTGATTTGGTTGTTGGGAGTAACTGCCATTGGATACTTCTAAAAAAAATTTGTGAGTGCTTTAACAAAAAAAAAAATTCATATATAAGAATCTAGTGACAATAATTCACAGGTGTAAATGAGGTATTATGTCTATGTCAAATAACTAGTGAAGCACACGCCTCGAGAGTCAAAAAAGAAATAGTGAAAGGACAAAGCAAATAATGATAGCATAAAATTATTAAAGATAAGAATGTAAGTGATCAAATAATAGTGAAATAAAAGAACATTGAAATAAAATGATATTTACAAGTAGTAGCAACTGTGGCTCATATCTTCCTCTGGTTTTACGTCTAGAAACGGCTGGAATGCACTCTATAGGTCGAGGATAGGCTTCCCATCCAGTTTTCTTACAAACTGGCAAACACAGTCTTTTATAGTTAGATTCCCGAGACTATAGTTTGCACATTCTTTTTGAAATAATAGTCATAACTAGAGTATTGCATTTTGAACGTATCCACTAGGATGCGTTTCAAGAGACAAAAGGATATCATCTAATGACTCTTTATTCAAGCCATCCCTAATGAATTAAATCTTATCTTTCCTATTATCAGACAGCATTCAAAAAGAACATCGCTCTTTATCGCATCTTATTCTAGCACACTTATGACAAACATTAGAGAGCTTTCGGGCTCTCCGTTTTCTTGAATAATTTTTTTTTACCATAATCAGGCATGTATGCAATAAATTTGGGAGGCAACTCACCTGACAACTGCACTTTAGTTTTGATTATCCATCAGATGTCAGCAGGGATATGATTTTTCATAAGTAATCGTACGTGTTCGGATCAAGCTTTATAAATGGCGAGGAAAGCATTCTGAGAAAGTGAAGGAAATCGCTTGTGAAGTTTTACTAAGATCTCATCTCTATTCATGCCTTTAATTCAGAATATTATTTATTATTGGAAACTGAAGTAACTGACATTGATTGTCACGAAGTACCGTTATACGCCACTTAACAAAGGTGAAAAATGATAACACACCAAAGAAAGAAAAAAATCTAGCAAAAACACAATACATGTAAAGGAAAATAAAAAAATAACATAAAAAAAAATTAACTTACCATTGTCCTCTTATTGAATTTACCTCAAGCTCTAATTGGATCCTGTAGATATCTCCCTTAATTTCTTTAAGATCTCTTTCTAAATCTTCAACATGGGCTACTAACTCTAGTGGTTGTAGCTACCAGATACGATGCGTTTTATAAAATCGTATTTGACCTCTAAGATAAGATTGTAACTTCAAAACTGTCTAAGAATGTTGAAGAGATGCTTTTTAGTTAACATTTTCGTGAGAAAAAATGATAAAAAAAACTTAATAGTTAAACAAACACACTTACACAAAAAAATTAAAAAAATAAAATAAAACTTTAAATCATCGAAATAAAACAAAAAGAAAAAAAGTCAGGTTACTTAAATGTTTTTGCACTGTTTTTCTTCACATGGTTGGTATTCGTGATATGATTTTACTTTCTGACCATTAATGTTAAAAATTACATAATTCCTTAGATTCTTAAAATAAATGGCTTCATGTGAAAAAATAGTATGATCGGTAGATGGACGGACCATTAAGGGCGTAACTTACTTGGAAAAACGTGCCATTGAGAATTAAACAAAAATACTTTCGACCTGGTGTAAAAGATTTTCTAGTACTCGCTTGTTGTCAGAGGATTTTTATTCACTTTTTGTAGTCCTTAGCATTTTTGTCATTACGAATCTCCTTTAGTTTTACTAGTTTTATCCTCTTTTTTGAACAAAAAATTGGATCAATGACGTCTATATTCTTCTGTTTGTCATTAGGAGAGGATGAGATGATTTCTGACAATGTTTTTTCTTCTCCCAAGAATATAGAATTCAGAGGGTCCGGTGAAGGTTTGAGCTTAATATTTAGTGGTGATGTTGATGATAGGATGAGATTTTCTTTTAATGGTGCTAATTGCTTTATCTTTGTCTTTCATTTATCAATGTCCATACATAGCGATGAATCTAATAAGACATTAACCTCATTAATCAATCTATCAATATTAAAATCCAAATTAAAGTGAGTTAATTATATTAGTAAAGGGTCATCACTAAGGTTTAAAGGAAATGTATGATAAACTAATTCATTAATTAAATCCACATCTAAAATTCCATCATCTGTATTGTGAGGTTGTTTAACAATGTTGAAGATATTTAGTTCTATAGTCATATTGCCAAATGACAACAGCATATTTCCAATCCTGCATTGAATGTGAGCATCGGCAGTTGTAAAAAATAGACGACCCAAGATAATGAGGACCTGCTTCCTTGAATCTTGCACTGGTTAAGTGTCAATTACAATGAAATTAATAGAGAAATAAAACTTATCTAACTGGATAAACACATCCTCCATAATACCACGAGATATTTTTATGGATCAATCTGCAAGCTGTAACACCACTGGAGTTAGGTGTAATTCTCCTAGTCCAAGTCTCATAAATACTAAATAAGGCAACAGATTAACATTAGCTCCTAATTTCAATAAAGCATTCTCAATTGTGTGGTTCCTTATGCTACATGAGATAATGAGAAAACCTGAGTCTTTCCTTTTTAGAGGAATTTTGTGTTAGAGTATAGAACTAATATTTTCTGTTAAAAATGCCTTCTTTTGAATATGAATATTTCTCTTTTAAGTATAAAAATTTTTAAGAAACTTGGCATAAGATGGTACTTATTTTATAGCATCAAGCATAGGGATGTTGACACTTACCTGTTTGAAGATTTCAAAAATCTCACCTGTGGATTTTTCCTTCTTTGCTTTAGCTAACCTCTGGAGAAATGGAGCTTTAGTAATATACTCTTATGGGTTGGTTTCTTCTTTCTCCTCTAATGATGAATCCTCAGTATTTACAGGTATAATTTGAGTTGTTTTGGTCATCGATAGCTCCACTTTGTTGTTGACTTCTTTTCTTTTTTGCAAGGTCATGGTGACTTTGACCTTTCCATGTTGCTGAGGTGAACTGGTATTTACCTCATGCACTTCTTTAGGGTTTGGCACTAGTTGACTTGGAAATTTACCTTTCTCAACAATTATTGCTAGGGTTTGAACTGAAGAGGTAAGTTGGCCCACTATTTCTTAAGGTTAAAAATTGATTGGGCCTATTAGTTGAAGCCTGCTCTCATCTTATTTTGTAGTCCATCAATGGTGCAGTTTTGTTGCTTGATTGTAGAGTGGATAGAATTTTTGAAATTCTGGAATGCATCCTCCTATGGTTTGGATTGAGAATAATTTGAGTTTTGGCTATAAGGTTTGAATGGTGGCTGAGAGGCCTATGGAACTTGAGGAATTGGTTGCATTGGTGGAGCTAGAGTTATTGGTCCATTCTGTTGGAATCCTTAAGACCATGAAAAATTAGGGTAGTCTCTCTATCCAGGGTTCTATGTGTTAGAGTAAGGGTTGTAGCTTGATGGCTTCCTCATTACACCTATAGCATTGGCTTGATCTAAGTATGAGTCATGGTTATGTGGCTCTGTTGATTTATCAGCTGTTAACGATGTAATTTATTAGGTAAGTACTTCAACCATTTCTTCGACTTCTTTGATTCCCTAGCTTGACTCGCCAATTTGGACCTCATTTACTCCCTTAATTCTTTTATTGTTCTTGAACGATCGACTTTATTGTTGGGAATTATTTGCTTGTCGCTAGAAGAAATCCCAAATTTCCAACGCACTTTTGGACATTAGTTCTCCTCCACTTTTTGCCATTAGGCATTCTTGCACATTTGGTAATAATCCTTCAAAAAGTTTGGCATTGGTGCCATTTTTCATATCTACGATGTGGATATTTCAAGAGTAGCCAGTTGAATCGCTCCTATGCTTCAAAAATTGCTCGTCTTCTTTCTAGATGAACTCTGAAATTTCCCTGCGAATATAATTAGTTTTATGAACTGGGAAGTATTTATTTAAAAATTTTGTAATCATTTATTCTCATGATGTAATGCTATTAGCAAACAATGTATTAAACTATGAACCAGTTCTGTCCTTTAAAGAAAATATGAATAGTCTGAGTTTAACATTATCATCTGAAAAATTTTCATATTTAAAAGTTTCACAAACAACATGAAAATCATTCAAATGATTATATGGGTCCTAATTTTCTAGGTTATAAAATGTGTGGAGATAATTTAGCACAGTAGGTTTTAATTCAAAACTCCACTATTTACGTTTGGGTATCGTATATATGATGTGCTCAAGTTAGCTAAGGGACTAAAATAGTTCTTAAATGGCCTCTCCTGTGGTGGTTCTTATTGTTGCAAACCCATTTTAATTTTATTTTTAAATGCGATGTGTTTGTGTCTGCGGAGTATTTTTTCTAATTTTAAATATATAAGCTCAATATTAGGTAATTGTGACCTTCAACCATGCATTAAAAAAAATATATATATATATATATATAATGAGAAATGCAATAAAAATGAGAATAAATTTAATAAAAAAATAAAGAGGAAGGAGAAATTACGATACTAAAATTATCACGTTGTTACAATCTTACTATGAATATACACTTAAGTGTTAAAAAGAAAATACAAGAAATAGATTAATTAAAAATAAAATAACAAGATAAATTACAACAAAAAATGAAAAATTAAATTACAGAAATATAAAGAAGAGAAAAGGAAAAAAATCAAATTACAAGAAAAAAATCAAATTACTTAAAAAAATTAATTCTATGAATTAATAAATTAACAAAATAAACAAAAATTATAAAGAAAAATAAATTAGAAATTATATTATAGAAATTTAAAGAAATTACAAAGAAATTGAATTATTGAAATTTAAGAAAATTTAAATTACCAAAATTAAATTACATATTCACTTTTTTAATTTTTTAATTTTTTAATTTTTTTAATTTTTTTAATTTTTTTAATTTTTAATTTTTTTAATTTTTAATTTTTTTATAATTTTAAAAGAGAAAAATAAAAGAAATTAATTCACAAGAATTGTGGATTCATTTTTTTAAAATTTTTTTATTTTTAATTTTTTATAACAATTTTAAAAGAAAACACAAAAAAAATTACTTAAAAAATTAATTCTACGAATTAATAAAAATAAATCAAGATGAAATGAAAAAAAATTACCAGGGAAATATATTCAAGCATTAAAAAGATAATAAAAGAAATAGATTAACTAAAATGAAATTAAATTACAAGATAAACAAAAAAATTATAAAGAAAAGTAAAATAAAAATTAAAGTATAGAAATTTAAAGAAATTACATAATAAAATTAAATTAAAGAAATTTATATTACAAAAATTAAATTATAAAAAATACAAAAAAACTCAAAAAATTTATTCAACAAATTAAAATAACTTACCTCCCCGACAATGGCTCCAAAACTTATTGTGCAAATTTTATTAAACTCGCAAGTGTACGAATTTATTGTAGAATAGATTAATGGTGACGAGTGTCGATTCTATGAGGAGGTGGATTTTAATTATGTGTTGAATTAAATGCGATGTGTTTGTGTCTGCGGAGTATTTTTTCTAATTTTAAATATATAGGCTCAATATTAGGTAATTGTGACCTTCAACCATGCATTAAAAAAAAAAATATATATATATATAATGAGAAATGCAATAAAAATGAGAATAAATTTAATAAAAAAATAAAGAGGAAGGAGAAATTACGATACTAAAATTATCACGTTGTTACAATCTTACTATGAATATACACTTAAGTGTTAAAAAGAAAATACAAGAAATAGATTAATTAAAAATAAAATAACAAGATAAATTACAACAAAAAATGAAATATTAAATTATAGAAATATAAAGAAGAGAAAAAGAAAAAAATCAAATTACAAGAAAAAAATCAAATTACTTAAAAAAATTAATCTATGAATTAATAAATTAACAAAATAAACAAAAATTATAAAGAAAAATAACTTAGAAATTATATTATAGAAATTTAAAGAAATTACAAAGAAATTGAATTATTGAAATTTAAGAAAATTTAAATTACCAAAATTAAATTACATATTCACTTTTTTAATTTTTTAATTTTTTTAATTTTTAATTTTTTTATAATTTTAAAAGAGAAAAAATAAAAGAAATTAATTCACAAGAATTGTGGATTCATTTTTTTAAAATTTTTTTATTTTTAATTTTTTATAACAATTTTAAAAGAAAACACAAAAAAAATTACTTAAAAAATTAATTCTACGAATTAATAAAAATAAATCAAGATGAAATGAAAAAAATTATCAGGGAAATATATTCAAGCATTAAAAAGACAATAAAAGAAATAGATTAACTAAAATGAAATTAAATTACAAGATAAACAAAAAAATTATAAAGAAAAGTAAAATAAAAATTAAAGTATAGAAATTTAAAGAAATTACATAATAAAATTAAATTAAAGAAATTTATATTACAAAAATTAAATTATAAAAAATACAAAAAAACTCAAAAAATTTATTCAACAAATTAAAATAACTTACCTCCCCGACAATGGCTCCAAAACTTATTGTGCAAATTTTATTAAACTCGCAAGTGTACGAATTTATTGTAGAATAGATTAATGGTGACGAGTGTCGATTCTATGAGGAGGTGGATTTTAATTATGTGTTGAATTAATTTTCTAAGTAAGTAGTTAAATTATGGTAAATTTATCCTAAATTTTAAAATAAAATGACAGGAATAATTAAAAATTTAACTGTTATAATAAAGGCCTTGGGTATCTGGATTTGCATCAATATGTTCTAGGGCTTAATATTCCTTATTAATACCAATTAAATTATGAGGGAGAAATTCACTTTTCATGAACCACACTCTATTTAATATCGTGCTAAGGACTTATTGTGTTAAATAGTAATAACTGTGTTATTACTATCTGTCAATGAAAAGTCAAAACATTCACAAAAATTAGAAGGAAAAATAAAATAAATTTACCAATTAAGCCCATAGAATATGTTGAGACTTTACTTTAACCAAAGCTTGAAGGAAAATCAGCTACTCATATTTGAATTAGGGATAAAAAGGAAATTTTACTAAAATACAAAGAAAACACAAGATAGAGAAGGAATTTCAGAAAAAAGAGTTAAAAAATAAACTCAGGGTATCAAATTAAGGAGAGAGCCCTCCTTTTATAAATGCAACTAGTAAATCATCGCTATCGGATTAAAATAATTTGGATGCGAGAATTGTATGTACGTAGCTAGTGTTGAGTACTAGAAAATATATATTTATAAAAGAGAAAATCATCATTTTTCATTTTAAGTTCTACTAACTTCTTTACTTTTATGTATTTAAGTTTCTTATGAATTTAATTATGCGTGTTTTATTATAATTAAGTATTTTACGTATTTTAGGGACATCATGGTCATTTCATAATAAACGAGATATTGGATGACAAAAAGGACGGCAAATTTGAACTCAGAATGGTTAAAAACTTTAGGAGGAGTGTAAAAGTAAAAAGGTTACTGTTCACATGTACAATATTGTTCATGGTACTGTTCATGAGTACTGTACGATGACGTGGTATTGACCGATGATATGGTATTGACTGATGATGTGACACCGACTAATAACGTGGCAGCATTTAATTAGAGAAATGATGTGACATTGACTGATTATGTGGCGTTGATTGATGACGTAGCTTGACTGATGAGGTGTCACAATCTTATTGGACAAAAATGTTTATGTACTGTTGACCGATGACGTGGTAGTATATTAATGGTTCAGAAAAACGTGCATACGGTACATACATATACACGGGATAATAGCCCTGATGATGTGTTCAAACTAATCAGAATTTGCCACGTGGCGCAATCTGTACATCTAAATTATTTTAATCCGATGGCCATGATTTACTCATTGTATCTATATAAGGAGGGCTCCCCCCCTAATTTGACACCCTTGAGTTCATTTTTTAGCTCTATTTTCTGAAATTCCTTCTCTATCCTGTAGTTTCTTTGTATTTTAATAAAATTTTATTTTTATCCTAGTTAAAATATGAGTAGCTAATTTCATTTCAAGTTTGGGTTAAAGTTAAAGTCTCAACATATTCTATAGGCTTAATTAGTAAATTTATTTTATTTCCCCCTCTATTTTCTATGGATGTTTTGACTTTTCGTTGACAAATAGTAATAACACAGTTATTACTGTTTCACACGATAAGCCCTTAACACCATATTAATTAGAGCGTGGTTCATTAGGAATGGATTTTCCCCTCATGATTTAATTGGTATTAATAAGGAATATTGAGCTCTGAAGAATGTTGATGTAGATCTAGATACCCAAGTGCTTTTATTATAATAGTTGCATTTTTAATTATTACCGTAATTTTAATTCACAATTTAGGATAAAATCTATCATAATTTAATTACTCACTTAGAAAATTAATTCAACACAATTAAAATCCACCTCCTTATGGGATCGACATCAAATCACATTTATTAATCTATTCTACAATAGATTCGTGCACTTGGGAGTTCAATAAAATTTGCACAACAGCAAGTTCTGATTGATTTGAACACATCATCAGGGCTATTATCCCATGTATATGCATGTACCATACGCACGTTTTTCTAATCCACCAATATACTATCACGTCATCGGTTAACAGTGCAATAATATTTTTATCCAATAAGGTTGTGACACCTCATCAGTCAAGCCACATCATCAGTTAACGCTACATAATTAGTCAATGCCACATCAATCCTCCAATCAAATGCTGCCACGTCATTGGTCAGTGCCACATTATCGGTTAACACCACATCATTATACACTACATATGAGCAGTGTCATGAACAGTACCATAAATAGTACTGCAAATGTGAACAGTGACATTTTTACTTTTATGCTTCTCCTAAGGTTTTTGACTATTCTGAGTTTAGATCTGCCATCTGTTTTGTCATCTGATATCTCGTTTATTATGAAATGACCATGATGCCCCTAAAATACGTAAAATACTTAATTATAATAAAACACACATAATTAAATTCACAAGAAACTTGAATACGTAAAAGTTAAGAAGTTAGTAGAACTTAAAGTAAAAAATGACGATTTTCTCCTTTATAAATATACATTTTCTAGCACTCAACAGCGTGTTGAAGAGATTATAAATGAGTTTGATTTTAGTTTATATAATTTTGACTCAAAAAATAGTCGTTATAATTTATTTGATATTTCTTATCAATTATTTAATCCATAAGTAGTTGTGCCATGTTTAGGTTGTGTGTTGCTACGTTCAAGCCATATTTTTGCTAGAGCTAGCAAAGCTTGACACATTCTAATCACTTGACACAAACATGACACAAATAAATGAAAATGGGACATGAAATTTGATATGATTACTAAACAAGTCGGATTCGAGTCAACATAATTTTTTTTTGGCGTAGGGATAGGGTTAAAGTTTATAACCCATTTACTTAATTAATCTCACGATTCTATTTTTTATTCTCAATTAATTTATAAGTTCTTATTATGAGAACTCAAATACATAATTTGTTATTATTTTATTTTATTTTTGCAAGAATGAACATATACTTCATGTTTCATTTATAAAATTATCTTTAGATTTAGAACTTACATAGTACAAATGTGTAAAACATTATACGCATGTAATTTTATAATGTCAATATATAATATTATTTACATAAACATAATTAAAATTTGAATAGTTTAAACTATAATATTTTAATAGTACGCCATATTCTTACAAAAAGAAAGGTCTTTTCACATCTTTTTAGCCTAAAATAAAAATAATTGATAAGAGCAAAGGTTCTTTTCTTTTTATGGTACTTCAAGGAACAGGTTTGGTCATATTCATACACACACATATATATAATAGTTTCTAGTGAGGGATGAGTTAAAAGACAAAAGAACACAGGCTCTAATACATTACTTTTTTGTCATTTAGCCCATTTGAATCCCTATATATATATATATTGTAATTTTTTTAAATATATAGATATAAAGTTGATTATTGGGTAACCTATTTATTTTTCGTGTCTAGCTAAGCTCTCAATATTTTGAACAATATTTAATAGATTGTGTTTGGACCTACTAAAATTTAACATAACAAGAAGTTGACACGAAACGAATACAACCTGATGACTTATTTTCCTAGCTTTAGTTTTTATAGTGTATAATCTATACGTTTGTAGTGTGTTGTGTCTTTGCTATATTGTTACGTTTAATAGCTTTTGAATTATGCCAAATCTATGCAATACTAGTTGTTAGCAGAATTAATTTGTGATATAATTGGTCGAGCTTCTTAGTCCTTGATAGCTAAGTTTAAAATCATTAGCCATATTTCTAAGAATGCCTCCCTTGTAAATTAAAAAATTGAGCAAATTTATCCTTTGGCACTTGTTAACCAACCAAGATATAGTTACAAGGCATCTTTGCATGATTAAATAAAGGAATTACTAATAACCAAAAGAAAATTACTTTTTTTATTAAATAAAGGAATTTATAAATAAAGGAATTTAACAATGAGGTAAAATAATCCAACTAATCCCAATTTAGCTTGCCTTACAATGAGCTTTGAAATGATATATTATGCACTACAAAAAGTACAACTATAGTGTAAGTTATAACTGTCACTCATCTTACACAACCAATCTACATCATTAACAATAATAATATTTCAGATTTGGTTGTTTTGGTAAGTTCATGAGGTAGCTCTCATATGCGTTTAGCTGTCTTTAATCAATTAATTTGTAACTAGTATCTCTATGATGTATCAATCTTCTCACATTGCTATTGCTATAACTTTACAATCTATTGAATCATAGTCCACATGGAAATCTAATTTTATTAAAATTTATTAAATGGCTTACTAACTAATTTTTTTTTTCATTTTAATTGTTGTTCCAAAGGCAGACATGAGCAGAAAATTCTCTTTTGTCATATGGCAAATAAAATCAAGATTCATGTTTGTTGTGATGTATTTTTTGTTAATGATGTTGATCCAAATGCATAATGAAAGAAAAATGATTTGTAGTTATACATTCGAATTCCATGCAACTCTATTATAATACTTAAATAGCATTATAGACAGTAATGACATACAATCTGTAAAACAACTAAGAGTGGATAGAAGGA
Organism: Aegle marmelos; assembly: GCA_030449875.1. Taxonomy (NCBI): domain Eukaryota; kingdom Viridiplantae; phylum Streptophyta; class Magnoliopsida; order Sapindales; family Rutaceae; genus Aegle; species Aegle marmelos. The sequence continues at coordinate 20,867 of JASUUL010000084.1, forward strand.
TTTTTCGCTTACTATTTGAGCTATTTTAATGTAATAAGGAAGTAGAGGCTAATGATTTGTTGACTATTAAAGCTTAAGTTTGAATGTTACTACACACTTTGTCTTATTATATTAAGAATCACACAACTCTTAATAGATCTTTTAAACTAGATGCTTCAACACAATATCAAATGGAATGTTATGGCTGCACGATGTTTTACTAAAGGCACCAAAATTTGTACAAGAGAATCGCACTAATGAGAGAAAAAAGTAGTTTAGAGTACATTGTCAATTACTTATATTTGATAGTAGCCATAGGTAATTTAATGCTAATTAAATTTTCATTTGTTTTATGTATGTAGAATTTCCTAGGAGCATTAGATAGACCTTATATAGTTTTAAGGGATATGAAATTCGTATTTGTGATGCTTAGATAAGAAGGTTCTACCTTTGACTTAAGAATTTTTTATGCACTAAATAAATCGATTAGTTTAAAAGTTCCTATGGATATTACTCATTCCAAAAAATTAATTTAATCAAATTACATGTTCAAAAGTAAAATTATACCAATGCTTATATGAAATAAATAGGTTATTACTATTTTGGGGATGTCAGATATACAAGTGTTAAGGGATTTCTTACACCATATAAATAAATGAGATATCATTTTTCATAATGGAGACATGGTTTTGCTTCTTACAATAAAAAAAGAATTCTTTAACACTAAACATTCATCAATAATAAATATAATTGAGTGGTATTTTGGATTGCTCAAAATGCGATCGACCATTCTTAGAATTTCTTTATTTTATCCAATTAAGGGGTAATACCATATTTTTAGGAGAGAAACGTTTGAGGATCCAATAAAGAATGAATTAGTTGACATATCTAGTAACGAAGTAAGAGATAATGATAATATTAGTAGCCTTGAAGTTTCAAACTAGTGGACCGGCTGAGTGAATGATTTATCTACTACTATGTATAATAATTGGGTTAGAAATTAAGACTAAATAAAGGTTGTACTTTTGTTAGTATATAGATGCTATTGGGAAAAGTACCGTATACTATACTTTTGTTATTATATATATAGGGCATTAAAAAAGCATATAAGCTTGTATTTTTGCTTATATATAGAAATGTTACTATTAAAAAGCATATACTTTTGTTAATATTATTAGGAGAGAAATGTAAGAGGATCCAATGAAGAATGAGTTAGTTGACATATCTAGTAACGAAGTAAGCGATAATGATAATATTAGTAGCCTTGAAGTTTCAAACTAGTGGACGAGCTGAATGAATGATTTATCTATTACTATGTATAATAATTAGCTTAGAAATTAAGACTAATTAAAGGTTGTATTTTTGTTAGTATATAGATGCTATTGGGAAAAGTACCGTAAGCTATACTTTTGTTCATATATATATGGCATTAAAAAAGCGTATAAGCTTGTATTTTTGCTTATATATAGATGTCGTTAAGAAAGAATTTATGGCTGCACTTTTGAAAATGTAAAGATCTTATTAGGAAAGCATATAAGGCTGTACTTTATTTAATACATAGATATCATTAGGAAAGCATCTAAGGTTACACTTTTATTAATATATAGATGTCATTAGGAAACAGTTGTGCTTTTGTTAATACAGATGTCATTAGAAATGCTTTTAATGCTGTAACCTTTTGTTTATACTTGATATTGTTATAAATTTATTCAAGGTCATTGATGTAAATTTGACTTGGTGTTATACTTTAGTTACTTATTTCAAAATTTTTTACAATATATATTTTTAGAATTCGAGAGTCGAGATTTAAGCCATACTATTAGAAATAATACATGCTTAAGACAAGTATAGACGAAAGATGAAGAAGAATCAATATTGAACACTTTAGATGCAATAGTTGTAAAGGATCGTCAAGTTAATAATGGTATCTTCAAGTCTAAAAGTTATAAATATATTGAAATGAAATAGAAAAGCTATTATCATGGAGGAATTTGAAGGTGTACCCATATATTGATTCTAAAAAGAGGATATAGAAGAAAAGTTATGGGATGATGTTTGATATATTGAAAATGGATAAAATTAAATGATGTGAGAAAATGTATCGTGGATGATAGTGAAAATGGATGGAAATTATACGTGGAGGTTAGTATTTTGAATTTAAAATAATAAAGAAAATGATTTTCTTTTTATGTCATGATTTATAAACTTATTCCTTAATTTCTTTTTTATGAATACAATAGAAGTTATTTACATATCTTGTTTTATTATTGTGGTCTCATAAAAAAATAAGTAATTGGAGGGATAAGCCATTTCCATATTTCGAGAGGCTAGTAAATGTATTTAAAAATGAATTGTACAACTGGAAGATCAAAGAAACTCAATTGATATTGCTAATGCATCAATTTAAGAAGAAATTCATGATGACAATAATGAAATTGATGATAAAGGTTCTTTGATGTCTACTATCTTGTCTTTAAATTCTCAATACGTTACTTGATTACATTTATAATAATTGCACAAGAAGAAGTCTATATCAAATGAACATATTGCTATTGGTATTTACAAATTGGTTTCAACATTTTGCCAAGTTGACATGTCTCGGAATATATTCAGAAGTAGTGAAGATCATGATTAGATTAGTAAAAAGAGCCTGCTTAGATGAGAATTTTTATGGATGATGAGCTTATTGCCTTAAATTTAATGGTAGAGAAACCTTCACATGTAAGGGCTTTCAAGGTATTACAAAATGATTTATGCTAGCATGTTTTTGCATGAGTATGAGAAGGGAGTTGAAGTTTGATTAAATATTATGCACTCTAACTAAACAATGATATTATGTATTAATATTTTGGCAGATGGATGTATGTAATTGGATTATTTAATATAGCCCACTTTGTTGATGACTATGTTACAACTAGTATATCACTTTATTATTTTATGACCCTTGTTGTAGTATGTATAAAATTTCAAATAATATTGTGTCTTTTAACTATTTATTTATGTTGTGATAGTTTTTAGAGGTTATTTGATAGAATTATTAACTTTAATCTTTATTCTATAATATATATTTGAGGATTGCTAAAAGAATAAAAGTTATATATGTTGTGTAAATTTTATTGAATTCACAAGTGTACGAATATATTATAGAATAGATCAATAGTGACGAGTGTCGATCCTACGAGGAGGTAAATTTTAATTATGTGTAGAATCAATTTTCTAAATAAATGGTTGGAATTATGGTGAAAGTTATTTAAATTATCCTAAAATTTGAATTGGAATGACGAGAATAATTTAAATTGACAACTATTATAATTAGATACCTAGTATCTAGATCCATATCAACATACACCATAGGCTTAATATTCCTTTTTAGTACCAATTAAATCATGAAGAGATATTCACTTCTCATGAATCATGCTCTAATTAATATGATGCTAAGGGCTTATCGTGCTAAATAGAAATAGCTTTGTTATTATTATTTGTCGATGAAATGTCAAAACATTTACAAAAATTAAAGGAGAAGAGAAAGTAAATTTACTAAATTTAACCTATCGAACATGTAAAGACTTTACCTTCAACCTAAGTTTGAAAAAAAATTAACTACTCATATTTGAGTTGAGAGTAAAATTTTGATTTTATTAAAATACAAAGAAAATATAAAATGAAAAAGGAATTACAAAACATGGAGCTCAAAAATGAATTCAAGAGTGTTAAATTAGGAGATAGAGCCTCTTTTTTATAAATACAATGAGTAAATCATAGCCATCGAATTGAAATAATTTGGATACTCAAGATTGCATCACATGATAAGTTTTGATTGGATTGAACACATCATCACGGCTATCATTCTGTGTATATGCATGTACTGTAAATATTTTTATAGTACATGCATAATTTGGATGCTCAAGAAATAATTTTATAATACTGTAAATATTCCGATCTACTAACATACTACCACATTATTAGTTAAAATCTCATAAATATTTTTGTCTAATAGGATCATGTCATATCATCAGTTAATGTCACATTATCAGTCAATGTCATATAAGCAGTCAATGCCATATCATTCGTCCAATCAAATGCTATCACGTAGTTGGTCGGTACCTCGTCATTAGTCAATGCCACACCATCAGTCCATATATGTGAATAGTATCATGAACAGTACCGCGACCAGCACCATGAATAGTATCATACATGTGAACAGTGCCTTACATATGAATAGTATTATTTATGTTTTTATGCTCCTCTTAAGGTTTTCAATTGTCTTGAGTTTGGATTTGCCATCTATTTTATTATTTAATGTCTCGTTATTGTGAAATGACTATAACGCTCATAAAATACATAAAATAGTTAATTATAATAAAACACACAAACAAGAAACTTAAATATATAAAACAGAAGTGTTAGTGGAACTTGGAGTGTGAAATGATGATTTTCTCCTTTATAAATATACACTTTCTAACATTTAATAATTTATGTTGTCAAAAATTTAAAATTTATTAGTTTTACATATGTTTTGTGAATAATTATGATTTTTAATTTAAACAAAAAAATTAATTTAGAAATTTAAAATTTAAGACTTTTATATTTAATATAAGACTTCTATATTTAATATTTTCTAAGTATTAATAAATATTATTTTCTTAATATATAATTTAATTTAATCTTCAAAGAAATTAATATAATATAATATAGCACTAAATATGGTATAACTAAAAATTAATGTAGTATAATGTAGCATCAAAGGTTATTCACTATTATAATAATACAGTACTAATGTAATACAACATAAGATATTACATTTGTATTAAGATAATGCAGTATAGTATGCCAAACACACCTTATATGAAACCACAAGGGAATATGTGGAAACTATTATGGAGGATGAGCACTTACTTATACGACTATAAGAAAATTATTTTTGGCTAATTATGCAATGAGATGCCTTGGAGCTAGCAAAAAGGTGTGAAAACTGCTAGATGTTCACTCTTATAACCAAGCAACCTCCAGAAAAACTAATTCCTGTTCTCAACACCTTAAGCCCAAGATATTTCACCAATAAGAAATTAATCTAGATAGTCCTCTTCCAAAATAAAAGGGGAAAGTAAGGTTTTCCATAGTTGCATTCATTACTTCATAAAGTGAATAAAGCTTGGGCTTTTAGCAATTATCATTAAGAAGAGAACTATCGATCCCACTAAAAGAACATCATAAATAGGAGACTGGCTTGGAAAGGAGGGCTACTGGCTTAGATATTCTAATTTGCTACATCACTAACGCGTTCACGTATACTTTATACTATAATCACTGATAATGAGAAGTAATTTGACAATGATAATTTTTTATGAGTTGTGTAGAAAACCTAAGATAAAATTTTTTTTATTATTTTATTATTTTCCTACTTTTCTTCAGCCAATGGGCTAGTAGAGGCTATCAATTGAGTGATTAAATAAATTCTTAAAGCTAGACAAGGGAAATTCAAGAAAATATGGCCAGTTAAGTTGCCATTTGTTCTACAGTCTTATAAAACTTTTGTAAGGACTACTACATAAGAAAATCCTTTCTCCTTGGCATTTAGAGCAGAAGTTGTCATCCTTGTTGAAATAAGAACATTGACTCATCAAGTTTGAAATTTCAATTTGGTCATCAGTAACTATAGCCTAAAGCTTGAACTTTTTACAAGAAAAAAAGGATCAGACTGTAATCAAGGTCGCTGCCTATTAAGGCAAAGCAAATAGTTATTATAATGCTTAGGTTAAAATCTAAAGGTTTAGAATTAAGGAACTTATTCTAAAGAAGGTTTTACCTAGCACTTAAGAACTAAGTGTCAGCACCCTGATCCTAATTTGGAATAACTTTACATAATCAAAGAAGTAGTAGGTCAGGAACTTATAATTTGTCTATCTTAGAAGGAAAGATCTTAAGACATGCTTGCCATGATGAACATCTCAGGATTTATCACTAATATAATGATCATGTACTTGTAACTACATAAGTCTAGATTTCCTTTTATGGTCAGACAAGTTTTATAAAGACAAAACATGGATGAATAAAAACTACATTTAGTCATGAAAGTTCTTTATTTTGATTATCTATGAAATATATTTAGGAATAAACTAGTGATGATAATGAAATTTCTTAGATAAATTTCAATTTGAAATTTTCATAAACTCAAGAGGTGAAAATTTTAAGAAACATACATAATAAAATTCAAAGTCAAGAGGTTGACTACTAGAAAGTTGAAACATAAATGGTAAAAAACTCAAAAGCTAAAAAAAAGTCCTTATCATCTTGGAAATTTCTTAGTATATTAAACACCATCATGCTGTTTAATAAGTAAACACATACGGTGCTCTTAATTTCCTTTGTCAAAAAATAAAAAGTACAAGGATACAGAAGATTGATTTACTGAGAAAGATTATCATTCAAAACTACAAACTCTATTCTCAAGTAAAGAAGAAGAAAGAGGAATAAAAGGTTCAATCTTCTAAGCTTGGATATAGTATGAGAAGATGATTTAACTTATTTCTTTTATTTCTTTTGAACAATATTTGTTATCATTAACATCTTCTTTTTTTCACCTTTAAGAGTGACATTAGAAGAATTGTTCAAAGCTATTGTTGAAGCTTCCTTCTTAAAAAATGACATATTCAAGTTAATATGCTCAAGTAATGTTTATTTAGAGTAATAAATTGAGATATTAATGTTGTGCAAATTTTATTGCACTCGTAAATGCAAGAATTTATTATAGTATCAATTTATGGTAACAAATATAAATCCTATGAGGAGATAAATTGTAGTTTTTTAAAAAAAAATATGTATCTGAATTGGTTGAGATGATCTTTTTAGTAGTGTTAAGATTTGAAATAAAAAGTGACAGGAATAAATTAGGATGAAAATAATTCAAGTAAAATGCTTGAGCCTTTGAGTTTGTACTTAATACTTCATATAGACTTAATATATCTTTTAGTTTCTATTAATTTATGAGTGGTATTTCCACTCCTTATAAGTCTCATTTTAATAAATATAGTATCAAGAGCTTAGTATATCATAGGATAATGATCTTTTGCTAAGTATTGTGTCAAGTACACATTGTGCTAGATGATAATAATGCTTCTGTCAACAATGTGGTAAGATCATCCATTAAAAAACTTGGATATATTATCTATCAACACTAAGTAAAGATGACCCCACAAATGCTAGAGGCTAGTTTCTTTCGATAAATTTGGTGTAAAATGCTCATTGTGCAAGATAATAATGATCTTTCATTAGGGAGCCCATATATAGTGTAAAATTTAGACAAGATACACTGTTTATCAATAATGAATTAAACTAATCATATAAATTAGAGAGGAAAAGAAAACTTACCATATTAAAATGATAATTTTATATTAAAATGAGTTGAAATATAAGATAGAGTGAGAATTACATTAAATGATTCTCAAATTTGGATTTAGAGTTATCAAACTGGAGGGAGTACTGTATTTATAAATACAATAAAAATAATGGCCATCAGATAAAAATAATTCAGATTCTCAGGATTGCAGCATGCCAAGCTTTGATTGACTGGAAAATATCGTTAGACTTTGATTTGGCTTAACAATATACTATAACATCATTGGTCAATACCATATCTGCATTTTTTATCCAATAAAATATTACCACATCATCAGTTAATGACACATCAATATTTTTGGTCTATAAGAATGCTACTATATCATTGGTCAATACCATGTCAATGGGTCAAGACCATGTTATCGATCAATCCTATGTTAGTTGAACCTAATTAAAATCCAAAAATTATAATTATTCTTTTTATGCCTTTCTTAAAGTTTCTAGCTATTCTAAGCTAAATTTTTTCTTAATGTCCCACTTCTTGTTAATCATGAAGTAACTAAAAGACCAATAAAATATATAAAATACTTAAATTATAACAAAACATACACACTTACAGTTCAAAGGACTTAAATATATATAAAAGTAGAAATGGTAGTGAGGTTTAGAGTGTAAAACCCAAGCTAAGACTTAAAGCTTTTACCATATTTCCTTCTTGATCTACTAAAAGGTTTGAGCAAGTCCACTAATTTGCAAAATTAAAGAAGAAAAATAAGTTCCTGAGTTATAAAAAGAACTTATAATAAGAAAAAATAAATCATTATGACACTAGGAGAAAATTGGCAATAGATAATAGATACTTTGTCACGGATCATCGAGAAAAAGGAACAGGTCATAAAAGCATGATACAGTTGTGATATATTCTTTGTCTATCATGTATTCATTATTGATTCATGATGGACTTGTGATTGAAACATATTAGGTCAAAAATATATGACGTCTTTACGATATAAATTTAAACATCAATAATTCATGATATAATTTTTATGTTGACTTGATTTTAGTAACTTTTTGACCAAAATTTTGGGTGTTATTAAAATAAAATATTACGGGAATAAAGACACATCTCCATTTTAGCTTAGTTTGAATGACGACGTTTTGTACATAAAGATAAAATATTAAAAAATTAAAATTTTTTAATATAAAATAAAATTTAAAAAAACACGAAACACACCATTTCTGTGTTGAGTTGCACTTCTTTAATGCCTAGTTTTTTTCTAAGTATCAGCAAAAAGCTCATAAACATATAAAGGGTAGGCTAAGGCTAAAACCCTTGATTCTTTTCTTAATCTCTTATACTGATTTCTATTTCGCCGTCATCTTACTAGAATCTTGCCTGTTGTCATCTTGCCATTGTCTTTTTAACATATTGGTTATCGATTGCATTGTGAAATTGACTAAGTGAAAGTGCATTTTATGGTATCACCATCATTTTATTCTCTATTGTGTTGCTCGCTATTGTTTTCTATCGCATCTTGCTATCTTCCTTATCTTTATTTTTTTTAAAGCCCTTGGTATGATTTATATTCTATCTTTATTTTGCATGCTATTTATTTTTCACAAATCTAAGTTAAATCAACTAATTCTATGAATAATTATATTAACCAATTCTATGAATAATCTAACAAAAATACCTAATTAAAAAAATTGATTAGTTAAGTTATGGAAAGAGAGTAAACAATCTTAGTTTGTTAGGGTCAATAGAAGCAGAAGCACAACACTAGCATTAGCAAGAGTGAAGCAGATTTTGAAAATGAAGGATTAGAGAAAAGAAATAATTATTTAGTAGTGAAATGCAAGTTACGCAATCCAAGAGGGCAGGTGAATTGGATTTCTAAAATTTTAATTTAAATAAATCACACAACAATTCAATCTAATACTTTAAAGAAATAAAAACATTAAATTTAATAATGCTAAAAAAAGAATAAGGAAAGAAAGAGCAAACACGTATATTTTTACAATGCATTTAAGAATTACAAGTAGTACTCTCTTTTATAGTGAATATATAAATAATAGTTCAATGAAGATTTAATCTATGATGATTTGTGAATTGAAAGCTCAAAATGTGGTGTATACATTTGTTTATACTTACAAAAGTCTTTAAAGTGATTTTGGATTTAAGTTTAAATAGACTTAATTTAAAAACTAGTCGTTCTAAACAAATTGCAGTAATAGGCAGCTAGCTACTTAATTTAACTGACTACCTACTTCAGAACAGTAAAATTACCTTTAAAATTTGAATTTGCTACAATAATACTGTTCATAAATCAAAGTTCTTAAAACCTTTTCATTTTAGTCAATAATTTGAAAATCTAAATTTTTTCTTAGGTAGCTAGCCAATACCATTAGGCGGTCAGTCGCTTACTCTCTACCTAATTTTAATATTTATATTTTGTTCCTAAAACTTTTATAAATTACAGTAAGGCCTAAAATATTTTAAAATTTTGTAAATAGGTCTAATTTTAGAATTTAAAACAATACTTATTAAAATCAAAGATTACAGAACTTTTTCATTTAGTCCACATATTGAAAAATAATTAATTACATAAAATACTTGGCTTATAATTGTAAAAAGCTTGGATTTATGAAAAGTAATGATTTATTAAATAAAATCTTCAGCTCCTCAAATTTATATTTAGAACCTAATTTAGCTTTTGCTGCAAACTTGTATTTTAATTTGTTGAAAAAGGATATCTCTCCTTATTTAATAGTTAATTTTGTGTTTTTGTTGGAGTAACTTGCTACCATATCTTTTGTTGCTAAGTTTGCTGCATTGCTTTTGCTAAAACAAGTTACTGTAGATGAATTAATTCGATTTGGTAAATAAATTACACTTCTTTATTTTAGAGTTTTGAGTTTGTTAGTTAATTTATAGTTGTAAAATAAAATTTTAATATTATGGTCCATTTATATGATAGGATGACTTGAAGTTGTATATTGCTTGATTTTTATGTTATGTCGTGGCTATTGTAATGTGTCTATTTACTTGCATTATATGTTATGACTACTATAATGTGTAGGGTAAAAACTTTTTGTTATGTTTATGTTGCAATAAGGGTATTTAAAGTGGCATTAAATTTTACTTTTATATATCTAGGATTAATTTTCTATTGAAGTCTGGAATTTTAAAAAATGATGAAGTAGCAGTACTGGTTTTGCAACAAATTTATAATTAGAACTTAATTTAGCTTATGATGCAAAGTTGTATTTTAATTTATTGAAAAAGAGTATATCTCCTTAGGTAATAGTTGATCCTTTGTTTTTGTTAGAACAGCTTGCTGTCAACTCTATTGTTGCACAGTTTATTGCATCTCTTTTTTTGGTACAATTTCTTATAGAGGAATTAATTCAATCAAGTAAATAAATGGTACTTTTTTATTTTAGAGTTTTGAGTTTGTTAGTTAATTTATAGTTCTACGAAATATCTTTAATATTATGGTCCTTTTATATGATAGCATAACTTGAAGTTGTATTGGGATTGATTTTCATGTTGTGTTTAGTTACTACTGTGATGATTTTGGCTACTATATTGTGTTTATTTACTTGTATTTTGTGTTGTGACTATTATAACATGTGGGATAAAAAGAACTTATAATAAGAAAAAATAAATCATTATGGCACTAGGAGATAATTGGCAGTAGATAATAGATACTTTGTCACGGATATTGAGAAAAAAGGAACAGGTCATAAAAGTATGATACAGTTGTGATATATTCTTTGTCTATCATGTATTCCTTATTGATTCATGATGGACTTGTGATTGAAACATATTAGGTCAAAAATATATGACGTCTTTACGATATAAATTTAAACATCAATAATTCATGATATAATTTTTATGTTGACTTGATTTTAGCACATTTTTGACCAAAATTTTAGGTGTTATTAAAATAAAATATTACGGGAATAAAGACACATCTCCATTTTAGCTTAGTTTGAATGACGACGTTTTGTACATAAAGATAAAATATTAAAAAATTAAAATTTTTTAATATAAAATAAAATTTAAAAAAACACGAAACACACTATTTCTGTGTTGAGTTGCACTTCTTTAATGCCTAGTTTTTTTCTAAGTATCAGCAAAAAGCTCATAAACATATAAAGGTTAGGCTAAGGCTAAAACCCTTGATTCTTTTCTTAATCTCTTATACTGATTTCTATTTCGCCGTCATCTTACTAGAATCTTGCCTGTTGTCATCTTGCCATTGTCTTCTTAACATATTGGTTATCGATTGCATTGTGAAATTGACTGAGTGAAAGTGTATTTTATGGTATCACCATCATTTTATTCTCTATTGTGTTGCTCGCTATTGTTTTCTATCGCATCTTGCTATCTTCCTTATCTTTATTTTTTCAAAGCCCCTTGGTATGATTTCTATTCTATCTTTATTTTGCATGCTATTTATTTTTCACAAATCTAAGTTAAATCAACTAATTCTATGAATAATTATATTAACCAATTCTATGAATAATTATATTAACCAATTCTATGAATAATCTAACAAAAATACCTAATTAAAAAAATTGATTAGTTAAGTTATGGAAAGAGAGTAAACAATCTTAGTTTGTTAGGGTCAGTAGAAGCAGAAGCACAACATTAGCATTAGCAAGAGTGAAGCAGATTTTGAAAATGAAGGATTAGAGAAAAGAAATAATTATTTAGTAGTGAAATGCAAGTTATGCAACCCAAGAGGGCAGGTGAATTAGATTTTTAAAAATTTAATCTAAACAAATCACACAACAATTCAATCTAATACTTTAAAGAAAAAAATATTAAAATTAATAATATTAAAAAAATAAAAGAATAAGGAAAGAAAGAGCAAACACGTATATTTTTACAATGAATTTAAGAATTACAACTAGTACTCTCTTTTATAGTGAATATATAAATAATAGTTCAATGAAGATTTAATCTATGGTGATTTGTGAATTAAAAGCTCAAAATGTGGTGTATACATTTGTTTATACTTACAAAAGTCTTTAAAGTGAATTTGGATTTAAGTTTAAATAGACTTAGTTTAAAAACTAGTTGTTCTAAACATATTGCAGTAATAGGTAGCTAGCTACTTAATTTAACTGACTACCTGCTTCAGAATAGTAAAGTTACCTTTAAAATTTGAATTTGCTACAATAACACTGTTCATAAATCAAAGTTCTTAAAACCTTTTCATTTTAGTCAATAATTTGAAAATCTAAATTTTTTCTCAAGAGGCTAGCCAATACCATCAGGCAGTTAGTCGCTAACTCTCTACCTAATTTTAATATTTATACTTTGTTCCTAAAACTTTTATAAATTATAGTAAGGCCTACAATATTTTAAAATTTTGTAAATAGGTCTAATTTTAGAATTTAAAACAATATTTATTAAAATTAAAGATTGCAGAACTTTTTCATTTAATCCACATCTTGAAAAATAATTAATTACATAAAATACTTGGCTTGTAATTGTAAAAGCCTTGGATTTATGAAAAGTAATGATTTATTAAATAAAATCTTCAGCTTCTCAAATTTATATTTAGAACCTAATTTAGCTTCTGCTGCAAACTTGTATTTTAATTTGTTGAAAAAGGATATCTCTCCTTATTTAATAGTTAATTTTGTGTTTTTGTTGGAGTAACTTGCTACCACATCTTTTGTTGCTAAGTTTGCTGCATTGCTTTTGCTAAAACAAGTTACTGTAGATGAATTAATTCGATTTGGTAAATAAATTACACTTCTTTATTTTAGAGTTTTGAGTTTGTTAGTTAATTTATAGTTGTAAAATAAAATTTTAATATTATGGTCCATTTATATGATAGGATGACTTGAAGTTGTATATTGCTTGATTTTTATGTTATGTTGTGGCTACTGTAATATGTCTATTTACTTGCATTATATATTATGACTACTATACTGTGTAGGGTAAAAAATTTTTGTTATGTTTATGTTGCAATAAGGGTATTTAAAGTGGTGTTAAATTTTACTTTTATATATCTAGGGTTAATTTTCTATTGAAGTCTGGGATTTTAAGAAATGATGAAGTAGCAGTACTGGTTTTGCAACAAATTTATAATTAGAACTTAATTTAGCTTATGATGCAAAGTTGTATTTTAATTTATTGAAAAAGAGTATATCTCCTTAGGTAATAGTTGATCCTTTGTTTTTGTTGGAACAGCTTGCTGTCAACTCTATTGTTGCACAGTTTATTGCATCTCTTTTTTTGGTGCAATTTCTTATAGAGGAATTAATTCAATTTAGTAAATAAACGGTACTTTTTTATTTTAAAGTTTTGAGTTTGTTAGTTAATTTATAGTTGTACGAAATATCTTTAATATTATGGTCCTTTTATGTGATAGCATAACTTGAAGTTGTATTGGGCTTGGTTTTAATGTTGTGTTTAGTTACTACTGTAATGATTTTGGCTACTGTATTGTGTTTATTTACTTGTATTTTGTGTTGTGACTATTATAATATGTGGGATAAAAATTTTTGTTATGTTTATGTTCCAGTAAGGGTATTTAAAGTAGTGTTAATTTAGACTTTGCTTATATGTATTGGTAATATATTTGTTTTTTTAACTTGTAATCTCCTTAATGCATTAGGATCAAAACTTGAAATTAAAAATGCATAAATCTTGGTTTATTAAAGCAAAATATCCAGTGAGTATGAATATGGGATTGACAAATTTATGAACTTTACTATTGGTAATTCTGAAGGCAATAGCATCACTAAATGTTTGTGTACTAAATGTATGAATTTATCCTTTCGAACACCTAAGATTGTGTGTAAACATTTGTATTTTCATGGTTTTAAGTCACATAACTGCCATGTTCTTATACAACAACTTTTGCCTATCGCCATTCAATGTGTCTTGCCAAAGCTTGTTAAAAAAGTTGTGATTAAGCTACGTTTCTTTTTTAACTTGCTGTGTTCTAATGCGGTATGTGTCAAAATTGGATAAATTACAAGCATAGCATGTAGTGAATTTGTGTTTGTTAGAAAAATGCTTTTTTCCCTTTTTTTTGGACATTATGGTACACTTGATCGTGCATTCAGTCCATGAAGTTAGACTATATGGCCCATTTTGCTTTTGGTGGATGTATCTGTTTTATATATACATGAAAACTCTTAAAAGTTATATTCAGAACTGCAACTGTCCTAATGGTTGGGTAGCAGAGAGTTATAATGCGAAAAAAGCATTAGAATTTTGTACACAGTACATGTTAAACATGAGTACAATTGGGTTCCACTTGGATATGTAGAAAACCTATTAAAAGATAAGCCATTGTCTAGTGGGAAAATGATGCATATTCTTTCACATTATCTAGATCAAGCGCAACTTTACATCTTACATGTAATTTATTTCTATAATTTGGTTAATTTCTTTTAGTCAAATCCATATAATTTATTTCTATAATTTTTAGTCTGATTTTTTCATGTTTTGGATCTTTAATAACCATATACAGTGACTAAAAAATGTTATCTACATCAAAATGACAAATGGTTGCAAGAGGAACACAATCATACTTTTACTAATTGGCTAACTACTAAGGTTGAAGCATGTATATAATTAATTTTCACAAACAAATCTCAACTTTTTTTTCTTTTTATTTAGTAAAGATGTTTACTTTCTTTCCTGTCTTGTTAGGTTTATGACTTGATTGTAAAGGGGTGATCATGTATCAGATACTTTACATTGGTTATCACATGGGCCTCTTCCTTTTGTAACTAAACATAATGTTTATGACATTAATGGTTTCCATTTTGTTACATAAGATCAAGACTTAAATTAAGTAACTTAAAATAATAGAGTTAGTGTAAATGATTTTGAAAGATGTGATATGACATATTAGGGAGCTATATATGAGATTTAGGTACTTGACTATCATTTATTGAAAGTTCCTTACCGAAGTGTGATTTGATTTAAAGGAATTGTATTAAAAAAAATGAGCTTGGATTCATCCTAGTAGACTTAAATCAATTAGGATATAAATATGATCCATTTATGTTAACTTATCAAGTCAAACAAGTGTTTTATGTAAACGATCAGACTAAACAAAGTGCTCTACTCTCTTCACTAGAGAATCTCAAACTAATGATTTGTTACATTCCGCAAATAACGATTAAGTAATGAAATAGCAAAGAGGGAGTTTGGGTTACCAATTGATTAACTTTTTTTACAGTAAGTGCTATTTAACTATGCTCTGTCTATGTTACAAATTAATATGATAATATATTATATATTAGCTTCTTACTCTTGATACTGATTGATTGTTATATGGCTTTGTATTCTCGTTTAACTAATACAATTTAATTTACTTATTTTATGTATAGTAATATGACTAAAGGAAAAACTATTGTAGCCGATGTTGTATATGTTCAAGCCATTTATTTAGAAGATGATTACCACAACTTATTTACAGATAATGTTTACCTTCATAGTGCTGGAGATAAGGTTGATTTTGATGGTGCTAAGATAGATAGTGTTGAGTTTGATAAAGGTGATAATGACAGTATTGATTTAGATAAAGGTGATTTGGATAGTACAGAGAAAGATAGTGTGAATTTTGTTGCTCCTGATGCTGATATTCTTGAAAGCAGTAACTCTAGGAGAGGTGTGAATATGGGACCTAGGCAAAATAAACGCTTAAAACAAAGAAAGGAAAGATTGTGGTACAATACAATGAAATGAGCATTCCAGTAGGCGATGAAGCCACTTAGTTGGCTTCTTTCCTTGGGGTATTAGCTTGTACATCAGTTCCAATTCTTTATTCCAATTGGAGTAAGGTTCCACTAGAGACAAAAAGAGCATTTTTGGAAATCTATTCTAGTAATTCTTAAAAAACCATTGCATTCTACTTAAAACTTTTCTTGTTAATTTTCAATTATTAGTGATATGATTTGGATTTTTATTAACTACCACTTAAACAATATTGCTTTATATCTAAGGTTGTTTTATTGTTCATTTAGAAGTAAGAAACAGGTTATACAATCAATTGGAACAACATTTAAGAATTTCAAGTATATGCTGGCCAAAAACTATATCGAGAAGTTAAAAAATGATAAAAAGAATTGCATGCACTCCCGATTGAGTATCCTAAATAAAGCGTCTTGTTTGGGTAAAGTTTCTCAATCAACGTCCATTGGAATCTTTTGAAGTAAATATGTTCAAGTTAGGACAAGTAATGTATTAGTAGTTACATTATATTTACCTCATGTTATAAAATGTTTCCCAATTATACAGAAAATCAATCGTGTCAATAAGAATAGATAGCTATAAATAAATGCAATCACTGCCTTAGTAAAAAAGGATACATTGGATTAATGAAAGAAATTGTAAAAGTATGTGTGTATCAATTAAATATTAAATTTTTTACTTTGCTAAATATTTATTAAAGATTTAGTTAACTATTCAATTTTGTAATAGTTAACTAATATATTTTCTTTATTGAACTATTGTGCAGAATTGCGTCTTTCTGAAGAATTAATTAATAAAAGTGAACTGTGGAAGAGAATTAAAGGCTAAAGAATGGAGCATACGACTTTGAAACCGAACAAATCATTAAGAAGATGGTAATCAAGTTTAACTAAAACAAAAATTGTTATGATATTAGATCTATGCTCATTTAATACTATTTGTTTCTTTATGGTGGGCTATCAAGAAATGCTAGAGAAGGAGGACGAGAAAGACTCATTCAATTCGAATGCAAGAGATGACTTACTTGCACAAGCATTATGAAAGCTTCCTCAAATTTTTTATATACAAGGCTTGGGCAAATTTATATATGCTTCTATGTACTTTCATTGCCTACGTGGACTCATCTGAAGTAAGAGAGAGGGAGAGTTGGATGCTTGGGAAAAATCAATAGATGACCAGTTATGAGAAATTTGCAAAGAATTAAAGAGGACACCTCGCCATTCAAATATTGAAAGTTCCACTTTCCCACATAATATGTCAATGATGATGATAGTGAGGAAGATGTGCATAAGGTTACTTTAGTTATCTATGTTACCTAAATTTTTCTTGGTTTTAGTATTTTTTCCTTGTAAATCTTCTACCCATTACAATTTAATTTACTTATTATTTGTCGACAATGCTAACAGGAGCTTGATAGTTTAGGGAAGTTAGCAATAAAAAAGAGGAAATAAATGTCTAGTTAAAGAGGTGAACATCCCAAAGTATCAACACCGAGAAAAAAAAGTTCAAAAGAAAGAAGAGACATAAAAAAACACAATTACTACCATTCTGATGAAGTCAGCCAAAAAAAATGGCAGTGAAAATGACAATAAAGTAGATGCATAGAAGGTCAGTTTATTCATAATAAATGGTTGTATTTTCCCTAGATTATGATTTATTGCCTTGTATATTTATCATTAACCTAATTTAATGTACTTATTATTTTATGTAATAAGTCTTCACAGGAGGTAGATAATTTGGGCAAGCCACTAGCAAATACCACTGCTGCCATTCCAGTGAAGTCAACTAAAGATAAAGACAATAAAAGAGATGCACATAAGGTTAGTTAATAAAATTAATTATATTTAAGTTGTTTTTTCTTTGTATTTGGGATTTCTTTTTTTGGTTGGCTAATTATTTTAATTAATATAATTATACATGTTAAGTACCATCATGAAAATAGAGGCCAAGTTGCATAAGCTAGCTTTATAGCCATATTTATATATATTGCTGCATATTTTATATATGTATGTATGTATGTATGTACATATGTATATAGAGTTTTACTTATTTGAGTTTCTTACATATAAGTCTCATGAATAATTTTATCAATAAATCAATTGGTTGTATTATATTTTTTTTTTATTTTCCAATGTATTGGATTTGTTGAATATTGAGTGAGATTGTTATGCACGTGCTTGTTAGAATTAATTTTAAAAATAGAATTGCAAATTACCTAGTGAAATATGTTTGGCCCATTTTTAAAATACTTTGTTGGCATTATTGCTTGAATTATTCTTTGGAGTGAATGAAACTTATTTTACAATTTGATATGACTAACATTGACCGGAGCCAGATAATTTAGGCAAGCCACTAAAAAACGCTGCCATTTTGAGGAAAATTCCAAGACTCCATCTTTAATCCCAAAGGATTATGCAAATGATGAGAGGAAAATAGTTGGAAGCAGTAAAAAGTAATTGGATTTTCATTATGTTGATGGTACAACTGATGGTATACAGGAGATTCATCCTGATAGCCTAACAAAAAAGCCATTTTTGAAAAAGGATAAAGTCAAAAAAGTTATAGTGCGGCCTATAAAGAAAACAAAGAGTGTAGTATTTAAGCACTAGAGCAGCCATCCTATGCTATAATTATTTGGAAAATTGTGTAAGATGATGGTGTTTTGATATATATGATTGATGATAATATATTTCAAAGACATGCTTATGCTTATATTGGGAAGAAAGATTGTAATGAATTGTCATTAATGCAAGCACTAAGAATAAATGCTATTCAAGTATATATGGCGCAAGTGGTTCAATGAGTTTTCTTTATTCTATTTTATATCAACCTAGTATACTTTTTATTGATGCACTAATTTTCTATTCAAGATGTTGGATTCCACCATTTTACCTACTAAAAAAGGAATAAAACCATTTAAATTTATGTGTCCATGTTTGGTTTACCCACAAATCTAAAGGTTGTAGAAAACTTTTGCTCAAAGAGAGTTAAGTATATTTACAATCACTTGAAAAAAGCAAAAAATGGATAACTATTCTCATATTATACAATCCTTCGTAAGTTTTAATTTTTATTTAAAAATTTTATAATTGTTTATGAATTTATATTACTTTTACAACTATTTATTGATTCATGGTTTTGTTTTCTACTTTTTAATCAATTGTCTTCTCCTATTGTAGCTACAATTGAGTTATAATTGTGTTTAACATGGTGAAAAAGAAAGTTTTTGACAAAATCAAGTTTGGGACCTAGCTTCAAGATGTTTTGGACTGATCATGAACCCCCAATGTCCTCTAATAAAAAAAGGTAAGATTTCTAATCTTGATGACTATGTTCATTATAAATAAGAATCTTGCTTGAATTAGGATAGTAAGGAAACATTGAAGTCTTTTAGTCTTAAGAAATCTCTGTAGATGAAAAAAATCTTAAGCCATGATAAGATCCTTGAATCTGAAGTGAAGCCAAAGAAACCACACTCTAATAATACAACAACAAGCTTTAGGAGCAAGCTCAGTTAGGCAAGTCCTAAGGCATGTAATATTCTCCAATTATAAGTGTCAGATGGACGTCAATCTTTAAAATTTAATGTACATCTAATAATCCCAACAAAACTCTTTACAAGATTGCTCATCCTATGCAAATCATGATGAAATATGACGAATCTAGTAATTTTGTACATGATCATCAGAATCTAAAGGGATACTTGACCTACTGACATTTAATTGTCTTTATCTTCCATGGATAGATATCTTCAACTATAGGCTTATTCTCATCTTTAGAATTTCATAAGCTAATGACTCCCTTTGTCTTATTATTTCATCTATATATGCACTACTATCCTTATTTATCTCCATTAAAAGTTATAACTATATGTGTCACTCGTAGTAGCATGAATAGTTGTCAAAAAATAGCATTCCTAGCTATATTCTTATCCTTGGTCATTCCAATACTAAATCTTCTTGAACTAAGACAAAACTATAAAGTCAAAATAACCTATGATGACTCTCCTAAAGTAGTAGTAGTATTAAAAGAAGTAATAATAAAAAAAATAACACAATTAAATGAAAATCACTAAAAAATCACTGGAATAAGAAGTCACTGGAAAGTCATTGGAAGCTCATCGAAAATTCACTAAAAAGCTATAAGAAAATTGACACTAGCAATTATAAATATTACTATCAAGCAATACGAATCACTACCCTCTCTCTTTTGAATCCTAAGAGCTTTTCACTTTAAACTATTCTCTGTTCTATTGAAAAATCCTTGAATGAAAAATATGAATGGAAAATGAGGTAGTATATAGGAAAGGAAAAGGATCATAGTTAGTTTAAAATGATTTGCAATTAAGGCAAGTACAGATGGAAATGAATCATATGAGATGGAAATACAATCATCCAAAGATGGAAACAAGTCATCCTACGATGAAAAATCCTATGAGAAAAATCCTCCTAAGACAGAATTTAAAGAAAAGAAATCCTTGGAGAAAAATCTCCATAAAATGGAACTCAAGGAAAAAAAATCCTTTGCCAAAAAAAGTCCTCCTAAGAATGGAATTCAAGCAAAAAAAATCCTTGGACGAAAATGCTTTTATGCATAGAATTTAGATAAAAAAAAATCCTTTTAAGGATGGAATTCAACAAAAAAAATCCTTTGAAAAGTCCCTCTAAAGGATGGATTTCGAGGCAAAAATCCTTGAAGAAAAATGCTCCTAAAGATAGAAGTCAAGGATAAAAATTCTTGGAGAAAAAAAATCTTCTAAGGATGAAATTTTAAGAAAAATCCTCCTAAGGTAGATCCAAGGAAAAAATTCTTATAGAAAAGTCTGCGTTAAATATTGGAGAATACTTATTTATAAAAAATAAAATTATCATTTCATGCTTTAAATCTCTGTAATGTTTATATTTTTATGTATTTAAATCTTTTAAAATTTTATTATATATGTTTTATTATAATTTAAGTATTTTATTTATTTTAGGAATATTTTGGCTATGTCATGATTAACAAAAAGGCAAACAACATAACAAGTTACTTATTTTTAACTTAAAACAGTAAAAAATCTTAGAAGGAGCATAAAAAATATTTGGTACTATTTATGTATACAGTACTGTTTATATATACAGCACGATGACATGACATTAATTGATAATGTGGCACTAACTGATGACGTGACTGTATTCTATTAGATCAGTAATATAGTATTGACCAATTATGTAACATTGACCGTTGATGTGACAACATCTTACTAGATCGAAATGTTGATGTGGTGTTAATTAATGATGTGTTTTGACCAATCAAAACTTCTCATGTGGTGTAATTCAGAACATCCGAATTGTTTTCATTCGATAGCCACAATTTATCTATTGTGTCTATAACCAGAGGACTCTCTCTCTTAATTTGACAATCTTGAATATATTTTTAGCTCTATTTTCTGTAATTCTATCTTCATCTTGTATTTATAAGTATTTTAATAAAATTATTACTTTACTTTTAGTTCAATTATGAGTGGCTAATTTACACTGTGTTTACTTTCTAGAGTGAGAGTAAGGAATGTATTTTCCTCCCATTTTAATTTTACTTACAAATTTTAAAGGGAAAGTAGGAATTTCACTCTATGGGATCCACTATTTTTTAGATTAGAAAATGAGATTTCCACTCCTATAGGGGAAGCGAGAGTGAGAATTCACTCCCTCTTTTTCACATTTATCGTTATATTTAATAAAATAAAATAAATAATATAATATTAAACCTAATATTAAATTTTTATTGATTAAATATGTTTAATATTTTAATATTTCATTAAAATAGTATTTTGAAAATATTTTTAATAAATGTAATTTATAAAAGAATATAATAATATTATTTAAATAAATATGATATTTTTATTTTTTTAATCAAATATTATTAATATAATTTTATTAAATATATTTTCATATTATTAATCATATTTACTAAATAATATGTTTAATCAAATATTAAATATTAAACATATTTTAATAAAATAAAATGAATAATATTTAGTAAAATAAAAATAAATAATATCATATTTATTTAAATAATAATATTATATTATTTTATAAATTATTTTTATTTAAGATAATAATATTAAACATTTATTAAATCTAATATTATCATATGTAGAAAACATAAAAATAAAAAAAATTAGTTCAACAAATTAAAATAATTTACCTCCTTGGTAACGGCACTAAAAATTTGTTGTGTAAATTTTATTGAACTTATAAGTATACGAATCTATTGTAAAATAAATTAATGGTAACGAATGTCGATCCCACAAGGAGGTGGATTTTAATTATATATTGAATTTAATTTTCTAAGTGAGTGGTTAAATTATAGTAAATTTATTTTAAATTTTGAATTAAAATGGCGATAATAATTAAAAATGCAACTGTTATAATAAAGCACTTAGATATCTGGATCTGCATCAATATGCTCCAGGGCTCAATATTCCTTATTAATACCAATTAAATCATGAGGGAGAAATCAACTGCTCATGAACCACATTCTAATTAATATAGTGCTAAGGGCTTATCGTGCTAAACAATAATAACTGTGTTATTACTATCTATCAACACAAAGTCAAAACATCAACGAAAATTAGAGGAGAAAATAAAATAAATTTATCAATTAAGCCCATAGAACATGTTGAGATTTCACCTTCAACCCAAATTTAAAAGAAAATTAGCTACTAATATTTGAATTAGGGATAAAATGAAAATTTTACTAAAATTTAAAGAAAATACAAGATAGAAAAGGAATTTCAAAAAATAGAGCTAAAAAATAAACTCAAGGGTGTCAAATTAGGAAGGAAGATCTCCTTTTATAGATACAATGAGTAAATCTGGCCATCAGATAAAAACAATTTAGATGAACAGGATTGTGCCACGTGATAAGTTCTGATTGGTTTGAATACATCATTAGTGCTATTATTCTATGTATATGTATGTACCGTATACATGTTTTTCTAATCCACTAATATACAAACACATCATTGGTTAACAGTGTACAAATATTTTTATCTAATAAGATTGTGACCTCATCAATTAAGCCACATCATCAGTCAACGCCACGTAATTAGTCAACGCCACATCATTCCTCCAATCAAACAATACCACGTCATTAGTTGGTGCCACATCATTGGTCAATACTACGTTATCGATTAATGCCACATTATCATATAGTATATATGAACAGTATCATGAATAGTACTATGAACAGTACTATATATGTGAACAGTGCCGTATATGTGAACAGTGATATTTTTATTTTTATGCTCCCCTTAAGGTTTTCGACCGTTCTAAGTTCAGATTTGCCGTTCGTTTTGTCATCTGATGTCTCATTTATTATGAAATGACTATAATGCTCCTAAAATACATAAAATACTTAATTATAATAAAACACACATAATTAAATATATAAGAAACTTGAATACATAAAAGTAAAAAAGTTAGCAAAACTTGAAATGTAAAATAATGATTTTCTCTTTTATAAAAATACATTTTGTAGCACTCAATAATTACCACTAGCCTTAAAATTTTAAACCTTATCTTTTTTTTAATTCTTATGCACGGCAGTAGTGGCTCTCTTACTAATGTGAAAGCCTCAAAGTCAATGGCAATGGTTCCTTAATAACCTAAACTTTTTTTTATTAATATTTTAAAAAATACAACAAACAGTCATAATTTTTCTCAAATTCAATGATACCACATTCAAAAAAATCAAAACTTTATTTATTAATCTAAAATAAATTTGATTTTCAACGAATTAAACATGAAGAGGCTCTGACACTACTTGTTATAAAAGAAATCATTTGGTGAAAACCATCATCTATAATCCACGAACATTTATATCATATCACTAAAATCAATAATAAATTATACGAAAGCATACTTGAACCCACAATGTTAATTACTTTGGAGTCATGTGGTTGGTTTTCTAAATCAACACGTTCTCTTAGAGAGTCCTTAAATTTTTTCTTTTCTTTCTCTAATGATGGGATATTAGAAAAATAAAATGATACGTACAATCCAAGGATCATAACACTTATATAGATAACTTTTCCTGTTAGGTATTCTTATTTCAGTTAATCATAAAAATAGAAATTACTTTTAAGTTTCTACACATTAAAGCTCATATTGCTAATAACCTTAATGGATCACTTTTAATTAAACTTACTCTTGTATAACAGTTTGCAATATATAATTATTCATATATAAGCTTAATATTGAATTAAGAATCCAACAATACTATATTAAAAATCTAACAAAAACATAAATGCTAAGTTAGGAGAGCTTAGATTTCATAAACTAGTTTGAAAACTCTCATTAACGAGGTAAAATGTTATATGTTTCTCCTCATAAGGATCTTATATTGCAAGGCCCACATACATGGTTGATGTTTTTCTAAGTAAGGATCAATAAATAACAAGTGGTTAATCGCTAAGAGATATCAATTCTTGTTTTATCACTTAAAAAGATTATTTACAATTTAAAAAATTCTAAAATAAATAAATAAAAGTTATTCTATAATAAATTTATTTTTTATTATATGAGATTAAATCGATATCTGTAGAATCATGAAAAGGATAGTTGTAAGTTCTATTTCAGACGTCGATTAATTATGCATATACCATAATTAAATTGGTGTTGTTTACTTTTCTTCGTTCTTGTTTTGATCTTTACTTCATTTTTTTTTAATTCTGTTATGTAATCCATCTTGGCTAAAGTTGATGCTTGAAAAAGAAGAGAGAGAGAGAGAGAGAGAGAGAGAGAGAGAGAGAGAGAGAAAGTAAGAGCTTGAAAAATAGGAAGGACAGTGATTAAGATCAAATAGTGCATGGTGAGAAAAAAAAATTAAATTATTTTGACAAATCTAATCGTTCAATTTACTTTTAATCCAACATATATTAAGAAATGTAAAAATAAGGGCATTCTTAGAGGACTACTAATTTGCTCCCTTATAAACTCAGTTTATCATTAGCACAAAAATGTTAATTATCATCGAGCATTAGTTGTTACTGATTTGCTAACATGTCATTTGTAATTCTAAAATTTTATAAACATTCTTCACTCAAATTTAATTTGGAAAGATATCTTCCAATCAAGAATTTTTATCATATTAAAATTAAACATAAGTTAGACCATAAAACAAATATAAATCTTAATGTAGTGTATGATATATAATAAAATATATATTTTTATTTTTTAATTTATTTTTAATTTTAATATAATTAAATACTCTTACTTTTACATATGTTAATACGTGTTAAGATAAAAGACGAATCAATAGATTAAATTGTCAAAATAATTTTAAGTTTTCTCTCATTATGCATGAACCCACTCAATCACTCTCTGCCCCCTTATGTTTATCTCTCTCTTGTCTTTTTCAAGCACCGACTTTAGTCACTCAAAAAGGATTACATAACAGTAGAAACAAACCAAAACAAGAATGAAGAAAAATAAATAGCAGTCGTTTTCATGATAGAGAGAGACAAAAGCAGGAGGCGAGTGAGTGTACGTGAGAGTGCGTAAAAGTTCAAAAAGGTAAGAGGCAGAGTGATTGAGTGTGGTTTGCATGTGAAGACAGAAAATTTAAAATTATTTTGATAAATTTAATTCATTTAATTTTCATCCGATGGGTATTAATGAATTTAAAAATAAAAATAATTTTAAGCGGTTGTTGATCCTCCGCAATCAATAATTGCTAATTTAAAATGCATGTTAGCGCTGCTTTTAAAATGTACTTTCTTATTTCCTGGTTCTGTATTGGCCATGCTTGCCTTATGCTCTGCACACAATTGATGTTGCATTTATGCAGCAACTAAATACGACCATCCACTATCTCCAATCATAGTATTCAATAAATTGCCTCTATATTTGAGTCCAATAATAGCGAGGAGCAGTGCGCATAAATTATGATTTCTGTCGTGTTGTTGAGGGCTAGCCACCGTTGGTTACTTTGTGCAGCAGGCGTTAGGTAAGCAAAGGCACAAGATAAGACTTGGATCAATAGGCAAGTAGCATGTTAATTAGAATATTATCAAAAGAAAATTTTAATTACTTATTTATTTATCTACATAATAAACAAAAGAGTAAAAAAAGAAATCATTTTAAAAAAAATTTTCAAATAAAAATAAATATATATTATTTTAATTAATTTTTTGAAAAAATAATAGTTATAATACTTCTATCTCTTTATAAATTATAAGAAAAATATAATATTAAATTAAAGATTTTAAAAAATTTTTTAAATAAAGATAGTATTTCTCTTTTTTAAATATTAAATAAAAATTTTTTATTTAAAAAATTTCATTTAAAAAATATTTTGAAATTTTTTTAATGTAATTTTTTAAAATAAATAATAAAATTTCATTTAAAAAGAATTTTAACTACGGTCTTAGCCTGGTACACTTGGAAAAGTAAGCCTTAGCATGTGCCTACTTTGACAACGGTTGTTTTGGCTGCATGCACGTCACTTAACGCGACACACGCATGGCATGTCTTTATGAAATACGCCTCACCAAATTACGCACCGTTTGGATTGATTGGAGGCTAAACCATCAAGTGCTAATTTACAAGCCGAAGCCAAAATTGACATAGCCAACCTAAGTAAGTAGCTAAGTGGTATTATCCATCTAGCATGACATGGCTAACGAAGATATTTTAGTCTTTCATTATTAAAATATTGTAATCATTTTTATGCGTTTTGTCAAAATTTTAACTGCAGTAACATTTTTCATGCTATAACTAAGTAAACTCTCCCCTTCAGTACATTCGTACCATCCAAATTGAGATTTATTTTCATAAGAAATATTAACATCCTCTTATTTATGCTCCGTGCATTATCTTCATTTACGACAACGTCATCCATTCTTGCATTGTTAACCCTCTCTTATGTCTTGTGACTAGTCAATAGCTAAAGGAAGAAGTAAGAATCACAATGGGTAGGCCTGTTCTGAAGGTCCTAACTGTTGATATATTTTTTTAAAATTTAAATTTCTCTAAACTTCTAAAAATTTTATATCATATTTATTTTAAAGCAAACACTAACTTATAACTGTTGAAAGTTATAATTTTTATAAAATTATATGAGACCTAATACTATTATAAAAGTCTTATATCATTTTATGAGAATTATAACTCATAATAATATGTAAACTAGCAACTTTCTTATTTTAATTATAGCGAATAACTAAATCTTAATTTTTAATTTTTTATTAGTTATTAATTACTATTTAAATTTTTAGACAGCACAAAATTAAAATAGGAGAGAATAATGCCACGACATTTGTCTGTGCTTTCACTTTTGCCTACTGCAATTAATGCATCAAATTAAAAATGATGAAAATCGCTGTCTCAATTTTTTTAATTTTATTTTTTTATAAGAGTCACAGTGTCAGCTTTTTCTTTTTTGAAACGTGACCGCGCCAACTTAGAGGCTGCAGGCTGCTGTCGAGGCCCATTCCATGCATTCGCCATTAATTTTATTTCAGTTACATAATTGGATGCCGTTAGGTATATCTCTTACAAATATGATAAGATAGATATGTTTCAATACGAAAACAATATTTTAAGTATCTTTCAGTAAATTTCTAACTATATATATTAATAGGTTCTTATGTGGTAATTTTCTAAGAAAAATTTCATTAAAATTGAGAAAAGCTAAAGGAAAAAAATACATATTTGAATGTAATGTATTTTATATTACAATATAAGAGTCTATGCCTACTAACTTAGTAGATATTGTCTGCTTTGACACACCACAATCACTTTTTTGTTATTAAACTTTGTTAGTTGAAATGTATTTATATAGTTAAGAGAATTTGCTTAGTTAAGAGAGTGTTTGACTTATAAACTACTCCAAGAACTCCTTGTTAGCAATATGAGATGCCACATATTTTTCTCTTAAGGATCTTGCATTCTCATGAGGATCACTGAAAATAGATCAAAATAAATTATATCATTAACACATCAATCCACTCATTAGCTCATAAGTCGGATTTTATGCTAATTATAATAGTCTAGATCTATTAACCAAGTAGATATTGTTCGCTTTGGGCACACAATCTACCACAATTTTGTTATTGGACTTTGCAGTGCAAAATGCATTTGCTTAGTTAGGAGAGCTTGTTGCTTGTAAATTAGTCTAGGGACTATCTCACTAGCAATGTCAGATTTTTCGTAAAAGCTAAGGTTTTATTCATGTGTTAAAGAGCCGTCTTCCTAGGGCTCAAGTTTAAATTTAAGTTTTCGTGCGAGTGTGAATAGATAACATTAAAAGAATTAGGAATCATTAAAGTTTTATCATAATAACCCTTACTTACTAAACAAGTAGATATTATCTGTTTTAAACACACAGTGCACTATTGTTTCGTGATTGGGCTTTATAACTGATAATGTGTCTTCTTAGTTAGAAGAGCTCAGAACTTATAAGCTAGTTTAAGAACTCTCTTACTTGCAATAGAGGATGTTACATGCTTGCCCCTTGACCCTCATAGCAAAACGAAATCAAATTATACCAATGAGACGTTAAATATTTCTCCCTTTAACCCTTGTAACAAAAAGGGACAAAATCATACCAATAACATATCTATCAACACATCAAGTCGTAAAGTGTCTATGATACCAATTTCAATACCTATGTTACATGCTTGTCCAATTGACCCTTATAGCAAAAGGGAATCAAATTATACCAATGAGGTGTTAAATGTTTCTCTACTTAACCCTCACAATGAAAGGGGACGAAATCATACCAATTAATAATATGTCCATCCACATATTAGGTGGTGAGGTGTCTATGATACCAACTTCAATACCCTTGGCCCATTAACCAAGAAAATGTTATTTGCTTTGAGTACATAGCCCTCTGTGTTTACTTAGTTAGAAAATCCCATAACTTATAAACCAATCTCAAAGCTCTTGCAGGGACATATCTCATCATGTCTACTTAATTAAGAGAGATACCAACTTCAATACCCTTGGCCCATTAATCAAGAAAATGTTATTTGCTTTGAGTACATAGTCCTCTTAATTTACTTAGTTAGAAAATCCCATAACTTATAAACCAATCTCAAAGCTCTTGTAGGGACATATCTCATCATGTCTACTTAATTAGGAGAATTCATAACTTATAAACCAGTCTCAAAGCTCTCTCACCAATGATGTGGGATGTTACATGTAGTACATTAAAATTTGTATTTTTTACCTTTTAATTTATACCTTACTTTAATAAACTAATGAATTTCTTTATTGTTAATTTACTTTATACATGATATGGCTCCTTTTCTTTTATCCTTGTTATTTTATTTTTTTCAATTCCTTATTTTAATAAAATAAAAGATAAGCTAAATATAAAATAAAACACATACTCCAAAGTAGTGAATTTTATCATTTATTTTATTAACATTTATGTTTTTTACCTTTTAACTTATCCTTTATCATATTAAAATAAGAGAGCCATTACTATATAATAAGCTTTATCTTTTTCGACTGGCCAATCAATCTTCACACTACTATAATTGCATTTTCTCTTAGCAAAGCAGATAAGGAAATTCAACAAAATATGGCTAATGAAGAGAGAGACGAAAGCTTTGCATATGCCAATCAATTTGTGACGAGTTCAGTGCTCCCAAGCGGTCATTGAGCTGGGAGTTTTCGAGATCATAGCCAAGGCTGGTCTTGAAGCAAAGCTCTCAGCTTCAGAAATTGCTGCTCAGTTGCCTGCCATCAAGAACAAAGACGCACCAATGATGCTGGATCGGATTCTCAGGCTCCTGGCTAGCCATAGTGTTGTTGAATGCTCGCTCGATTATGTTGATGGTTCACAGAGACTCTACGGTCTGAATGATGTTTCCAAATACTTTGTGCCTAACGAAGATGGTGTCTCATTAGGCCCCTTAATGGCCTTAATTCAGGACAAGGTGTTTCTGGACAGCTGGTATGCCTGTGCTCTCTCATTTTAATTCTCTATAGTTTGTTTTTATTTAGAATAATAACATCAAATGCGTTAATAATTCATCTATCGTTCTAAACATTCAAATCCAATCGTGCATATCTAGGAAACCATACCCCAACTTAAGCTCAACTTGATTCTAAATTCATTTTCGGTCGTTGTAGGAACAAACAAACAAAAAATGATCTTAAATTCCTATATTTGATGCATACGCTTGTGCTTATATTAGCAAGCACTAAAATGTGGAATGTACACTTAACAAACTTATAAATCATTACTCTATATATATATATATATATATATATATATTATCGGATCAATTCAGGAATAGATGAAATGTTGTTGATAGTGCTTTATTTGCAGAGGATAAGAAGAAAAGTGTTCTCCGTTGCAGATATTTTTGTCTTTTACTCACAGAGAAAATGAGAGTAGTATGAAAAAGACAATGCATTTAGTTCCATTTGGGGCATTTATTGAATTCTGTTCTTTAGTTTTGACAGAAATCCATGTAGGAAGAAATTCTTAACTTCATCCATAAAATTTTGCTCAGTTAAAAGATTCTAATGAAGCGGTACAATCACATGCCTGAAGAGAAATTAGAAAATAAAATTTTTTTTCCTTCTTTTTGTTGTGGCGGGGGGGGGGGGGGGCGGCGGGGGGGGGGGTTAAAAGACAGAAGGACCCAGCTACATGAAATGGTAACACAAACTAAATATGAACTAATTTGTGATTTTGTTAAAATTCAGTATCCCACCCAGAAGATGTCATTACCCTATTTCCTATTTTTTTTTCCTCTTTATAAAGACGCACGCGACAATTATGCATTAAGATAGAACATACAGTTTTGGGAGGAAATGAATCCTCTAATTATCTTATCTTTTAATGATTTTACGACACGTATGCAACATCATAGTTATAATTTATATGTATCCATATGTTTTTATCAACTACAAATAAATACATCTAAAAGAAGCAAGCCAAATGCAAAATGTGGATTTGATGAATAGAGGATTTGGATCTGAATCTAATTCTGGACGGATTGATTAATTGATCATGTAGGTCCCAATTGAAAGAAGCTATTATTGAAGGAGGAGTTCCATTTGATCGTGTCCATGGAATGCACGCTTTTGAGTACCCGAGACTGGACCCCAGGTTTAATGAAATTTTCAATACAGCGATGTACAACCTTTCTACTTTGGTCATACAGAAAATTCTTGAGGCTTACAATGGCTTCAAGCAGATAAAGCAACTGGTCGATGTCGGTGGTAGCCTTGGCAATACGCTTAAAGCTATCACTACAAGTATTCTCATGTTAAGGGCATCAATTTTTGACTTGCCTCATGTTATACAGCATGCCCCAAAGTATCCCGGTATGAATTATCACTTATTTTTACAACAATGTGACAGACATGGCTTAGTACCTTTTTAATAATTTTCTTAATCTGGCTAGCTAATTGTAAATCCTAGAGAAGTTTGAAGGCTAGACACTTTATTTGTTTTTTCCCAAAATTATGTCTTCATTTTCTTTTATAAATGTCATTGTTATAAGGAATTATTTATTAATTATTAATTAGAGCATAGTAACAGAGAAGATGCAGAATTCTTTTCGACAAAAAGACTTTAAACCGAACTCGATTTACCGTACTTGAAATTTATTAAGAAAATCAGGCCCGATTTACTGCTGCTTTTGTGTCTAAACTTTTTGCTCTAATATCAGTGCTCATAAGAATTCTCTGTCCACCGTAACACCAAATCCTAACAGAGGAAACTAAATTGTACGTAGTAGGGGGTAACATGTTTCGAAGTGTTCCAAAAGGTGATGCCATTTTGATGAAGGTAAGTTCAATTTGAATTTAATTTGCAGATATTAAACAAATTTCCTAATATTTCACACGTTGTAGTGGATACTCCACGATTGGAGCGATGCACATTGCTTGAACTTGTTGAAGAATTGCTACAAAAGTATTCCAGAAGATGGGAAGGTAATTGTTATGGAATCAATACTTCCAGACCTGCCTGAGACTAGCACTGTGTCAAAAAGAAATTCCCAAGTTGATGTACTGATGATGACTCAAAATCCGGGAGGAAAGGAGCGAACAAAGCATGAATTCATGACCTTGGCTACGGAAGCTGGATTTAGTGGCATCAGATTTGAATGTTTTACTTGTAATTTATGGGTTATGGAGTTCTATAAGTAGGCCGTGAATGCCCATGAATTCGAAGAATTGTACCTGGTTTGATCATTTGGAAGCAATTGCAGGTTTTACATTTAGACTGAATTTGTTGTATTTATGTTTTTAATAATTAATCTTATGTCATGCATGCATTTTTATTAATGTAGGGTTAAGATTTAATTCTCTAATAACTACTGTCACATTTTTTAAAAATGGCAGCACAAAAATTAGATTAACATGGACATTATTAGCAAATGATTAAAAAAAATAGACTTAGTCACTTATATTTTACTTATTTTTGAATGGACATAAATTTTTGTTTTTATTTTTTTTACTATCACATAATTAGTAAAAAAAATATATATGGTTATCCACGGTGTCTCATTTTGAAGTGGGAATTTATTTTACTAATTTTCTATTTATTTAACTGCTAATCACAAGAGTTTTGCGATCAAAAGAAAATTTTGATTCACAAATAGTGGAGAGACAAGTACAATGCAAACGACCCAGAAGTCCATTCATCGTATGGTAAGCAACCATACACATGGTGCAACAACTTCTATAGTACTTGATAAATGAAGTTGAAACTTTTGATTAACGATAGTTGTAATTTAAGTGCAATAATTCACCATAATATATGCAATTTTGTCAAAAAGTTGGTGTGCGGTGGCACTATTAGTGCCACAATAAAAAGCAAAAGGAATGAAGTTGAAACTTTTGATTAACGATAGTTGTAATTTAAGTGCAATAATTTACCATAGTATATGCAGCGCTTGTCAAAAAGTTGGTGTGCAGTGGGCATTGTTAGTGCCACGATAAAAAAGCAAAAGGAAAAATAGAAGCAGACAAAAGAAAAGGAAGATGAAAGGAAGGGGGAAAAAAAAGAGGAAGGAAGAAAAAGAGTAGTGCCGCACCGAACAAGGAAAAAAAATAAAAGAATAATATTAATAAAATTAAAGGATGAACAGTAATTAATTTGTAGCTATATAAGGAGGGCTTCATTTCTCTACTATGCATCCAATTCTTCTTTCTTTTTCAAATTCATTTTGAAAAGAGAATTAGTTAGTGATTAGTGATTTAAGAATTTAAATGTATTGAGGTATTGAGATTTTAGGTAGTGACCTAAAATATCATAATATTTGTAACACTTTTTTATTAGTAAAATTATATCCTTTTATCTTCGTCCACAGATGTAAACTAAAAACCAAATTACATGATTTCTAGTATTCTTATATAATTTTATTATCTCATTATTTATCAATTTTACTTTAATTATATACTTGCTTCACCAATCATCTCCAATAGTAATATCAGAGCTATTGGTTGTAATTTTAAATTCTAGGTACTGGTCATACAAAAGATATTATTCCTGTATATGGTATTATTTTTACATATAGTACTATTCATTTGTACAGTAATATTCACGAGTGATGGTGGGAGTCATCCAAAAATTTTACGGTGCAAAGCAGGGAATAATAGTGTAAGTAAAGGAACCATGTGATTTTGTATATATATGTAGAAAAGTTCTCTTACAAAGGCGATAAGAGTCTAAGGATCCTGGATTTTAAGTGGAACCATTGTGATCTCTCTATTCTTTCTGAGAACTTTTCTGGTGTATTTTCACACATTCTCATAACTATTCAAAGTGGTACACTAGCTTGTGTGAAAAAATGACAATAAAGTATAAAATTGAGAATTTCAACAGGAATAATTTCTCATTATAGAAAATGAAGATGCGAGCAATTTTAAGAAAAAATAATTACTTAGCAGCAATTGGAGAAATACTTGTAGAAATCACTGATAACAAGTGGAACGAGATGGATGGCAATGCAATTGTTAATTTGCACACGACATTTATAGATGAGGTGTTATTCAGTGTGGCATTGAAAAAGACAGTAAAGAAAATATGGAATATTGTCACAAGATTGTATGAGGTCAAGTTACTACACAATAAAATCTTTTTGAAAGAAAAACTCTATACTATTTAAATAGTAGAATTTATAATAGTGACCAACCATATCAACATTTTAAAAACTTTATATTCACAACTCACAACACTAGATCATAAAATAGAGGAAAATGAACGTGAGAGTGTGAAGCTTCTATTTCAGAGTTTATCAAATTTATATGATTAACTCATCATTAACCTGACAAGTAATAACTAAGTAGACAACTTAGTCTTTGATGATGTTGCAGCCTCTATATTAAATAAGGAGAGTAGGTGGAAAAATAAAGAAAATGGACAAGTAAGTTTGCAACAAGTAGAAGCATTATTAATGACGAAAGGTAGATTGACAGAATATGGCCTCAATGGGAGTCAGTACCATGGTAGACTAAAATTCAGGAGTAAGAAGAATATCAAGTGCTACAACTATAGTAAGAACGAATACATCAAGAAAGAGTGTTAGAGTAATTAGAATAGAAGAAAGGGTAAAGATCCTGAGTCAAATGCTCAAGAGTATATAGTAAATACCTTTGATGATGGTGAAAATTCTACATCGAGGCAACAATTGTTTCAGCAGGTAGAAAAAGACTATTTGACATCCAGCTTATAGACTCATGAGTTGCTTGGCACATGACCTCTCGGAGAGAATGATTTTAGGCATATGAATTTATCTTAGGAGGATCTGTATACATGAGTGATGATCATGCCTTAAAGATCACTAATATTGGTACTATCAAAATCAAAATATTTGATAGTACAATTCGTACAATTGAACCTAAAGAAGAATCTATTGTATTTAGGACAAATAGATAGTCGTAGGTGCAAAACTAAAAGCAAATTGATACTAATATATTTATGCTTAAAAGTGAAACACTATAGGAAGCTAATATGTGTGTTGCATAAAATAAAGAAGAGTCAATGATGATATGACATCTCAAACTTGGTCATATGTCAGAACAAGGTTTGAAAATTCTCTTTAAGCGAAAATTACGTCTAGGGCTCAAATAGGTGAATTTATCGTTTTGTGAACTCTATGTTACAAGTAAGCAGCATAGATTGAAGTTCAGTGGATCTATCGCCAAAAGTAAATACATTCTAAACTTGATACATTCTAATATTTAAGAATTACTAGATATGTCCATAGAAGGTATAAAGTACTTAGTGATTTTTATTGATGATTATTCCATAATATATGCAATGTCTGTCAAAAAATTAGTATGCAGTGGGCACTGTTAGTGCCCCATCAAAAAAGAAAAAGAAAAAAATAGAAGAAGACAAAAGAAAAGGAAGAAGAAAGGAAGAAAAGAGAGGAAGAAATAAAGTTATAGTGCCGCACTAAAGAAGGAAAGAAAAATAAAAAAATAAAAGGATGAACAGTAACTACTTTGTGGCTATATAAAGAAGGCTTCATTTTTTTCCTTTACATCCAATTCTTCTCTTTTTATTCAAATTTATTTTGAGAGTGGAATTAGTGAATGATTAGTGATTTGAGAGTTTGAGTATATTGAGATTTTGTATAATGAGGTAAAATACCATAATATTTGTAACTCTTTTTCACTAGTAAAATAATTTTCTTTTTTCTTTACCCGTAGACATAAATTAAAAATCGAACTATGTAATTTCTCGTATTCCTATATAATTTTATTATCTCATTATTTTTTAATTTTCCTTTAGTTACGTATCTGCTTCTGAAATTCTGTTGCACAACCCAAGAGAGGGTGAATTGGGATTTTAAAAATTAATTTAATTAAATCACACAACAATTAATTCTAAAGCTTTAATGAAATCAAGAACAATAAGTTTAACAATGCTTAAACATAGAATAGTAGAGAAGAGAAAACAAACACAAGTATTTTTACGTGATTCGGTAAATCTCACCTACGTCTACGATTTCAAGCTAACCAAGCTCGAGAATTTCACTATCCAAATCTCTCACGACTTCAATTCTATTACACTTAACTTCAAGGTGTCAATAAACTCTTACAATTTAGGGATTA
This sequence comes from Aegle marmelos, assembly GCA_030449875.1. NCBI lineage: Eukaryota > Viridiplantae > Streptophyta > Magnoliopsida > Sapindales > Rutaceae > Aegle > Aegle marmelos. The sequence continues at coordinate 56,999 of JASUUL010000084.1, forward strand.
TTTCTCAATTCCTTTACCTAAGTGTTTCCCACACTTTTACAACAATAAATTTGACAAGAGATTCAACAATACAACAAGAAAAACTTTTTTCAAAAGAGGATGAACAAGTATAGCACTATAATGATTTAATCTATATTGATTTGCAAATTTAAAACTCAATCAATGATGTAATAGCTTGTTTTTATTGTCCAAGAGTTTAGAAATGAATTTGATTTGAACTTATAGAGTTTAGACTCGAAAAATAGCCATAATAGACAAATTCCAGCGTCAAGCTGTTAGCCTCTTCCCTCAAGTGGTTAGCCTCTTCTCTCAAGTGGTTAGTTGCTTGTTATAGTGGCATCTTGTTAAATTTGAAATTATTCTGATATCTGTTCATGAAATTATAATTTTACCTAAAAATTTTTATAATTTACTATAGCCCAAAAACTTATAAAACTTTACAAATACATCCATTTTTGAAATTGTTTTAACTTGCTACAGTATCACTATTCATAAAATTATAATCTTATTCAATATATTCCTATAATTGTACTGTAGCTCAAAATGTTAAAATTTTTGCAAAAAAATCTAATTTCAGAATTTTTAATTATTATTTCTCATTCCCACAACTTTCTGAAATTATGATATGACTAAAAATATTTCTAACTTTGTAAATAAACTTAAATTCATATTTAAAATATTGTTTATTAAAATAAAAAAAATACAAAACTTTTTTACTTTAATCTATTTTTAGAAAATTAATTATTTTGCATGAAATACTTAATTTATAATCAAAACTTTAAATTAATGAATTATAATTAATTAATTAAAATCTTAGGTTGCACAAATTGTTAAATCAAGTATAAATTAAATCACACCGGCTTTACAAGAATTTATCATAATCATAAGTCCGTTGCGTTCCAAACTTTATTCTCGATTTAGCCATTGTCCGTTGAATGTCTTGAAATTGATTTCACTTGATTCACTTACATAAATTCTATTATTAAAAAAATTAATAAAAAAATGTGAAATACATTATTAATTTAAAATAATTAAGATACTTGCTTGCTATCATCAAAATTACATTATGTGTAGTCTTTAGGCTGACAATCTCCCTCTTTTTTATGATGACAAACATCTCATGTATTTTGACATTTATATTCCCCTTAATATATGGCATACATGAATTGACATATTAAAAATAAACTCTCCCTCAATAATTCATATTAAAATAAACTCCCCCTCAATATTTCAAAAATATGTATAAACTCTTCAAGATCAAAATACATATACTTATCTTCAGGAATTAAAAATACATGATTTCTCTCACTTCATCATCAAAATTACCAATAAAGTATGCAAAGACCAATAAACATAAATGGTTAATCAAGAAACATATAAAATTCAAGCATGCAATTAACGATAGAGTTATAAAATCCATACTATCCAGCAAACATCAACCACATATCCAAATAACAAATAGGAAACATCCAAATACCAATCAATGATCATCCTCAAACTATAATTAAAATAACAATGTATATGAAGATGTAGGGTAAAGTGAAATATGACTAGAACAGAGTATTACAGAGATGGTGGATATGAAGAAATGGATAGTAGTGGAAAACTAAGAGCAGCGAAAATTTGTTGTTGTCCATCAAGAATTTGCTGTTATTGAGCAAAGAGATGATGTTGTTGATCAAATAGTCACTGCTGCTGCTCAAAGAGGCGTTGATGTTAGGAAATGGATTGAATCTGAAAAGCTTGAAATTGTGACTGAAGTTGGCTATGTTGCTTAGAAAGAGAATGTACGTTAGTCAACAATTGTTGCATCGGATCTACATGATCTGTTAAAATAGAATGTGAAAGACCCTCAAGTGGTGGAAGATGTGAGCTTTATGGAGTACTAAGATCAGGAAGCTCATTTGGGTGAAGTACATCATTAAAAAATAAATTATCTGAAGAGGCAAGTGCAGAAACTTTCTTTTTGAGTCTCTCATCTTTATACCACTAACCATTTTCAAAGACAAATCCTAAGTTTGCTATAGCATCATCTCCTAATTCCTTAGGAGTCAAGAATATTGGTTCAGTTAAGGGAACACGAAAATGCTTAAAAATACGAATAATAATGCTACCATAAGGAAGTTTTCGATTTGAAAAATTTAAAATACTTAATATATGTTGAAGGATGATATATCCAACATTCAACACTCTACCCTCAAGAATATAATCCAGTAAAGCAACATCTAAACGAGTAACTTCATCTCTATGTCCATCCCTAAGACTTATTACAAGTTGAAAAACATAATGGAGGATTCTCATTTGAAGCGGTAATGCTTGAGATTTTAAAGGGGACTTACAAAAATCAGAGGATAAATCAGAATGTCTACAGATTTTTCTAACAGCATCCTAAACAGAATACCATGGATAATGAAGTTGACTTTTAGCAGTGTATACCTCTAATCCTTTATTAGGTTTTCTAAGAATCCGATTTAAATCTTCAACATTAAATTCAATGAGAATTCTCCCAAATTTTGTAAGAATTCTATTTGAAAAATACTAAGAAATAACCATATTCGAATAAAAAATTTGAACTAAATTCTCATAATATGGTTCTTTAATGACTAAAGTATTTTTTCACCCCATTACAATAAGTAAAGCACTAAGAGATTTGTCACAAATCTATAAATTATCCAAATTATGAAGATTGACGAAATGTGGAGGAATTACCAACCTTGACATGAAAAGATCGACAAACCATTTCCAAAGAGGTATAATTGGTAGATGAGTCATTATAAACACTGGATTATCTCCATGATTCTCTTTTCTTTTCTTGGATATATGCTTTCCCTTGGATTTCTTATCACCCACTATGATTGAAACAAGAACAAGCTTAAATACCCAAATTCATATTTCTAAGATTTTAAGTGAAATGAGTATTTTTGAAACGAGAAAACTAATCCTAGAGATGATTTAATGCAAGATATGGTTGAGGTTTAAGTAAAGATAGATTAAATATGGCTTAAATGAAAGAGAGGGAAATGGGTAAGCTTGCATTTTAATTTGTTAATTTGAAGAAGTAAGGAGGAGAATGATGTTTGAATGATAAAATTTGATAGTTTAATGGCTGGAAAATGATTTGAGTGAATGATTTTGGCAAGAAAATGAGTGAGAAATGAAGAAATTTGAGAGAAAAATGGAAGAAAGAGGTCAAGGGTTTGAGAAAGAATAAAACAAATGGTGAAAGCTTGAAGAAGATACACTAAACATGATATTGGGTCTACTAGTAGTTAAATAGAGTAAAGAATCAATCAGACCTTGATACATCTTGATATCAACGTCTTTATCTTTTTCATCTTTGTCTAGCTTGATTGTTGAGCTCATTGGAGTGCTTTTGATTTTTGAGTTATCAATCCCAAAATGTTTGAGCAAATCTCTGATATGCTTAGCTTGATTGATGAGTATTCCCTCATTGTTTTGTTTTATATGCAGTCCAAGAAAATATTTCAACTCTCCCATCATACTCATTTTAAACTCCTTACTCATTACATATACAAAACTCTTTACACAAATACTCATTAGTAGAGCCATAGATAATATCACCCACATAAATTTGAACTACAAGAATATCTTAGTTCTTATATTTGACAAAAAGAGTAATATCTACTTTTTCCATTTAGAAATCATTTTCTAGAAAAAAATTCTTAAGCCATCATACCATGCTCTAGGTGCTTGTTTTAATTTATATAAAGCCTTTAATACCTTAAAAACATAATTTAGAAATTTTTTATTTTTAAAACTAGGGGATTGTTTCATATAAACTTTCTCCATGATATAACCATTTAAAAAGGTGCTTTTGACATCCAATTGAAATAAAATAAAATCTTTATGACATGCATATGCTAACAACAACCGAATGGATTCTAATCTAGCTAATGGCGCAAATGTTTCATCAAAATCAATTCCTTTTTCTTGATTATATCCTTGAGCTACTAATCTAACTTTATTTCTAACAACTACACTAGATTCATCCATTTTATTCCTAAATACTTATTTAGTACATATGATTGACTGGTGTTCTAGTTTAGGAACTAACTTCCATACATTATTTCTTTCAAATTGATTTAATCCCTCTTATATTGCCATAATCCAAGATTTATCATTTTCCGTATCTATAAAGGATTTTGGTTCAATTTGAGAAATAAATGCATTGTACTCACATGTATTCCTAAGTTATGACTTAGTGGTTATACCTCATGTAAGGTCTCCTAAAATTAAATTCTTAGGATGAGAGAAAACATACCTCCACTCCTTGGGGAGTGTTTGAGAAGTATCTCTTTGTTGTTCCATGCTTTTTTTTTTCTTGTTTATCCTCTTGATTTTCGGGTGGTGTCTCTTCTTGTTTATCTTGTATGGATCCTTGTAGTAAATCTCCATCTGCATCATCATCAACAACTACTTTCTCCGCAGAAGTAGGGTTAGACTCATCGAATGCAACATGCATAGACTCTTTTAAAACTACAGTTCTTTTATTGTAAGCTTTATAAAATTTGCTTGTGTTTGAATAACCAAGAAAGATGCCAACATCAGATTTTAAATCAAATTTACTCAGATTTTCTTTTGTGTTTAAAATTAAATATTTACATCCAAAAACATTAAAATAACTAATGATGGGTTTTTTATATTTCCAAAGCTCATAGGGAGTTTTATTGAAATAAGGTCTAATCAATACACGATTTAAAATATAACACGTGGTGTTGATGGTTTTGGCCTAAAAATATTTTGGTAAACCATTTTCATTCAATATGGTTGTAGCCATTTCTTGAATAGACCTATTCTTTTTTTCAACAACTCCATTTTATTGTGGAGTTTAAGGTGATGAAAATTGATGCTCAATACCTAAATCATTACAGAAATTTTCAAATGCATGATTTTTAAATTCTCTACTATAATCACTTCTAATATAAGTAATAGAGTAACATTTTTTATTTTAAACCTTTTTACAGAAAACTTTAAATGTCTCAAAAGTATCATCTTTATTAGCTAGAAATAATACCCAAGTGAATCTAGAATAATCATCTATAATTATAAATGCATAATATTTTCCACTTAGACTAACATATCTAGATAGTCCAAACAAATCCATATGAAATAATTGAGGAGGTTTTAAAGTAGAAACATGATTCTTATTTTTGAATGAAATTTTGATTTGTTTATCGAATTGACAAGCTTCACAAATTTTATTCTTTTGAAAACTAATTTTTGGAAGGCCTTTAACTAAATCATTTTTTAAAATTTTTTATATCAAATCCATACTTGCATGACCTACTCTTCTATGCTACAACCAACTATCATTATATAATATAGAAAAACATTTGTCATGTGTAGATGTATAATCTACATCAATTGTATACACATTTATATACCTACTACCAACAAATACTATCTTGCCATCACATGCATTTTCAATAGCACATTTTGATTTATTAAAGATAATCCTATAACCTTTATCACACAATTGACTAATACTAAGCAACTTATGTTTCAAATTTTCAACCAAACTCACATTTTCAATAAGAGTGGAAGAATTTTTACTAATATTACCGATACTTATAATCTTTCCTTTTGAGTTATTTTCAAAAGATACATCTCCACTAAAGCTTGAGAACCAAGAATAATTTCTTATCATGTATCTTGAACACCTACAGTCTAAGTACCATTTGTTCTTCTTTTTCTTAAATCCCTACAAAAAAAATTTCAAGTCTTAAGTACCTAAATCTTTTTGGGTCCTTGAATGTTAGCAATTGTTCCTTTTGGAACCCAAACACATTTAGTTCCTTGGTATACATTTATTTTAATATGGCATCTATAACTCATATGACTATTTCTATTAAAATAATGACAAACAATTTTAGGATTATGTAGAGATAGTTCTAACAAAATAATTCTTATAATATTTTTGTTTTAAGTTAGACTTATACCCTATTTCCATCTATATCAAACACACATTTTTGAGTGCTCAATAATTTTTCTAAATTCTTTTGATCATTTATGAATTTTAATACAATTTCATTGAGTTCATTTGTCTTTTTTTTAAGTACTTCATTTTCTTTTAACAATTTATTACTATATAACGCTTTTTGCTCATGTAAGTACTTTGTTTATCTTTAATTGAAGTAATCTTATCATGTAATTCTTTATTATCTAATTCTAGTATCTTGATCTTTTCATTTAATGAGTCATTATACTTTTATAATGCATCTCTTTCATTTAAAGGTTCTAATATTTTCTTTTTAAAGCATGCATTTTTTTTATCAATTCTCAACCAACCATCATGTAATTCCATAAAAGAATCATATAACTCATCATAAGTAGGGTCACTTACCTCATCACATTCATCATCCAACTCATCTCCAATTGCCATAAGTGCTAAATTTAACACTTCATGAGATTCTTTTTCATCACTCGATTCTTTTTCGCTATCATCTCAAGTAACTACCATGGCCTTCTTTTTCAGCTTGCTGAGAAGTGGGCACTCCAATCTTATATGGCTAGGCTTCTTGCATTCATAACATATAATCGCCTCCTTATTCTCTTTTTAGTTCTTGAGGTTTTTGAATTTTCTTCGCTCAATAGGTTTCTTAAATAATTTTCTAAATCTTCCTGTCAGTATAGCCATCTCCTCATCATCCAGCTCGTTATCCTCATCATTCTCATGTTTTGAGGCTTTGAGAGTGATGCTTTTCTTTTTCTCCTCATTTCCTTTTTCAGCTGTCAAATCTTCCCATAAGAAATAAAAGAACCAATTAGATCATCAATAGACAATATATTTAAATCTTTAGCTTCTTCAATGGCAGTCCTCTTAGGCCTCCATTCTTTTGGTAGTGATCTAATGATTTTGTTAACTTTCTCGCTATTAGAAAAGGTCTTCCCTAGGGCTCCTAAAGTGTTCACTATATTTGTGAATCTAGTATACACAGAGTAAACACTTTCATTTTGTTTTATTTGAAATAATTCATATTGTCGAGTGTATCTACTAATTTTAGATTCATTCACTTGATTAGTACCTTCATAAACAACTTCAAGTTTGTGCCAAATTTCATAGGTACTTTCACAACTAAAGACTCTATAAAATTCTTTCTTATCAAAAGCACAAAATAATGTATTATAGCTTTGGAATTTAAATAAGCTTTTCTCTTTTCCAATTCATTCCATTCCCGTTAAGGTTTTGGAATGTCATTTCCTAATTCATTTTTAGTCATTGGCATGGATGATTTATCACAAACAACTTCCCAAATTTCATAATCTAAAGCTTGTAAATAAATTCTCATCATAGTTTTCTAATATGGGTAGTCATTACTATCAAATAATGGTGGTCTAGTTGTGAATTGTCCTTCTTTAAATGTAGATTCATTTTAGTTGACATAGACCTTTTCTTCTAAATGGTTAAGTCCTAATAAGAGAACCTTGCTCTGATACCAATTGAAATTGTAGTTGTGCAATTCAAGAGAGGGGTGAATTAGGATTTTAAAAATTAGTCTAATCAAATCACACAACAATTAATTCTAATGCTTTAATAAAATCAAGAATAATAAGTTTAACAATTCTTAAACATCAAAGAGTAGAGAAGAGAAAATAAACATAGATATTTTTACGTGGTTCGGCAAACCTCGCCTACGTCTATGCCTCCAACCTAACAAGCTCGAGGATTTCATTATCCAAGCCTCTCACGGCTTCAACTGTGTTACACTTGACTTCAAAGTGTCAATGAACCCTTACAATTTAGGGATTATTTTCCAATCCCTTTACCCAAGTGTTTCCCACACTTTTACGACAATAAATTTGATAAGAAATTAAACATTACAATAAGAAAAACTCTCTTCAAGAGTGGATGAATAAATATAATACTATAATAATTTAATTTATATTGATTTACAAATTTAAAGCTCAGTCAATAATGTAATAACTTATTTTTTATTGTCCAAGAGTTTAGAAATGAGTTTGATTTAAATTTATATAGTTTAGACTTGAAAAATAACCATTATAGATAAATTCCAGTACCGAAGGCCAACCTCTTCCCTCAAGTGGTTAACCGTTTGCTGCAGTGAAGTTACCGTTAAATTTGAAATTGCTACAATAACACTGTTCATGAAATTATAATTTTACCTAAAATTTTTTATAATTATACTATAACCTAAAAACTTATAAAACTTTACAAATAAGTTCATTTTTACTACAGTACCACTGTTCATAAAATTATAATTTTACCCAATATATTTCTATAATTATACTATAGCTCAAAATGTTAAAATTTTTGCAAACAAGTCTAATTTCAGAATTTCTAAATATTATTTCTCATTCCCACAACTTTTTGAAATTATGATATGACTAAAAATATTTTTGATTTTATAAATAAACCCAAATTTATATTTAAAATATTACTTATTAAAATAAAAAATTACAAAACTTTTTTTCTTTAATTCATTTTTAGAAAATCAATTATTTCGTATGAAATACTTGATTTATGATCAAAACTTTAAATTAATGAATAATAATTAATTAATTAGAATCTTGAGCTTCACAAATTGCTAAATCAAGTATAAATTAAGTCATACTGACTTTATAAAAATTTATCATAATCATAAGTCTGTTGCGTTCTAAACTTTATTTTCGATTTAGCCATTGTTCGTTAAGTGTCTTCAAGTTGATTTTACTTGATTCACTTGCATAAATACTATCCTTAAAAAATTTAGTGAAAAATATGAAATACATTTTACTTTAAAACAATTAAGATATATGTTTATTATCATCAAAATTATATTATGTGTAACCTTTAGGCTGATAGCTTCACTAATCAATTTACCAACAATGTTTCTTTTTTTTACAATATATATATTACAATTAGAATTATGATATTTATATATTAAAAAATCTACTCAGATTACCTTACATTAAATCTATTATGGCATGATCCAGATTGCTACCTATATAATCTCGAGGTTAATTTTTCATTAGTAAGAGGCATCATATTGCTCTCCAATTAGCAGCTTATGGAGAGCAATACTACATATAAGGAGATACGTCAGAAGAGACAATAATGCACCTAATAGTTAACTAAGAAAATGGATATTTTACTCAATAATAGGAAGTATCAACTATTTCAACAATTATTTTATGCTTACCTTCTAGTCACGATTATACCACAAAAATTTTTGCTGTTCTCATTCATCAGGAATACACATGAGAGTTAACAATTTTGTACTTGATTTTCAAATTATTTTCCCTAGATGGAGAGAGGAGCTAGAGAACCAAAGACCCAAAAAGGAAAAAAAACTCAAAGATAATTTAAATGAATATAAAGGAAGAAATATTTTGAACAAATTTTTTCTCCTTTTTTTTAAGAGCCATAGCATAAGTGGTTTAGTAAAATATTTCCTCCCCACATACTCACATGAATGTGATTTGAATCTCAAACCTTTGGTTTCAACACAAATTAAATAGATTAATAGACAAAATTTTCAATATTTGATATTTTGACTTGAATATAAAAGATAAAAATATAGTGATTATATAAAAGCCATTTTTATCACTTTTAAAAAATTTTGCACTTTAATAAGATTTAAAAAAGTTATATTTTTTTAATTCAAAAACATATCTAGAATAGATGTTGAGTCTACAAAATAAATAAATCCAACTAATTAATTTTTTGTAGATTTTAGTCTGGTGTTAAGATTTATATTCTTAAGGAAATCTTAGCTTTTAGTAATCTAATGACACTTACTTTTTTAATTACAGTGTACAACTAAATTTTAGCTAATTATATATTGTCATTTGTTAACTACCAATCTCACTAAATGTTGCCCGCTAGGAATTCAAATTGAGCGAATCATGATCCATTTGATTTAGCCTAGCTATCAAGTATTCTTACTTTATTCATTTGTTCTTTTATTATTATTACTATTTTTTTGGACTTATTCTTCAGCAATTATCCTTTTTAGTGGAAGACGTAGCATGTGACCAGTGGGGCTGTAGCCCTCGCGGGCTAATAAATTTCTAAAATTGAAAGAAGACATATTTTCGAATTTGTCAATATTAAATCTATTACAACACTTCTAATAAATTTATAAATTTATAAACTCATAAATCAAACTTTAAGAATTATAAAAGTCCATACTTGAATTACAAATAATGATAACTTATCACACAAAACATTCTTTTATTCTTAAAAATGGGATTAATTATTTTAATTGTCATAGTAATAACAGAAATAATGAAATTTGTAAACAATCATCTTTAGAATATGATTAACAATCTAGTTATTTACATCGAAAATGATACATTTAATAATATTGCTAAATGAGTTTATTGCATGACATTTTTAAAATATGAAATCGCATCAAGAATAATTATAAATATAGTAGTAAATATTTTATATATTTAAAATTTTAATTTTATATTTTACTATTATCTAATTTAAGCCCTAATAAAATATTTTTCCAGTGATATTGCTGGGGAGCTCCTAAAGTAGTCGTGGCGTTAGTTGGATCAATTGGTTGTACACCGTATCAGCTTGCACTGTTCAGTGGCAACAACACCACCAGGTGCATGCAATGAAAATAACATTAAGGCAATCATTCTTTTCAATTCAGGCCTTCAAAAGTTTGTTGATCGCCAACCAGCTGGATCGAAGCACATTTTGGTTGATAATTATCTATACATGAATGGAACTAACTACGGTAATTACTTATCGAATTTTTATTCCTATTATTATTTCGATTTTCATGAACCGCTACTCTTTACTAACAAATTGGGTGGTAGTTTGAACCTCGATGATTTATACCTAAAATATATCCTCAGTGTTACAAATTTAACATTCAAGATTTATTATTGAATAGGTTATATTAAAATGATAGAAATTAAGATTATAGTAGTAAAAAACTCAAACAAATATGTTTTGTCCATTACGGTTCAATGTTGAGAACGTATTTAATAATTAAGAAAAATTAGAGACTTTAAGTTCATTCTTCATTTCATAATAAATGTCAAATAAGGAATATTTATTTAATTTGCTAATGATGGCTTGGATTCAAGGATTTTTTGTTTAATAATACTGTGATTGATATTTCTTACATAAATAATAATATGTAATGAGGAACTTTCCAACCTTCACATGATTAAAGTTAACAACATTAATAACATGAGCATTGAATGATGATTAAATAACATGAGAAAATAAATCAATCATATATAAGCTAATATGTGGAGTGTCAAAACCAACTAGCTCTGAATTACGAAATAAGTAAATTTTTTTCACACCAAAATGAAAAGCATAACTGCATCTATTTAAAATAGATATGGATATCAAGTTTTCCTAATAAAAAGAACATATGTTGTATATGACAGATCCAAAAAGTGGCTTGCTAGCAGATGTAGTCTGACAACTCTAATGCTTTCAACTCTTGCCTTTACTCCATTGCCATGTGTACAATTAGCTCTCATTGGCTCCCTCCTAATTCTGAATTCCTGTAAATAATTTGTTATATTAATAGTCGTACCAACGTTTAACTCCCAAGTATTAGAAGGAACATTAATAAGATTGGATTCAAAGCTAAAAAAATCTACATCAATATGCTTCTTATAGTAAATGACCATTTTAAGAATGTGCTCTCTAACCCCAAAATACCATCATACTAGTTATTAGCAAGCAACCTTAAATAGTTATCCTTTTCAACCTTGTCAACTTTTTTTAAAGTTCTGACAGCTATTAGATAATCTTTGGTCTTCTCACATGCAAAGATGCTATCTCTAATCATTCTATCAATTGTGTATCTCATTGTATCTAGACAGTGTTTATTGGATACATCCCAAGCCATCCACTCTACCTTTTCAGCAACAATACTCTTATATGTGGGCTTGGATGGTTCATCAACTCTCAATGCTAAGTCTCTATTTAATATAGATAGATAAAACATGATGAATTCATGTCGTCCTCGTAATTTTTTCCAATCAAGATCTTGATGAAGGCTACTTGGAGAAAGGAAAGAATATCTAGAACTATAAGTCAACAACAAATATTATGAAGCATGTTGAAACAAAATCATGCTGCAAACAATGATTCCTCAATGACAGTTTCTATAATAACAAAGCAATATGTTTGGTATCCTTTGAAAATATAGGAGTGCTCTAACCCATAGATAAAGTGGATGAGTTGAATACAATACCAACAATGATTTGTCATCGAACAAGCAATTAAGCCACTTAGTAGAAAATATCCAACAACTCTCTTTACCTACCCAAGCATCCGACCAACTAGAAATTTGTCAATAGGGCAATACCATCACTTTCACGGACAATGGTTATAGCAACAATCCATCTCATAATCCATAATCTTAATTATAAACGGGCAATTAAATTGAAAAGTACCAAACAATTATCATGTTTGGTCCTACCATAGATCAATACACAAACACTCTAAATTGAAGTTCAGCCACTCATATATTTTCATACATTAACAAGCATTGAGACTAAATAAACTTTATGCAACACAATCAAAGTTGTAACCAAGATATCAAATTAAATAAAGTATCTATATGCTTGCAAAAATGTACGAATACCATGCCCATGATCATCGACAATGATGGATTATTTTTTAAATTCTGAAAAATTACCAAAAAATTGCAATAAAATAATATCAAAGCTTCTATCTAAAAATGTAAATAAAATAAAATAAAATAAATTTTGAGCCATACTATAAATTTCTAAACAGTCAGTGACGTAAATGATATTTTGCCGTGTTAACTCTGCGTCAAGAATCTTACGTAAAAGTTTGGCAAAAGTTTGGGCCATAACTGAACTTCGATGCATAGAATTCCCCTCAAACTTAGGCCATGCTGCAATTTTGTAAAATGTAGGAATCCAAACAATATTATCCCTCCACTTCATCTTCCTCACGATGCAATACTGCTACAATAAATGTTGTTCGTATGAGCCGGATTTGGCCACCAAAAATTATGAAAAAAAATTGTGTTTTTACTCCACGAACATCACCGATGCATTTATCAAGAACCATTTGTCCAAACATGCCCAAAATAAAAAATTTCGAAAATAAAGAAAAAAGCCATGGATGAGCCAAAGTTTGATTGATCAACAAAATTTACCATGGTTTAAAAGGAAATACATAATCATGATCTCTAGTCCTAATTGCTAAAATAAATATAAATTTTATGCCCACGATCTTACAAATCCGTTCAACACGTCATAAGGCAGAAAGGCAAGATTTTACCTTGGTTGGCCACAAAGACATCTTGCTGAGCTTGCATCTTGGCCGTGAATTCAGCCTTTTGTTCTTCTCATTTGTAGCAAATCTAGGCTTTAATCTCCGCTGCAAAACCAAGCTCCTCATATTATCCACGTAGACACACACAATCGGTACACAGAGAGAGAGGTGCAATACAACCTTGGTCGTGTGATTAGTAAACTCCCAATGAGTTAAGACAATTAAATACTCTAGTTTCTAGCTGATGTCACTTGAGTCTTGTGTTCGTATAAAATTACTTATTTTATTGTGAGCTAAAATAATATAATTAAAGGTTTTGTTTGTTCATAATATATTATTATATGAGGTGTGATAAAATTAGATTCAATAATATAATATTGGATAAATGATATTTATATTCCTAAGAATTGGAAAAATAATCATAAAAACTCTTGAGTTTTCAATAAGAGACATTAAAACTTCCTTTTAACTATAGTATCCTTTGATTTTATAAAACCAAAATAATTGACTTTAAAATTTTACAATAAATAAAAATATAACATTAAAATAAATTTAATAGAGTGTGTGTGTATATATAGAGAGAGAAATTTTTTAATTTAGAATTTTAATATCTGGGAATATCTGAGAAAATATTAAAACCAAGCGGTTTTAAATGTTTATTTCATAATTTCATTAAACCCCATAGTTTTAAAGTATTTATGAACTTTTCCCGCATATTAAGATCCCAAATCATTCATATATAAATGTTTTTATATTTTACAATTTATTAGACATATTTTATTATATTAAACTAATTTTAATAGTAAATAGAAATATAATATCAATATATTAATTAAAGTTAAAATTATTTTAAATAGTATGTAAAAAAATAATTTTAATATTATTAATAGGGAGATAATTTGTTAATATTAAAATCTATTTTAGTCAAAGTTATTTAAAATTTTTAAAATAAATATAAATATTATCAAAATAAATATAATAATTTAAAAGTTTAATCTTATTTTAAATTTTAAAATTAACTTAACATTATTAGTCTACTGGGTATATTACGTTGTTTATATAAAATAACATTTTTTAGGTCAATGTTCTAATTACTATATTCAAAGGGTATTGTGGTAAGAAAGAGGATTTAATATTCTTTTTTGAAAACTTAAGTACCTTTATAACCATTTTCTCAACTTTTGAGGCTATTAATGTCCTTTTCCTTATCATATTTGGTCATTTAATAAATGAGTCGATTAAAATTTTTTTGTAATATTTAACATCAATCAATTAATGTAAAAAAGTATAAAATAGTTAATAAGATTTATACTAGTCCACAGTATGCAAAAATAAATCTAGCTTTGAGCAGATCATATTTGGTGTTATTAGTTGGATTCATTATGCTTCATCAATTTCACCTTGTGGATTGCGTTTCTGTATATATATATATATATACATACATATATATATATATATATATATATGGTTGTTTAGGTATGCTTTTTTTTTTCCTCTCTTACACCACGTCAATAATTCATTTTTATGTCAAGATATATTCATGTCAAACATGCATGTCACAATGGGGCTACATAATATTCCGAGCTATTTATTAAAATAAGAATGAAGTTAAAGTATTTTTGTGCACTTGATTAACAAAGAAATTATAGATTTTAGGCATATTTCTTTTAAAGGTAGCCAAAAATATATCTATGTTAATTTAGAATAATAATGGGGATTCCAACAACTATGTTTGAAAATGAGTCCTAACCATTGTGTCTTAAACTGCTCGATAGTGAATTTCATAACTGATAGAATCCATATTCTATCATCAACTAGATGAATGTTACATTAGTTGGACTCAACTATTACGATATTTAGGCCAATTTGAGAATGTTGTTAGTTTTTAAAATAATTGCTTTAAGCTGTATTGTAAAAATAATCAGTTGTGAAGAGAATTATTTAAATATTTGGTAAATTTTGTTTTCAAAAGTACTGTGAGTTTTAAAAACAGTTACTGGTATTTGATAAATTTTACTGTTAAGCTGCTGTGAGAAAATAAATGTTTAAAATATATATAATATAAGATGAAATTTACTTACACATATGACAACATGTATACAAATTATTTTTAATTGTGCATTATAATAATTTTAA
This sequence comes from Aegle marmelos, assembly GCA_030449875.1. Taxonomy (NCBI): domain Eukaryota; kingdom Viridiplantae; phylum Streptophyta; class Magnoliopsida; order Sapindales; family Rutaceae; genus Aegle; species Aegle marmelos. Next base: position 72,390 of record JASUUL010000084.1, read on the forward strand.
TTAAAATTAAACTTTATATTATGTTAATTGTAATTATGTATTATAATAACCTTAACTAAAATTAAATTTTAGATTCTATTGTTAAGTACTAGAAAATGTATATTTATAAAGGAGAAAATTGTCATTTTACACTTCAAGTTCTATTAACTTCTTTACTTTTATGTATTTAAGTCTCTTGTGATTTTAATTATGTCTGTTTTATTATAATTAAGTATTTTATGTATTTGAAGAGACATCATAGTCATTTCACAATAAACGAGACATCGGATGACAAAACGGATTGCAAATCTGAACTCAAAAGAGTTGAAAACTTTAAGAAGAGTATAAAAGTATAAATGTCATTGTTTACATATACTGTACTGTTCACATGTACAGGACTGTTCACATATAAGGTATTATTTATAAAACTGTTATATATATTGTACAATGATGCGGTACCGACCCATGTTTTATCTCTTAATATGAACTACTCAAGCCAAGGAAATTTTGAGAATTAAGAAAATTTAAATCATTAATTTTACGACCCATGTTTTATCTCTTAATATGAACTACTCAAGCCAAGGAAATTTTGAGAATTAAGAAAATTTAAATCATTAATTTTACGTACCATGTTTGGTCGATGGGTACTTTTGTAACTCAAGTTGAAATGATCCCATATCTATGCACGTCATCCGTACATCTTCATGTTTGTTAATGGAACAAGGTCTTATTGAAATGCGTAATACGAGATCATGGTCTAAATAAGGGTTGTTAATAGTGGATGAAATATCAACTTTCTTAAGTTTAACCCATGTAGGAGAACTCAAGGCATAAATATTGCATAGAAAACTTGCCTCATTTAATGATAGACCACCATCTACTTTGGCAAAAAAAAAAAAGGAGAGTTTTCCTTTGCTTGGATTTTTGGGACATTATAACCTATAATAATATGAAATTACATAAGAATTGATAAATGAGTTAAGAATTACAAGCTTAATTAGCATACTTAAATAAAATAAACAATTAAAACTTGTTCATCTTTTCAATTTTAAAAAATATTATTAGTAAAAAAATAACAACAATAAGTATTTACTTAAAATGCTCTCTTGAAAAACAAATTGTACTATTACATAGTTATTGAATTCAATTTGCTTAAGGTTTACCAACTAACTTCGAAGATACAACATTGATTCAGAATTTATAGACAAAAATCAAAATTGATACTTTACAAAATAATGAATCATTGAACAAATGAGTAAAACCAATCACAAAAGATAAATAGCCAATAAGAACTTCAAAATAATGAACAAAATAAAATGTCACTAGTACAAAAAGCCATAAAGTCAATAAGAAATTTATAAGTATTGAAAGCAATATATACAAGTTCTGAAATCTGAAAGTATAAAGCCAACCAAATTGGAAGATCATAAAGATGAGGAATCATGAAGGGGACCACTAATCCTTTTTAATTCTTGGCTTCTGTATTGATGTTGGTGAAACAAAAGGAAAAATGAATAAGGTAAATTTTTTTTATTTGAATGGCACTCTTATAATTAATTGTCAGTGGTATATTTGTAAAATTAACTAACACATTTGAATTTTTTTTTCTATACTGGGCTACAGCCTGGTATAGCCCTCCAATGGATCCACCACTGGGTTAATGGCGCTCAATCTAGTAATTTTTCAAAAACTTTCAAAGTCAAGAATGACAAGAAATTCAAGAAGTTCAATAAAAAAAAATAAGTTCTCTAAAAATTGCTTCTTTAGTGGAAAAAAGGGGGTCGTTGACTAATTGATTGCAAATTTAAAATGAAAAAAGAAAAAGTAAATTCCCAAAAATCCAATAGCATTAAAGAGAAAGTAAAAGAGATTTGTGCTTTTATTTCTAAGATGCAGATTGGCGTGACTAGGAAAGCCAATATGGCTGAAACAAAGTCCTGCAAATGGTGGTTTGATTTGCGTGCAACTATTCATGTTTCTAATTATATGAAGTTGTTCTTGTGATATAAAATTGATGCAGCAATACTAGAAACTAACTTTGCTTCTAGGAAGAAAGTCACTTTGAACAATGTCTTTCATGTACCTTCCATTAGGAAGACTCTTGTTTCTGATACTTATATAAAAACTGGCTTAAGATTGCGATTGGAGGCAATAATTGTTTTGTTTCTAAGACTGGAATGTTCTTGTAACACCCATGCCTTATTTGTTGCTTGTGATTATCTATTTATCTATTTAATTATTTTTAGAATTAATCATTTTAATTAAAATGGTTTGAATAAAGTATAACTTTTTTATTTATTTAATTATTTATTTTAAAAAAGAAAAAGAAAAAAATAAGAATTCGTATAAAACTTAAACTCTTTTTTGCTCCCTACAATTAAATCTTTTAACTTAATAGCCATATAAAAGTAAAGAATTTTAGGATTTTTGTTTAGGCACATTTGAAATAAGCTCTAAGATAATTATCTTCTCTAATATATGTTTTCTAATCCATGTGTTTCGTAATGAATGCATGAACTGTTTTCTTTGTCAATAATGATTATTCAAGCATTATAAGACATGAATATTGTGATTTTATTACTATCTTCCCTTTTCTTTTGATTCAATTTCTGTATGAGAGATTTCAAAAGATTAAATTAGACATCCTAAGATTTTCAATGATATATTTTATGCAAAGAGATTTTAAGAAATCAATTTGTTGTGAATTTTTGAACTTGAAACAGTGGTGCTAGAAAATTCTACTTTTTAACCATATGTCTAATTTTATAAATTTTTAACTACCCAAATGATCTCTGACAATTGTATAGATTTTTAATTTCATAATTTTTGGTCAAAGTTTAAAAATTATTAAAATTTATTATCTTGGACTGCTATAGTTCTAGAAGCTACTATCTAGAATAGGATATTAAAAGACTTTAAAATGACTATAAAAATTATATTCTTATAATAATATGAATTGTCTATCATTTAAATTTTATTTAATTAATTTTCATTAAATTAGCATTAAGTAATGATTTTTTTTAAGTGCAAAATATGAACTTGAAAGTTCATGGACCAGTTTTAGTCTCTTAATATAATTCATTTAAAATAGTTTTACATATTTAAAAATTCTAGGAATTCGATGTGCTTTTTTTTATATTTCTAATGTTGTAAAATCAAGTGATCTAATTTTCATGAGTTTTATTAAATATTTTATGAATTTTCTAATACAACTATCTCTATTTTTATCATTGCTGGACAAGGTTGATATTTATATGTAAATTTTTTTTTATGTTATCTTTTATTCTTCTTTTTTAAAAATTTTATGTGAAATGTTACACATGTTTATGGTTTCTTTTCTTTGAGTTTATAATTTTCCGACATATGGTTAGCTTAGTAAAAACTAGCCTATATAGGACAGTCAGATTAGACTAGCTTTGATGGTTTACTACTTATGACTAGGTTTGATAATATTGGATTCATATCAAGGTCAAAATGAGCAATAGTATTGATAAGAATGTGTCTTAATTTTTTAGAATAAGAGTGAGCACGTGGTTGAGGTTACGGTTATTTTTAATGCTAAGGATCAAGGTTGGTAGATTCATGCATATTATACGTATTTTGCTAATAAATTATTTTTAATTCAAGGTATGTATTATGTTGAATGAAAAGTATATAAAACTGATTTATTTTAATTTATTTCAATATTTTATTAAGTAAAATCATTCTTTAAAATTATTTATAACAAAACTTTATTTATTAAAAACCTATTAATAAATTGTCATTAAAATGAAAACTTTATCAAATTATTTTAAGTCAAATACTTTGAAATAGTTATCAAATATTTAAATGTAATTTATGAAAGTTTACAAATGATTAAAAGTTCGAGGATAATTTTAAATGTTTTGGCTCATTATCCATAGTGATACTATATTATGTTATGGAAGGTTAGTTTGATCATGTGTACATACGATGTTAATGTTGATAATTCTCATGGGGTACAGTATCTTGAATGATGTTATATGGTTGAGTTAACAGGTCTACTGATAATATTACGTGACATGAGCTAATTATATTTTATGTATTTAAAATACTATTATTATGTTTAAAGGATTTAAATGATTTTATGAGACTATAATTTAGTTTTGCTAAAAGATGATTTACAAAGTTAATTTCTCTTATTACTATTATTATTTATCACTAAGAAATTCAATAGATGTTATTTTAATTTTTTTTTAGTATTGTGCATGAGTTCAATTACTAAGTTGGTGAATCACCTCTCATCACCATATTTTTACAGACAAAGTGAGTTAAAGTGAGCTCATGATCTTAGGAAGAAGAATAAAAGCTCTATTTCTTTTGGGGATTAATGTTATGTTAATATTATAAGAACAATTTAGCTTACTTGGGACAATATTTATTTAAGGATATATTATTTCAAAATTTATTTGTGTTCTTTTGGAGGTTTAGGATATTTATTGTTGGTTATTAATTTAATGATTTTGGATATGAGAGTGATAAAATACAGTTTCACTTCAATTTTGTCACAGAACCTATTAGAGGAATTATGGTGTTACAGTTCTAACAAAAGATATTTTTGTGATGGTATGTACAATATAAGGAGAATAGATAAATTTATTATTACTAATGCTAAGTCTTGTGATATTTGGCTTGGTAGACTAGCATATTTGGATTTTAGATTTTTGAGATACATGTCGAAACATTGTTAAATTAATTGCAAAAATGTTAAAAATGATTAGTATGAAATTTGTGTCCAAGCTAAATTAACAAATAAACCTTTTCCCAAAGTCGAAAGAAATACTCAAATATTAGATTTAATTTATATTGACATTTTTTACTATAATGGCATTTTAATAAGAGGAAGAAAGAAATGTTTTACTACAGTTTATTGATGATTGTTCTAAATACACGTATGTGTACTTGCTTAGAACAAAGATGAAGCCTTTGATAAATTCAAAATATTCAAACTTGAAGTTGAGAGCTAAAATGATAAAAAAAATCAAAATGGTCAAATTGATAGATGTGATGAATATTTCTCAAGTGAATTTGACAAATATTGCAAAGAATATGGAATTATTCACCAAAGAATAGCCCTTATTTACTCTTAAACAAAATATCTAGATAAAGTGGAGGGCCATAAAGAATATGATAAATTCTATGACCCTTGCTAAAAATTACCAAATAGTTTATGAGAGGAAGCCTTACTAATTGCATGTTCTTAGTAGAATTATATCCTTGAGAATACATGTATCTGCAAAGTTATTATTCACTCTAGTACACAATTGTTATATTTTTGTTATTGGAATTTACAACCTCATATGTGTTAGTTTAGTTAGAAGAGCCCCTGACTTATAAATTACTTCAAGAACTCTTTCACTAGCGATATGGAATGTTGTATGCTTTCTCCCGTAAGAGCCTCATTACTCATGAGTGTCGGTGAAAATAGAATGAAATGAAGTCATATCATCAATATATTGATCCAACCTAGGCCTATTAACCAAGTATATATAGTTTGGTTTGGACAGATAACTTGTTATGATTTTGTTAATGATCTTTGTAGTCAAAAATGCATCTACTTAATTAGGAGAGCTCATGACTTATAAAATAGTATCGAAAGTCTTTTGCCAGCAATGTAATGTTTTTATAAAATTTACACTATAGAGCTCATGTGGCAAAGAGCGGACTTTGTAGAACTTAGGTCTTGAATTCAAGTTTTAGCGGGAAATCGAACAAATAACATGAAAAGAAATAGGATTTATTAATATGTTTTATTGTAGTATCTCTAGCTTGCTAACCAAGTGGATATTGTCTACTTTGGAAATGCAATTGATCATTATTTTATGATTGTTTTTTGTGACCCAAAATGTATCTTCTAAGTTAGAAGAGTCTAAGAACTCTCTTAACAGTAATATGGTTTGTTGTATAACTCCCCCGTGACAACCTTGCATCCCTATAAAGGTCAAAAAAATGAAATAGAACAAAATCATTAGAAACATGACAAAATGAAATCATATCAATAACATATTTATTCAATTTAGACATTAGGTCGCGTGTCATCTTTGACACTAATTGCAATACCCTAGGCTTATTAACTAAAAAGCTATTATCTACCTTATACACATAACCTATCATATTTGCTTAGTTAATAGATCCTATTGTTAAACTAGTCTCGAGGTTCTTTTGCTAGCAATGTGGATGTTATGTGTAATTTATTGAAATTTGTGATTTGTGATTTTTTTAATTTATCCCTTATTTTATTTTTTATCTTTAATCTATCCTTTACTATAATAAAGTAAGGGAATCCTTTATTGTTAATTTACTTTTTCTATAGTAAATGGGTCATTTCGTCCTTTGGAGCTTTTTTTTTTAATCAATTAGTGATCTTTGTTGGCAAAAAATCAAGATTTTTCTCATAAAAAAGCTTTTAGGACTGATCTTATAAAATATATAAGAAATTTATACTCTAGAAAATTATACTTCGACAATTCGAGAATATGAATGATACTAAGAACACAAATATACCACTGAATGATCTTTAAGGTTATGATTCAAGTTTGATTTGCATTTGACGTGTGGATAGTTTTTTCACCACTAAAAGTAACCAGCAAGAAAAAATATTCTTCTTAAAATTAGAGAGAAATTTTTTTTTCTCTAATATGTATAATGTAGCTCTCTTTTTTCTTTTTGAGAAAACAAACCCTTTTATATCTCTATTTAGTCTAAACCTAGGCTCAATATTTTCTCATTTTCTATTTTTAATTCTCTTAAATCAACTTTGATTTAAATAATAAAAATAAAAAAGAAACCGAAAGTGGCAATATTTTTTTTCTTGTTATAGTGGCCCATCTTATAAGATAACACAAGACTCTTTACACATAAGTATATTAAATGAAGCCCCCCACTAAGTAATATATTTAGACTTTTAACCTAAATAGCTAATTATCTTACTTATTAATTCAGTAGTGGCACAGTCAATTAAATGAACTAACTCAGGAATCATTTGGGAACATATAATAGTGGCTACAACAATTAAGTCTGTAATTAAACAAGTCTAATCATTTAATTCCAGCTCTACTCTACTATAAAATTGGAATTGACCTCCATAATTGTATATTTGAATAATAATTTATTCCAACCCATACTGATCTCTTTACTGTACAAATTTTTGTACCAAATTGTTAATTAAATTGATATCTCAACTGTCTAATCAATTTAATAACATCTTATTTCTTAATACTTACTAGTTTTCTCTAACGATCATTTTTAATATATTAAATATGTACTCTGACCAGAGAATTCTATGATCAAGTATCAAAAACCTATCAAGAGATATATTGTACTAATTCTATATTGTTAATCCATAACTTCAATACTTATAATTACTCCCACCAAGATATTGAGTAATCTTGACTATAAGCATGTGTCGTATCCATTAGTATGAAATTATAAATAACTTAATATTAAGATTAGTAAAAATAATAGCTATAAGATTTAATAATTCTGACAGTTATTATATGTGAGGTACAATCTTCTTACTTGGATATAATATAATTAACCTAACAAGCTCTCTCAAGCATTTATTATAATAATAATAATAAAGTATAATAATACAATCACATAAGTAATAATGCAACAAGAATTGTAGAGATATTAGGAATTCTAGAAATTACTAAGATATTTATAGAAAGATAAATTAATAATTAAAAGTAATGATGACATAAGCAATGACATAAATAATGATGTAACAAGAAATGTTGTAGAGATATTAGAAATTCTAGAAATTACTAAGATATTTATGGAAAGATAAATTAATAATTAAAAGTAATGATAACATAAGTAATGACATAAGTGATGATGTAATAAGAAATATTGTAAAGATTTAGAAATTCTAGAGAAATTACTAAGATATTTATAAGGAGATAAATCTTCACCATTAATTAAGTGTTAGGTGGCAAGATCTTAGTATTTTAGAAATAACTAAGATATTTATAGAGAAATAAATTTTCACCATTAATCAAATGATATTGTGGCAAAATCTTAGCCACTCATGGACCTTAGAAAATCCTATAAATACCCCTTAGCCCTTGCATTTTCTATAAACCTTTAAAATCTCATCTTTTTCCATTCTAAATCAAAGCATCACTAGTGAGAAATTCTCAAGTTTAGGAAGGAAGGTTTAGGGGAATCAAAGAAAACAGGTAAGTAACACTTCACTTCAACTGTAATGTAAGGACAATATGTTAAAATTAGCTTTAAATAATAATTCTCTTATGCTAGGTTTAGTTTTAAATAATCCATTATCTTATAATGATTATTATTGTGGTGTGATTGGCGATTATTTAATCTTACATGGCTGGCTATGTTGCCTACATCATGATATCATCCTCATATGGCTGGCTATACCGCCTAAGATATTATGCTTACTACTTACTTGATTGGATAGTTGACTATGCCACCTAATATGTGATGCTCTTATTTTATCATACCGTAGTCGGTACGGCCGCTTAAAATATGATGTTGTTATTACTCTTTACATGATTAGCCCTGCCACTTATATTATAATTCTATTTCTTTAATTGCTGTATGAACAACACTGTTGCCTATGTTAGATGTTATTATTTTAAATTAGTTTAATGTTTGCTTTATTATATATTTGAAAAAATTACATGCTGTGGCATAAGTTGTATTACTCTCATGTATTTCATGAGTGATTTGATAAAAAAGTATTTTAATGAATTTAAAGAAAGAAAGGGTTGCTGTACTACTAGATGGCAAGCATTCATAAAGACGGTAAGCCTTCTAAGCTAAGAAAAGATATCCTTTGGGGACGGCGATACGTAACGCCCAACGGATCAATTAATTTAAGTGCAAGGATATGTTATGAAATGCTAGCCTTGTAGCACAATAAACCTAGGGCCCTAACACCGTTCTTTACATCTTGAAGTTTCATGTAAAAGATTTAGTACTTATTTCATAAAATCATTCAAGTGCATAGCAGGTAGTACATGCATAAAGTGTTTATTTACTGGACATTAGCTCAAGTAGTCCTTACATTGTAGGAACTGAGTAGGGAAAAGTTGACGCCAAGTTCCAACCAAGGCAAAGTGCATATAGACATAATAAACATTAAGTTACACAACAGGCTCAACTGTATTATTATCTAAGCATAAATCCAACAAGTTTGTTTATGGAATTGGTTGGTGACATGTTACTAAGAGAATCGTTAACTTTGTAACTAAATTTTTTTTAACAGACCTTTTATATAGTTTTTTTGTGTAACAAACTTCTTATGTTCTACATTTATAAAATGCTTATTTTGAAATTGTTTATACAAATACTTATTGTTACACTTGGTTTAGCCACTTTAGTTACAATCATAAAGGTAAAATGTTACAATTTTATATTAGAGTCTAAGGTTTAAAGTAATTCTATAGACCGTCCATATGCACTAGCCAAGGGGGAGACAAAGCTCAGCTTTTAGTAAGAATTAAAAACTAAGATAATTAAATATTTTACATTTAATTTATTTGACCCATAGAATCTTATTCAAAGATTGTAGAGATGTCAAGTTCTAGGAGTAATAGAGGTAGAAGAGTGGGAGGAACTTCAAGGGAGCAAATCTCCCAATTGATCGACTTACAGACATTGTCTCACGACTCTTGGAAAGAAAAATTAGAATAGATAAATGTACTTAAGCAACAAATAATGCGAGGACTGAATTTAGAAGATTAAATCCACTTATATTTGAAGGAGGCATGGATCTTATGGCAGTAGACCAATGGTTGCGAACCATGGAGAGAATGACTGAAGTAGCCAAGGTGCCAGAAAAAGAAAAGGTCACTTGTGTTTCCTTTATGCTACGAGGAGTAGCTGAATATTGGTGGGATTCTATCAGATGATGCCATAACGAAGCAACAATGCAATGAAAGGAATTTAAAGAATACTTTTATAATAAGTATTTTTCAAAGACAGTGTGGCCTACCAAAAGAAGAGAATTTATTTATTTGCAACAAGGAAAAATAGCGGTGCTAGAGTATATTCAGAAATTTGACGAGCCCTCTCGTTATGTCCCACACATGGTTGCTACAAAAGACTTGAAAAAGGATCATTTTATGAAAGGATTACATAAAGATTTAGCCAAAGACTTAAAAGTAGTTGGAATTTGGGATGAACAAGTAGATGAAGAAAAAAAAGGAAGAAAAATGAAAGAATAAAGGGAGCATAGATTAAGGGAGGTGTATAGTTAATCACGGAAGGCAACTCTTAAACAGTAAGAGGAAGAGAATACCAACTACCCAGGAGTAAGATAAGAACAAACATCTAAAGAATCACCAAAAAGAGGTCCTACCAAGGTCAAAATGCAATCAATGTGGCAGAACTCACTTTGGGGAATGCCGAGCCAACACTAGAACATGTTTCAAATGTGGGAAAGAAGGACACTTCATCAATGACTACCTAGAGAATGGTATGCAGCGAGAAAGGACTAACGTGTGAGTATTCGCATTTACCAAGGTTGATGCAGACGTAAACCCCTCGGTAATATCAGGTGAACTATCTATCTCTTAAACTCCTACATATGTGTTGATAGATTTAGGAGCTACACATTTATTTGTCTTACTAGTATTTATTAGGAAAATCAAAGGGGCCCTTAACATAATAAGTAAACCTTATAGTGTCATGCTTCCATCTGGTGAAGTAATAAACCTAGGATAACTAGTAAGAGCATGCAAAGTCAACATTAGTAGTCGTACATTATATGTCAACTTAATAATCCTTGAGATGCATGACTATAATGTGATTCTTAGTATGGATTGGTTATCAAAATACCATGCCAAGATAGATTGTGAGAAAAAAGAGGTAACATTCCAACCACCACAAAAGAAATTATTTATATTCAAGAGGAAATGTAAGGATAATAGAATACCTGTCATCTCCGCCTTAAAAGTAATTAGACTATTAAAAGAAGGATGTAAGGGATACTTGGCAAGCATCATCAAAGTTAAAGAGCAAAAGCCAAAGTTGGAAGAAATTCCTGTGGTGAATGAATTTCCTGAGGTCTTTCCTAAAGAACTCCCCGAACTACCACCAGATTGAGAAGTTAAGTTCAAAATTGACTTGTTACCAGAAACGACCCTAATCTTGAAAATGCCCTATAGAATGGCCCCATCAGAATTAAAGGAGTTAAAAAATCAAATGCAAGAACTATTAGACAAATGCTATATACGTCCAAGCCATTCACCCTGGGGAGCACCAATGTTGGTCATAAAGAAAAAGGATGGATCTATGCAAATGTGCATAGACTATCGAGAATTAAATAAGGTCACCATCAAGAATAAGTATCCACTTCCACACATCGAGGATCTGTTTGATCAACTACAAGAAGCAGCAGTATTTTCAAAGATTAATCTACGATCAAGATATCACCAGTTAAAAGTCAAAGAGAAAGATATTCCAAAGACCGCATTCAGAACACGTTATGGACACTATGAATTTGTCGTCATGTCATTTGGTCTAACTAATACCCCAGTAGCTTTCATGAATCTCATGAATAGAGTATTTAAAGACTATTTGGATAAATTCATAGTAGTGTTTATTGACGACATCTTGATCTACTCACGAACGAAAAAAGAACATGTCGAACATCTGAGGATCACTCTTCAGACTTTAAAGGAGAAGCAACCATACGCAAAATTCAAGAAGTGTGAATTTTGGCTAGAAAATGTTATATTCCTAGGGCAAGTTGTGTCTAAGGATGGAATCTCAATTGATCCCTCAAAGGTAGAAGTAGTGAGCTAATGGACTAGGCTAACTAATATTAAAGAAGTTAGAAGCTTCTTGGGATTAGCAGGCTATTACTGAAGATTCATGGAAGGCTTCTGCAAGATCGCAATGCCAATAATCCAATTAACAAAGAAAAACACCAAGTTTGTGTGGACGCCAGAATATGAGAAAAGCTTCGAAGAGCTAAAACGATAGTTGGTCACTGCCCCGATTTTAGCCATTCCTAATAGCTCTGAGGAGTTCATTATATACAGTAATGCCTCCAAAAATGGCATAGGATGCATCCTCATGCAGAATGAAAAGGTCATTGCATATGCCTCCAAACAACTAAAGGAATACGAGAAGAACTATCCTATACATGACTTAGAGTTGGCCTCCGTGGTGCACGCATTAAAAATATGGCATCACTATTTGATGGGAGCGCATTGTAAGATTTATATGGATCACAAGAGCCTTAAATACTTTTTAACATAAAAGGAGTTGAACATGCGACAACAACGTTGGCTGGAACTCGTAAAAGACTATGATTGTGAAATAAACTATCATCTTGGAAAAATAAATATAGTAATAGATGCACTAAGTCAAAAGTTAAGTTTGTCAGCTTTAAAGATGCTACCTAAGCCATTACAAGATGAGATATGCAAGGCGAAGATCGAGCTCATGACAAAAAAACTCGCACATATGACACTTTGCTCAACTTTATTGGAAAGGATTAAGGAAGGATATGAAGTCGATTCGTACTTAAAGAATTTGAAGATGGAGACCAATTCAGAGAAAGAGATGTCATTTAAGAAGTCAGAGAAAGGAATTATGTTGTGCAAATTTTATTGAATTCGCAAGCACACGAATCTATTGTAAAATAGATTAATGGTGACGAGTGTCGATCCCACGAGGAGGTTGATTTTAATTATGCGTAGAATTAATTTCTTTTAATGGGTGAATAAAATTGTGGTGAAATTTATGTAAATTATACTTGAATTTAAATTACAAAGGCAAGAATTAAATTAAACTGGCATTTATTAAAATGACGTGCTTGGGTATCCGGATCTGCATCAATATGCTCCATGGGGCTAAATATTCCATATTAATACCAATTATATCATAAGGGAGGATTCCACACCTTATGAACCATGCTCACATAAATATGGTGCTAAGGACTTATTGTGCCAAATAATAATAACCTTATACTAGGATGTCGGTTTAATCAGGACGGTATCTAGACTAGACTATTATTATTTATCGACGAAAAGTCAAAACAACTACAAATATTAGAGGGGAAGAGAAAGTAAATTTACCAAATTAAACTCATAGGACATGTTGAGACTTCACATTCAACCCAAGTTTAAAAGGAAATTAGTTACTCATATTTTAACTTGGGATAAAAAGGAAATTTTACTAAAATACAAAGAAACGATAAGATAGAGAAGGAATTTCAAAAATCTAAGCTTAAAAATAAATTCATAGATATCAAATTAAGGGGGAGAGCCCTCTTTTTATAGATACATTGAGTGAATCGTGACTATCGGATTAAAAACAGTTCGGACGCTCAGGATTGCGCCATGTCATCAGTCAATAGTCAGCACTCAACATTTGAACAGTAATGACCGCTATTTGTACAGTAACACCGTTATTTGTACAGTAACGCCGTTATTTGCACAGTAACACTATTTACATAATAACGTCGTTTAAATAGTAAATAATTCCATGTATGTACATATACTATACACACGATTTTTGCTCTACTGATATGCTACCACATCATTGATCCACAGTATATAAGAAATTTAGCATAATAAGATTGTGACACATCATCAGTCAAGGTCACGTCATCGATCAATGCCACGTAAGCAGTCAATGCCACATATTTCGTCCAATCAAATACTGCCACGTCATAGGTAGTTACCACATCATCGGTCCGTATATATAAACAGTGTCATGAACAATAATATGAACAGTACCATTCGTATGAACAGTACCATGAATAGTACCGTACTTATGAACAGAACCGTATATATGAACAGTGACATTTTTCCTTTTATGTTCCTTCTAAGGTTTTCGACCGTCCTGAGTCTAAATATGACGTCCGTTTTGCTGTTTGATTACTCGTTCATTGTGAAACGATCATGATGCCCCTAAAATACACATAAACACATATAATTAAACAACAAAATATTTAAATAAATAAAAGTAGCAATGTTAGTAAAACTTGAAGTATAAAATGACGATTTTCTCCTTTATAAATATACATTTTCTAACACTCAACACACCCCCCAACCAGCTTATTGCTAGTCCCTAGTAAATAAAGTGAATATAAAATTCAAAACTGTTTTTTTAAACACACGTGTTTATTCAATCAGATTAATGATAACAATCAAATAAAAATACAAGCATTAACTCCAGTCTAAAGGAATATCACACCCACATCAACCATCAATATGCATCAGTCAGCAGACTTTGTTGTGGCAATAGTAATCATGCTACTTTCAGGAATGACATATCCAACCCCAAAATCTCACTGGTTGTAGTGACATTCTCACAAAGAAATTAATCCCAATAAAATTTTGTCACTACAATGAATAGTAAATTGAGAGAAAATAATAAGGAAATATTATACACTCTCACCAAGATAAAAAAATATGCCCATATCTTAGAAATAATAAAATCTTAAATAAAGTATTAGTCAACCCAATGTATTCATTTTTTTCTTTTTTTTATATATATGCATCACCACATCTTAATTGCTCATATAACTAGCTTTTATTTCAGACTATAGTTTCCTAAAATCAAAAAGGACTTTTATTAGGACGTAACGTAGGCCAGGGACATGGCTAACAAAGAAAGGGAAATAGGGAAACAAAATATATATGTTTGAGAAAAAATTCAAGAATTTTTTTTAAAAAAATTATAAGATGCATTTTGCTTATTTATTGCTATTGTATTTTTTTTCTTTTTTTCTTTTTTTCTTTTTTTTTTGAATTTTTTTTATACAACACAACTTCGCTGAACAAAATAATTATTTATTCTTTTTCTCAAACATGAATAGGTGGATGGAACTTGTATGATATCGGATAATACTCCAAATTGGGGTGGATCAAGATGATAAGTTAATAAAGAAAAGACTTTTTTTTTAAAATAAAAGGCCCAAAAGGGCTAACTATGGATATTACATAATAGGAATGGATAGAAAGGCTCAAACGGGTAAAAAATGGCCTTCCATCGTCTTTTAGGGCTCTAAATAATCTTTCATATCTACTAATTAGGTGGGCATTTAGATACAGTAACACGCACTTTTTTTTAAAGGGTTGACTCAAAGAAAATCTAGAGATTATGTATGAAATAATAAACTACTAAGCTACATGAAGAATGGGTAAAAAGGGTTACTCTCCAAGAAAAATTAATAGGCTCAAAAACTCACTTGGAATTTATTATGACATGTGCATTCCTTCAAGCAACTCATATTTGTCCCCAACATCAACATGTAGAATAGTAAACATGGTGTAACATCACTCAAGACCAAGATAATACAAATACTAAAATTCGAAAGTCATCATATCATCCAATATAAAAAAAAAACTCACACAAAATATTTTTTTTAACGGAATTCTTTCCCTCCAACTTATTCTAAACATAAAAAGAAAACATACATGCAGAAAAATTAAAGAAAAATAATTTTTTTTAAAGAAGATGTGTTTCTAGAGTCACTACACTCCATATTCAGCCATCTTCGACTTAAAAACTTGAAAACATATATTTATAAATGAGAAGACAAAAAAAAAGTTAGGAAGTTAAATTAGACATTCCACAATTATCAAATATTCCCTCCTCCCAACAAGAACAAAACATTGTCCTCAATGTTTGAAAGGAAAAAAAGTAAAGTTTAGAAGACATCACTTGAGTGCTGCAACACAGAAGAAAATATTTATATGATTGAATGAGAGGCACATGGCTCGAGAGTAAAAAAAAAGAAATAGTGAAAAGACAAAGTAAATAATTATAACATAAAATTAGTAAAGACAAAAATGTAAGTGATTAAACAACAATGAAATAAAACAACATTAAAATAAAAAGATATTGACAAGTAGTTGCAACTGTGACTCACATCTTCCTCTGGTTTTATGTCTAGAAACGACTTGAACGTCCTCTATAGGTCGAGGATTGGCTTCCCATCCTGTTTTATTACAAACTGGCAAATAGGGTCTTTTATAGTCAGATTCCTGAGACTATAGTTTACACATTCTTTCTGGAATAATGGCCATAACTAAAAAATCGCTCTTTATACGTATCCACTAGAATGCGTTTTAAGAGACAAAAGGGTATTATCCAATGACTCTTTATTCAAGTCATCCTTAATTAATTGAATCTTATTTTCTCTGTTATCAGACACTATTCCTAAAGAACATGGCTTTTTATTACATATCGTTCTGGTACACTTATATTAAAAAATAATAATAATAATAGTTAAACTGACACAAACATAATTAAAAATAAAAAAAAACTTTAAATCACCGAAAGGAAACAAAAAAAAAATTTTAGGTCACTTTAATGTTTTGTGTTGTTTTCTCCACATGGTTGGTATTCGTGATGTGACTTTACTTTTCTGACCATTAACTTTAAAAATTACATCATCCCTTGGATTCTTAAATTTAATGGCTCCGTGTGGAAAAACAGTATGATCAGTAGATGGACCAGATCATCGAAAGCGTAACTTACTTGGAGAAACGTGCCATTGAGAATTGAATAAAAATACTTTCTGACCTGGTGTGAAAGATTTTCTAATGCTCCGCTTGTCACGGAGGATTTTCATTCGCTTTCCGTAGTCCTTGGCATTTTTGTCGTTACGAATCTCCTTTGGTTTTCCTAGTTGTACCCTTTTTTTTAACAAAAAATGTGGTCAATGATGTCTGTACTCTTTTGTTTGTCATCAAGAGAGGATGAGATGATTTCTAACAATGTTTGTTCTTCTCCCAAAAATATAGAATTCAGAGGGTCAAGTAAAGATTTTAGCTCAATCTTTGGTGGTGAATCTGATGATGGGATGAGATTTTCTTTTAATGGTGCAAATTGCTCTATCTTTGTCTTCCATTTATCAATGTCCATGCATGGAAATAAATCCAATAAGGCATTAACCTCGTCAATCGATCTGTCAATATTAAAATCCAAACCAAAGTGAGCTAAACATGTTAGTAAAGGGTCGTCACTAAGGTTTAAAGGAAATGTGTGATCAACTAATTTATCAATTAAATCCACATCTACAATTCCATCGTTTGTATTGTGAGGTTATTTGGCAATGTTGAAGATATTTAGTTCCATGGTCATATTGCCAAATGACAACTGCATATTTCCAGTCCTGCATTGAATGTGAGCATCAGCAGTTGCCAAAAATAGATAACCCAAGATAATGTGGATGTGCTTCCTTGAATCCTGCACTAGTTGAGTGTCAATTACAATGAAATCAATAGAAAAATAAAACTTGTCTACCTGGATAAGCACATCCTCCACAATACCACGAGGTATTTTTGTAGATCGATCTACAAGTTGTAACACCATTGGAGTTGGATGTAATTCACCAAGTCCAAGTTTCATAAATACAGAGTAAGGCAACAAATTTACACTAGCTCCTAAATCCAACAAAGCATTCTCAATTGTGTGGTTCCCTATACTACATGAAATAGTGGGGGAGCTTGGATCTTTGCATTTTAAAGGCATTTTATGTTGGAGTATAGAATTAATATTTTCTGTTAGAAAGACCTTTTTTTTAACATAAATATTTCTCTTTTTAGTACAAAGATTTTTAAGAAACTTGGCATATGATGGCACTTGTTTTATGGCTTCAAGTAAAAGGATATTAACACTTACCTGTTTGAAGATTTCAAAAATCTCACCTGTGAATTTTCCTTTCTTCCCTTTAGCTAACCTCTGAGGAAATAGAGCTTTAGGAACATATTCTCATGGGTTAGTTTCCTCTTTCTCCTCCGATGATGATTTCTCAGTGTTCACAGGTACAATCTGAGTTGATTTTGGCATCTCCACTTTGTTGTCGACTTCTTTTCCTTTTCGCAAAGCCATCACTGCTTTGACTTCTTCATGCTGCTGTGGTGAACTAAAACTTGCTTCATTCACTGCTTTAGGGTTAGGTACTGGTTGACTTGGAAATTTGCCTTTTTCAAAGGTCATGGCCAAAGTTTGAACTGAAGAGACAAGTTGTCCTACCATTTTCTCAAGGCTCGAAATTGATTGAGCTTGTGAGTTGAAGCCCGCTCTCATCTCATTTCGTAATTCATCAATGATGCGGTTTTGTTGCTTAATCTTGGAGTTAGTAAGATTTTTAACATTTTGGAATGTATCCTCCCATGGTTTAGGTTAAAAATGGTTTGGATTCTAATTATATAATTTAAATAGTGGTTGAGAGGCTTGAGACATTTGAGGAACTAGTTGCATTGGTAGAGGTGGAGCTGATGGTCCATTTTGTTGGAATCTTTGAGATCATGAAAAATTAGGGTGGTCTCTCTATCCAGGATTACATGTGTTAGAGTAAGGATTGTAGTTTGGTGGTTTTCTCATGACACCTATGGCATTGGCTTGATCTGAATATGAGTCATGGTCATGTGGCTCTGTTGATTTAGCAGTCGTTAAAGATGCTATTTATCGAGTAAGGCCTTCGACCATCTCTTTGACTTCTTTAATTCCCGAGCTTGACTCACCAATATTAACCTCATTCACTCCCTTAATTCTCCTGGTATTTCTAAGTGATCGACTTCGTTGTTGAGAATTATCCAATTGCCGTTAGAAGAATTCCCAAATCTCTGATACGTTTTTAGACATTAGCTCTCCTCCACTGGTTGCCATTAGCCATTTTTACATATGTGGCAATAATCCCTCCAAAAAGTATTGGCATTGGTGTCATTTCTCGTACCCATAATGTGGACATTTCAAGAGTAGCCCATTAAATCTCTCCCATACTTCAAAAAACTGCTCGTCGTCTCTTTGGGTAAACTCTGAAATTTTTGTGTGAATAGCATTAGTTTTATGAACTGAGAAATATTTATTTAAAAATTTAGTTACCATTTGTTCCCATGATGTAATGCTATTAGCAGGCAATGTATTAAACCATGAACGAGCTCTATCTTTTAATGAAAATAGGAATAATCTAAGTTTAACATCATCATCTGAAAAACTCTTATATTTAAAAATTTGGCAAATAGCATGAAAATCATTCAGATAATTATATGGGTCCTCATTTTCTAAGTTATAGAATGTGGGGAAACAGTTTAGCACACTAGATTTTAATTCAAAACTCCTAGTAGCTACATTTGGGTACCTTATGCATGATATGCTCAAATTAGCTAAAGGACTAAAATAATCCTTAAATGGCCTCTCTTGTGGTTCTAGTTGCTGATTTTGCAATTTCATTTCAAATTTCTTTTTAAAAACAATGTGTTTATGCGTGCGAAGTGTTTTTTCTAATTCAAGTTCTAAAGGTTCAAGATTAGGTGATAATGACCTTAGACCATGCATGCAAAGAACAAAATAAATGAAAATAAAACAAATAAAAATAAAAAATGAGAGAGAAATTATGATACTAACCTTCTGATGTTGTTACAATCTTAATATGAAAACACACTCAATAGCTATGATAAAAAGAAATTTCGTGAAATAAATATTAACTAAAATTAAAATAAATAACAAAGAAAGATAACAAGATAAATTAAAAAAATTACAAAGAAAAATAACATAGAAATTAAATTATACAAATTTAAACAAGAGAGAAAGAAATAAAATTCTAATCTAATTTCTTTTTTTTAATGAGAAAAAAATACAAGAAAATAACTATAAAAAAATAAATAAATATTAAGAAAAAAATTAATTCTACAAATTAAAATACTTACCTCCCCGGCAACAGCGCCAAAAACTTGTTGTGCAAATTTTATTGAACTCGCAAGCACACGAATCTATTGTAGAATAGATTAATGGTGACGAGTGTCGATCCCACGAGGAGATTGATTTTAATTATGTGTAGGATTAATTTTCTTTTAATGGGAGAATAAAATTATGGTGAAATTTATGTAAATTATACTTGAATTTTAATTACAATGGCAAGAATTAAATTAAATTGGAATCTATTAAAATGACGTGCTTGGGTATCCAGATCTGCATCAATATGCTCTATGGGGCTAAACATTCTATATTAATACTGTTGAGTGTTAGAAAGTGTATATTTATAAAGGAGAAAATCGTCATTTTACACTTTAAATCTCACTAACATTGCTACTTTTATTTATTTAAGTATTTTGTTATTTAATTATATGTGTTTTATTATAATTGTGTATTTTATGTATTTTAGGGTATCATAATCGTTTCACAATAAACGAGTGATCGGGACAAAAAAACGGACGTCATATTTGGACTCGGGACGGTGAAAACCTTAAGAAAAGCATTAAAGGAAAAATTCTTTCACACATACAGATCTTTGTTTCATACGCATGCGGTATAGTTCACGATCTGTTCACGACGACTTTGTTCATGTATACGGACGATGATGTGGCAACTACCTACGACGTGGCGATCTCGATTGGACGAATTATGTGGATTGATTTGCTTATGTGGCATTGACCGATGACTTGGCGTTGACCGATGATGTGTCACGATCTTATTGGACTAAATTTCTTATGCATCTTTGTAGATCGATGACGTTGCAGCATTTCAGTGCAGTAGAAATCGGGTGTACAGTACATGCTCTTACAGGGGATTATTTACTATTCAGTCGGCATTCCTGTAAAAATGTTGACTGTTGACTGTTGACTGATGACGTGGCGCAATCCTGAGCATCCGAATTGTTTTTAATCCGATGGTCACGATTCACTTAATGTATCTATAAAAAGGGGGCTCTCCCCCCCTAATTTGGCACCTCTGAATTCATTTCTAAGCTTAGATTTCTGAAATTCCTTCTCTTTCTTGTAGTTTCTTTGTATTTTAATAAAATTTCCTTTTTTATCCTTAGTTAAAATATGAGTGGCTAATTTCTTTTGAGCTTGGGTTGAAGGTGAAGTCTCAACATGTTCCATGGGCTTAATTTGGTAAATTTACTTTCTCTTCCCCTCTAATATTTGTGGTTGTTTTGACTTTTCGTCGACAAATAATAATAGTCTTGTCTAGTTAATTCTGATTCCAGTTAAACCTAAGACACCTAAAGTACAAGGTTATTATTATTTGGCACGATAAGCCCTTAGCACCATACTTATTAGAGAGTGGTTCATAAGGTGTGGAATCCCCCCTTATGATTTAATTGGTATTAATATGGAATATTTAGCCCATGAAGCATGTTGATGCGGATCCAGATACCCAAGTGCTTTATTATAACAGTTATAGTTTCAATTATTCCTGCCATTTTATTTCACAATTTAGAATAGAATTATCATAATTTAATTGTTCCCATTAAAAGAAAATTAATTCAGCACATAATTAAAATCAACCTCCTCGTGGGATCGACACTCGTCACCATTAATCTATTCTACAATAGATTCGTGCGCTTGCGAGTTCATTAAAATTTGCACAACAAATACCAATTAAATCATAAGGGGGGATTCCACACCTCATGAACCACGCTCAAATAAATATAGTGCTAAGTGCTTATCGTGCCAAATAATAATAACCTTGTACTAGAGTGCCGGTTTAATCAGGGCGGTATCTAGACTAGACTATTATTATTTATTGACGAAAAGTCAAAATAACCACAAATATTAGAAGGGAAGAGAAAGTAAATTTACTAAATTAAGCCCATGGGACATGTTGAGACTTCACTTTCAACCCAAGCTTAAAAAAAATTAGCTACTCATATTTTAACTAAGGATAAAAAGGAAATTTTACTAAAATACAAAAAAACTACAAAATAGAGAAGGAATTTCATAAATTTAAGTTTAAAAATGAATTCAGGGATATCAAATTAAGGGGGAGAGATCCCTTTTTATAGATACATTGAGTGAATCGTGACTATCAAATTAATAACAGTTCGGACGCTCAGGATTGTGCCACGTCATCAATTAACAGTCAACACTCAACGTTTGAACAGTAATGACCGCTATTTGTACAGTAACACCGTTATTTGTACAGTAATGCCGTTATTTGCACAGTAATACTATTTGCATAATAACGTCGTTTGAATAGTAAATAATTCCATGTATGTACATATACCATACACACGATTTTTGCTCTACTGATATGCTGCCACATCATTGATCCACAGTATATAAGAAATTTAGCCTAATAAGATTGTGACGCATCATCAGTCAAGGTCACGTCATTGATCAATGCCACGTAAGCAGTCAATGCCACATAATTCGTCCAATCAAATACTACCACGTCATAGGTAGTTGCCACATCATCGGTCCGTATATATAAACAGCGTCGTGAACAGTAATATGAACAGTACCATTCGTATGAACAGTACCATGAACAGTACCGTACTTATGAACAAAACCATATATGTGAACAGTGCCATTTTTCCTTTTATGTTCCTCTTAAGGTTTTCGACCGTCCTGAGTCTAAATATGACGTCTGTTTTGCTGTCTGATCACTCGTTCATTGTGAAACGATCATAATGCCCCTAAAATACACATAAACACATATAATTAAACAACAAAATATTTAAATAAATAAAAGTAGCAATGTTAGTAAAACTTGAAGTATAAAATAATGATTTTCTCCTTTATAAATATACATTTTCTAACACTCAACAAATCATTTTATTTAGAGATAGGATATGTATACCAGATAATGAAGATCTAAAGAAGGAAATTCTACTTCAAGCTCATACAGCCCCATATTTGCTTCATCCTGGCACAACAAAAATATATAAAGATTTAAAGAGGCACTATTAGTAGCCTAGGATGAATAAGAATATAGTTCAGTTCGTGGCTCAATGCCTCACCTGTCAACAAATCAAGGCGAAGCATCAGAGACCGGTAGGACTTTTGGAACCCAATCAAATCCCTCAATAGAAGTGGGAGAAAATCACAATAGACTTCGTCGTTGGCCTCTCAAAAACTATAAAAATGCATGATGCCATCTGGGCGATAGTTGATCGACTCACAAAGTCTGCCTACTTCTTGCCCATTCGATGACGTACACCATGGACCAACTTGCAGAAATATACATAAAGGAGATAGTCAGACTACTTGGTGTACCTATCTTTTTTATTTCTAATCGAGATACAAGATTCACCTCGACATTCTGGGAGAAGCTACACAAGGCTATGGGGACAAGATTAAAATTTAGCACAGTATTTCACCCTCAAATAGATAGTCAATCAAAGAGGACGATTCAAACACTCGAAGATATATTACAAGGATATGCCATCGACTTTTAAGGATCATGGAGCAAATATTTAGCATTGGCTAAATTTACCTATAATAATAGTTACCAAGCAACAATCAGCATGGCACCATACAAAGCTCTATATGGTAAGAAAATATCGATCACCTATTCATTAGGATGAGATGGGTGAGCAAAGATATCTTAGACCATACTTAGTTACCGTCTCATCTGAAGCAATCGAAAAAATATGACAAAGAATGCAAGCAGTCTAAAGTCTATAGAAAATTTATGCAGATAAAAGACAAAAATTGTTAGAATTTCAAGCTGGCGTGAAAGTATTCCTAAAGGTCGCCCCAATGAAAGGATCGATGAGATTTAAAAATAAGGAAAAATTAAGCTCAAGATTTATTGAGCCATTTGAAGTACTCGAACGTATCAAGAGTGTCTCTTATCGACTTGCGCTACCGTCATCATTATCAAGAGTATACAATGTCTTTCATATCTCATCTTAAAGAAATACGTTCCAAACCCCTTTCACATGCTAAACTATGAGCCTCTTCAATTCGAGAAAGACCTAACCTATGAAGAATGTCTAATTCAAGTACTCGATAAAAGAGTAAAAGAGTTAAGGCACAAGAAAATCCCTATAGTTAAGATATTATGGTGGAATAACTTAGTAGAGGAGATAACATTGAAGCACGAGGAAGAAATGAAGAACAAGTATTCTGACCTATTCAGTAAGTAAATTTTGAGGATGAAATTTTTTAAAGGGGGAGCAGATTGTGAGATACAATCTTCTTACTTGGATATAATATAATTAACCTAACAAGCTCTCTTAAGCATTTATTATTATTATTATTATTATTATAATAAAGTATAAAAATATAATGACATAAGTAATAATGTAACAAGAATTGTAGAGAAATTAGGAATTCTAGAAATTACTAAGATATTTATAGAAGATAAATTAATAATTAAAAGTAATGATGACATAAGTAATGATATAAGTATGATGTAATGAGAAATGTTGTAGAGATATTAGGAATTCTAGAAATTTTTAAGATATTTATGGAAAGATAAATTAATAATTAAAAGTAATAATGACATAAGCAATGACATAAGTGATGATGTAATAAGAAATGTTGTAGAGATTTAGAAATTCTAAAAATTACTAAAACATTTATAAAGAGATAAATCTTTACCATCAATTAAGTGTTAGGTGGCAAAATCTTAGTATTCTAGAAATCACTAAGATATTTATGGAGAAATAAATCTCTACCATTAATCAAATGATATGATGGTAAAATCCTAACCACTCATGGGCCTTAGAAAATCCTATAAATACTCCTTATTCCTTGCATTTTCTATAAACCCTAGAAATCCCATATTTTTCCATTCTAAGCCAAAGCATCATTAGTGAAGAAATTTTCAAGTTTAGGAAGGAAGGTTTAGGGAAATAAAAGAAAACAGGTAAGTAATACTTTACTTCAACTGCAATGTAAGGACAATATGTTAAAATTAGCTTTAAGTAATAATTCTCTTATGCTAGGTTTAGTTTTAAATAATCCATTATCTTATAATGATTATTATTGTGGTGTGATTGACGATTATTAAATCCCACATGGTTGGCTATGTCGCCTATATCATGATATCATCCTCATATGGCCGGCTATACTGCCTAGGATGTTATGCTTACTATTTACTTGATTGGATGATCGGCTATGCCGCCTAATATGTGATGATCTTATTTTATCATGCCATAGTCGGCACTACCGCTTAAAATATGATGTTGTTATTACTCTTTACATAATCGGCCTTGCTGCCTATATTATAATTCTATTTCTTTAATTGCTGTATGGACGACACTGTCGCCTATATTAGATGTTGTTGTCTTAAATTAGTTTCATTTTTTACTTTATTATAAATTTGAAAAATTTACATGCTGTGGCATAAGTTGTATTGGTCTCATGCATTTCATGAGTGATTTGATAAAGAGGTATTTTAATGAACTTGAAGAAAGAAAGGGTTGCTGTAGACGGCAAGCCCTCTAAACTAAGAAAAGAGATCCTTTGGGGATGATGATATGTAACGCCTAACGGATTAATTAATTTAAGCATAAGGGCATGTTATAGAATGCTAGCCTTATAGTATAACAAACCTAGGGACCTAACACCATTCTTTACATTTCGAAGTTTCGTGTGAAAGATTTAACACTTATTTTATAAAGTCATTCACGTGCATGGTAGGTAATACATGCATCAAGTGTTTACTTACTAGGCATTAGCTCATGTAGTCCTTACATTATAGAAACTGAGTAGGAAAAAGCTGACGCCAAGTCCCAACCAAGGCAAAGTGCATATGGACATAACAGACCTTGAGTTATACAACGGGCTTAACTGTGTTCTTATCTAAGTATAAATCCAACAAGCTTGTTTATGGAATTGGTTGGTGACATGTTACTAAGAGAATCGTTAACTTTGTAACTAAATTTTTTTAACAGACCTTTTATATAGTTTTTTCTGTGTAACAAACTTCTTATGTTCTATATTTATAAAATACTTATTTTGAAAATGTTTCTACAAATACTTAATGTTACACCTGGTTTAACCACTTTAGTTACAATCATAAAGGTAGAATGTTACATTATAAAATTAATTAAATCTCATATATGATCCTGTTCAATATAGTTGTACTATCTCAATAAATTCATACATGATTAAGACAAATCATTCAATAAATTTACTACAGTTTATACCTAAATAAAGTGTCCAACTTTATTTATCAATTGCGAACTTAATTTATTAAATTATAAGATAACTTGTATTTATGTCTTCTATAAATCTACATAGTGATTACATAACTACATATAATATGATTAAATAGACTTTAATCAAAAAATTAATACAAATAAGATATTTGAATAAAATATCTCAATTATTTTATTAATTAAAAAAATTTATTACAATTAAATAAACTCATATGTTTTTAAAGAGTATATTTTTTCAACAATCTCTACTTCAAAATATATATATATATATATATATCAGTATAGTTTAATTTTTCTTATATTAAATTCTATATTTTTTTGTAAGAAAACTCTGCTGTAAGTTAGCGGTTCCTTTTTCTATATTCTAATTTATCCTTCACTATTTGTATCCTTATTATATAATAAGTCTACATATCGTTGTGGACACCCAACCAATCTTCGCACCACTATAATTGCATCATTCCGGAGCAAAATAGATAAGAAAGTAAAACATGCCGAATCAAGAGAGAGACGAAAGGTTTGCCAATGCCACTCAATTGGTGACGGGTTCAGTACTCCCATGACCATGAACGCAGTAATTGATTTTTGAGTTTTCGAGATCATAGCCAAAGCTGGTCCTGGAGCTAAGCTCTCTGCTCAAGAGATTGCCGGTCAGTTGCCCGCCACAAAGAACCAAGATGCACTCATGATGCTGGAACGGATACTCAGGCTTCTGGCTAGCCATGGTGTTGTTTAATGCTGATTTGATGACGTTGATGGTTCTCAGAGACTCTGCAGTCTGAATGACGTCTCCAGATACTTTGTGCCCCACCAAGATGGTGTCTCATTATGCCCCATAATGGCCTTAACTGAGGGCAAGGTGTTTCTGTACAGCTGGTTTGTCCGCTCTCTCTTATTTTAATTCTCTATAGTTTATTTTTATTTAGAATAATAACAACAAATGGATTAATAATGTATCTTTTTTTCTAAACATTCAGATTCAACTCCACTTGTTTGTAAATTCATTTTCAGTCTTCGTAGAAACAACCAAAGAAAAAATGATCTTAAATCCCTATGCTTGATGGACAACTGTGTGGTTATAATGGTACGCACTAAAATGTCTTGCAGAGAAAATGAGAGTAGAATGGAAAAGACAATGCATTTTGTTCGATCGAGAGCATTTATTGGATAATATTCTTTAGTATTGACAATACGTGTTAAGATAAAATATAAAATTCTGGACAGAAATGAATCCTCTACTTAACTTTTAAGGATTTTAGGATACATATGCGTCATCATATATATATAGTCATAGTTTATATACATCCTTATTCTTTTATCAGCCACGAATCAGCGACTCTAAAAAAAAAATAAGCCAAATGCAGAATCCGGATTAGATGAATAGAGGATCTGGATCTGAATTCAATTCTAGACTGATTAATTAGTTTATCGTGTAGGTCCCGATTGAAAGAAGCTATTATTGAAGGAGGAGTTCCACTTGATAGAGTCCGTGGAACGAACACATTTGAGTACTCGGGACTGGACCCCAAGTTCAATAATGTTTTCGACACAGCGATGTACAACCTCACTACTTTAGTCATCGAGGAAATCCTTGAGGTTCACAAGAGTTTCGAGCACATAAAGCAACTGGTCGACGTCGGTTGATGCCTTGGCAATGCCCTTAATGCCATTACTTCCAAGTATCCTCTCATTAAGGGCATTAATTCCGATTTGCCTCATGTTATACAGCATGCCCCAGAGTATCTTGATATGAACCATCACTTATTTTTTTAGTAATATGAAAGGTTGGGCTTAGTAGTTCTCTAACAATTTTCTTTAGCTGGCTAAAGAATTCAAAATCCAGGAGAAGGTTGAAGGCTAGAAATTTTATTTGGTTTTTCCCAATATCCTATCTTTTTTTCTTTTTTTCTTTTTTTAATGTGATTGTTTTGAATAAATATATATTATCAATTAGAAAATGGGAAATAGAAAAAATGAAGATTTTTTTTTTGACAAATACTTTAAACCGAACTCGATTTACCGTATTTCCAATTTATTTAGAAAATCTGGCCCGATTTTCTGTTGTTTTTATGTGCAAACTTTTTGCTTGAACATCAGTGCCCTTATGAATTCTCTGTCCACCATATCTCCAAGCCTGACAGAGGAAACTAAATTATATGTTGTACAGGTGCATGGGGTGATATGTTTCAAAATGTTCCAAAAGGTGATGCCATTTTATGAAGGTAAGTTTGTTTTGAATTTGATTTGCAGACATTAAGTGTTCGATCCGTAAACAAATTTCATAAATATTTCACACTTTTGCGGCGGATACTGCACGAATGGAGCGATGAACATTGCTTGAAGTTGTTGAAGAATTGCTAACTAAGTATTCCAGAAGATGGAAAGGTAATTGTGGTGGTGTCAATACTTCAGAACTGCCCGAGACTAGCACTGCGGCAAAAACTAATTCCCAAGTTGATGTGCTGGTAATGACTCAATGACCGGGAGGAAAGAAGCGAACAAAGCATGAATTCATGACCTTGGCTACCGGAGCTGGATTTAGTGATGTCGGGTTTAAATGTTTTACTTGTAATTTATCAGTTATCGAATTCTATAAGTAGCCTGTGAATGTCCGCGAATTCGAAGAATCTTACCTGGTTTGATTATTAAGAAGCAAGTTTTACATTTAAATTTTGATTCAATAATGTATCTGATATGTTCACGTTTCAATAATTTATCATATGTGATGAGTGCTTTTATATTAATGTACGAGAAAGATTTAATTTATTCTGGTAACTACAGCCACACTTTCGTAAAAGGTCTGAAAAAAAATTAAATTAGCACTGAATTGTCCATACATTATATATATATATATATATATATTGTTAGACTAAATCACTTATATATTTTATTTATTTTTGAACGAAGGGCATCAGTTGTTTTTTCTTTAACTATAGTCTAACGGACATACACGCACACGGGCGTTCATCAACGTTGTCTCATTTTTTAGTCGAAATTTATTTAATCATTTTTATTTATTTTACTACTAGTCGCACGCATGCTCCCATCAAGGAAAAATTTTAATTCACAAATAGTAGAAACATAGATATAATTCAAACAACATAAAAATTTATTCATCATATCACTAAAAAAAATAATAATAGATGATTGATAATTTATGTTAAATTTTTAGTAAAATTATATATATCATAAAAATATTATAGACTCATGATAAAATATAATTTTATCATACATTAATGATAATTTTGTAATAAAATTATTATTTAATAAGAATTAATGATAAAATCGTAATAAAAATTTATTCTATCAAAAAATCACGATAGAATCATGATTTTGACCGTATTTAACTAAATTTTATTGTATTATTTTATTTAAAAAATCAAACAGTACATTTTAAAAATTAAAAAAAAAACCAAAAGAATAAAACCCTACAATTTACCATAGGATTGCTAAAAACACACAATTTTAAGTGTTGGACATTCTCCCATTACTCTCCGTTTGGCCTCACTCTTTCATCATTTGAAATCGTAGAATTAAAATTCCAGTCCTAATAGATCATAAAAACTTCACTATTTTGCCATTCAAAATGCCGCCATTCTTCAACAGTTTAAGCCGTTACACTTGCTTGCACTCTCGTTTCACGTTGTTCCTCAGTCTCTTCCTCTTTTTGTCATCCCCACAAGCAAATCTAGCACCGTGAGAATCAATTTTCTTTTTTTAGCTTTTTAATTTTTTTAAAAACATTAAAATTGACATTGGGTATGTATTAAAACTTGAGGGTTAGTTTTCTAAATACTAAAACTGATGGGATTTGGTGCAGAAATTGATTGGGTTTGATTTGCATGGTATTGGGTTTGTTGTGGAGGGTTAAGGTAATGGCGGCTCGTCGCTGTCACAATGGTTAGGATTTGGATTTATCTTGAAATCTTTAGGTTCAATTATCTTGTACATTTTATCCGTTATTGTCTAAGAAATCATGATTTAGTAAAATCTGAATGTCATTTGAAGATTTAACACGTATAATTGGTTTACAACTTCGAAAGATTTTGGTGCATGTAAGGTGTTTGATTAAATTTTTGTTAGAGATTTATATAGTTAAAATCTTATTTTTATCTACATGATATGGGAGAAGGTTTTGATTAAATGTTTGTTAGAAGTTTATATAGTTAAATTACTATGCTTTTCTACATCATTTAGGAGAAAATGGTTATAGAAATTTATGACGGTTGCTTTTCTTGGTTTGTTGGAAGCTCGCATCATCATTATTTAATGTAATCCTGCATGATAATTTTTGTCTTTTGCTTATTCGCTCTCCACTCAGTTTATGAGCCCAGACCACTGACCTCTGCTAGCATTCGTGGATACTTGGAATGTTCCAAAATGTATCTGCTTCTGATTTATTGCCCTGTGCCTGCTGTGTTAAATGTTTAAGTTTGTTTGGAAGGTGATTCTAATTTGTTAATACTTTAAAAGAATTTGACTTTGGACTTCATAGGTTTTTTTCATGAACTTGTGTTTTAGCATAGTACCAATTACTTGTCAAGTGCTAAGCTTAGATTATATTCCAATTTTATTAGCATGTAATAAGCTCTGATTTTTATGATGATCTTTTTCTTTCCATGAAACATACAATTTTCCAGATTTAAGCCCATGTTTTTCGTTAATAATATTATATTATTTTTGTATTCATTAGGTCTCTGCATTCCATAATAATTTAGAATGCATAACATAGATATTCTATCCTCGAGTTTTCTTGCCAATTATTCTTATGCTAGATTTATCTAGTACACTTTACAAGATAGAGCTATTATAAGATTTTTGTTTGAGATCCCTTGTTCTGTGCTCTTTTAATTTGTTTCATTTGAAAAGTGAATACTTCTTGCATAAATAATGATAATCATGTAAACATTGTTTATTGCCTTTTGTCATTTTTTTTTTAACTGTGATATTGCTGATTTCTTAGAGAGACTTCTACAAATTCACAATTTGTATTGATACTGAATTTTACATTTTAATAGATGATTCTTTATTATATTTCCTGGCCGTCACATTATTTGTCTAATTGTAGGAATGGGTTGGTCTGATGCTCTCTAATTTTGCTTAGGAGCACAACATCATACAGCAAGGCAAGAGCTAGGTCATGTATTGTACCAAGTTAATAGCACTTGAGGTTATGCCTGCTAAAGTTTAATTCACAAATTATCTCTTTATATCGGGCATTTATTGTATATGATACATATTGTCTATTTGATGGTATTGACATACATACAGTTTTATGTTAGCTGAAGTTAATAGAAATATAAGCTTGCTGCTAAATAATTTGATTTTATAGATAATTAGTTTATAGGCTTGCTGTTATCTCTATAAAATGTATTTATCCAGAAAATACGCATTAAGTCTTAGTGAATTTCAGTTTTTCTTTTTTTTTCTCTAAAGAATTACACATTTACACTTTATGTCTTCTTCTGTTTGACCATAGCTTACAAATTGTAATTAAATCATCACTTGAGCAGCTCACTAACCTAAGCATATTGATTTGTTCTCAGCATGATGCTGCTTATCGTGTAATTGCTAGACTTAAAAAGGAAAGGGATGAAGCACGGTCATTACTCCTGCCATTATTGCTAAGTTGACAAACCATAACACAGCTCTTTCAAAGCAGCAGAAAAAGTGGCAGGTACTCTTTCTTAATGTGGATGGTTTTACTCTTACAAGTATAATATATGACTTTTACCTTGTTTAATGTTGGAATTATAGTGTTATTGGAAGATGGTATTGTTGATGGAAGATAATATTGCTGCCGAAAGTTTTGCTAGAGTCTTGCTGTTAGAATATTTTCATTAATCTTTAGAAGTTTTGTTGGGCAACTTGGCTTCGTGGCTGGCATTTAAATTGCTTTTCTTGGTGTTTAATTGGAATTTAACTATTGGTTTATAGTTTGGTATTTTTTTTCCCTTATTTGTGATGTTTTATTGTGTATTGATGGTGATGACATTTGATATTAGATGTATTTATTTTGAAATTAATTTGTTGGATTAAATAAATGTTAATTAATATTAATTTTCTTACATTTTCTGATGATATTCATTTTTATTAATTAATTAAATTTGTAAACAGGAATCCAAAAATAAATTGTAATCATAATATATATTTAAAAAAAAAAACTTTATGACAGGAAATGCGCATCATAAAGTTTGTCTTAAAAACTTTCCTGTGAAAATTAATAATAAATAAGCAAATTGACACTTTAATTTCCAGCTTAAAAATAAAAAATTGTGCATAAAATTTGAATAAGTTTAAATTTTAATTTAATTACTTGTTCACATTAAAATATTATGTGATGGATATATGAATGTGAAATACCATCATGAATTCATGATAGAAAATATTCAGTCATAAATTAATGACAATGATGTAGATGATAGATGAACTTTATCATGCACCCTCTTTTATGATAGTTATTTCCTGTCATGTATTACCTACTTTCTTATAGTATATATATGGTAAGTAATCATAAACATGGTGTAATATCTTCTATAGTGATTAATAAATAAAGTTGAAAACTTTGATTGCTGATACATTATCATCTAGGTGCAGTATCGTTCACTATTATATACGAGGTTCCTTTTTCTTTTATATGTATATTACAATTACAGTTTTGATATTTATATTCAAAAGCCACCAAGACTACTTTAGATGGACTCTATTATCGAATGTTCCAAATTGCTGTCTACATAATTTTAAGATTGATTTGTTTTTGGAGGGTAATCATACTTTGATGAATCAGCAACTAGCAACTTTTGGACAAACCCTACTAATATGTAAGGAACTTCAGAGGAAACAGTAATGCAGTCAGTAGTTATCTAAGAAAATGGATATTTTACTCAGGAAGGGGAAGTAACGATTATCTTGACAATTATTTTATGCTTACCTTCTACTCAACTAATTTTGATTATACCATAAAAGTTTTTGCTGCTCTGCTTCTTCAGGAATATACGCGTCAGTTACCACATTATTCCTGATTTTCAAACTATTTTGTGTAGTTAGAGAGAGAAGTTGGAAAGAAAAAAAGTTCAAAGATAATTTAATAGAATATATAGGAATAAAGATTCTAAACAAATTTCTTTTTTCAAGAACCATGGTTTAAGTGGTTTAGTAACTTTCCTTCCCACATAACTATGTGAGTGTGATTTGATTCTTAAACCTTTGTTTTCAACAAAAATTACACAGATTAATATACAAAAATTTTCTATATTTGGTATTTTATTTTCTGTAAAAAAATAAAAATATAATAATTATACAAAAAGTCATTTTTTCGCTTTTAAAAAATTTTGCGCTTTAAAAATTATAAAAACTTATTTTTAATTCAAAAATAAATATCTAGGATAGGATTTGAGGTAGATTTAGACTCATTTTGATTATTTATAAAATAAATAACTCCAAATAATTAATTTGAGATAGATTTGGACTTGCATTAGGATTTCTTTCCTTATTGGAGCTCTTAGCTTTTAATAATCTAATGACACCTCCTTTTTTTATGATAATGTACAATTGGGTTTCAACTAATTGTATATTTTCATATGTTAACTACCAATATCATTGAATTTTGCTTATTAGGAATTCAAACTATGAGTGAATCATGATCCATTTGATTTTAGCATAGCTATGAAATATTCTTATTCATTTATTCTTTTTTTTATTTATTTAATCTTTTTGGGTTCATTTTTCAGCAATTATACTTCTTGGCGGCTTGTAATGGAAATGTGGCATTAGTTGGCATTACAGGAAAAATGGTCTTTATTGACACTTGTCTTATGACACTTTATTAAAACGTAGCAATAATTACATGCATTTATGTCATTTTCCGCATTTGATAGATAAGTATCACAAATTACTTATTTTATGGTGGCAGTAGATTAAACATTACAGATTATTGGCACCAAAGTATTATTAATCAAAAAGAAAAATTGATTTTCGTTTTAGTTGCTACTCGAACCCAAAACATCGAAATTGTGGTGTTTTATGTTCAAGCAACAAAACATCAAGCCAAACAACTCTTTATTTTTAATTAAATATTATATTAAATTAATATAACAAACAACAATATAAATACAAAAACAAACCCTAAAATCAACATAAACCTAAAATTCTCTAACCTGTAATCCGAGGGTCAACCACCTCACCTCTGAACCATCTCCTTCTTCATAGAAAATGTCTTCTTTGACTTTCAAATTCAAGATGCCATATGAAACCCTAAGACCATTGTCCAAATTCTAAGACCTATGCCATGCGAAACCCTACTGAACTACATTGTGTTATAGAATATCCACCATGTTACTATACCAAAAGCTTAGAAAACTCTCTTTAGATCCCCTCCTTTTGCTTTGATGACCACCGTGCTTGAGTGTGCACTGCTCATTGCACTTTGGTCTCTGAATTTCTCAACAGCTATACTTTCATATTCTTCAATTAATTTAATCTTCAACTGCCATAAATCTACCAAATTAAAGGGATTATGGTTAGATTGTTTAAATTCACCAACTTGGCAACTTCTTCTCTCTTTGTAATCTCTTCCCTATTGGAAATTCATTGCATTATTCACTCCTCGTTGAACAGAGAAAGATGAGAGGGAGGGGCTGTGATTGTGGTTGTGGCTGTGGCTTTGGGAACTGTAAATTTCAAACTATTGGGGATTGTCTCAACTAATAAGAGAAAGAGGAAAAATTTTAAAAATTTAAAATAATGGATGAGGTGATTACAGTAGGAGAAGCAGCATCATTGAGGAGTGGTCAGGCAACATAGTTCTTGGATTCTCCTCTATCACCTCTATGGCTATTTGTCCCTAAAAACCTCCCTCTCATCTCTACATTTCTCGCCTTTCCTCTTGCTCACTTCCTTAAGATCTTCACCTTATCTATTTAATTATCTCCATTTTCACTGTAATTTTTTCCAGCATTTCTCTTTATTTGATTGGTTACATATTTAAAATTTTGTTGATTTGATATTTTGTCTGTATAAAAAATCAATTTTTTAAATAAAAAATCAGATTGACCTTTCCATTAGGGCTTGGCATTGCACAATGTGGTCTTTTTTATTGTGATTAACCTCCAATTCAAAGAATTATGGATGTATGATATAATAAATGTTAATTGAAAAGAAATTTAGTGTTGGCTAATGTATTTAAAAAGTAGTTCTTTTGAAATAATAATATCTCAATTATTTTGTATGTTTATTATGTATATTTTTTTCTAGATACTCAGGTATAAAGAAAAGAGATGGCATTCTAAAAGAATGCCTAATTTGGGTGGAATATCTTGGTAGCATTCTGTTATTGTGTCGGCTCTAGCAGTAGCTATTGGTCTTCAAGAGGGGTCAGGAAGTTCATCTTTTACCATTACAGTGTCCTGGCTTGCATTGTATGTTCAGTTTTAACTTTATTGGTTATCTCTCATGGACACATGTGTACATGTGTGTGTGTGTGAGTGTGTAAGCGTATATATGATCATCAATTTCAATAAAACACGCTTTATATATGATAATTTCTTAGCTTATTGAATAATTACTTCTTAGACTTGAGTTCCTTTCCTATTTTTTTTTCCTTTTTCTTCTAAGGAAATATACATCTTATCTCAGATTCCTCTGCGATGTGTAGACTAAAAGAGCCCAACATGAGGTTAAAGCATTAACTTATGATTTTTATTTATGAATATAGTGATACTTTTGGTAAAAAGGTATTAAGACTAATGAAATAAGGCCTTTGTTTGTAAAGACTAGTTTTTGTGAATTCAAAGGGGGGTGGAATTATATGAATTCAAGATTGCCCTAAAAGATGAGATTATGTGAGCTTTAAGAGGTACATCTCTTAATTGCCATGAACTCTATATTTATTCTATACTATCTGTTTCCTCTAGCCACTGATTACTTTTGGTTTAGGTGCTACACCTTCCAATAATAATTGTGGTTGGTAAATACTTGGTAGAAGTTTTAATTATGAATATTCTGGATTAGTAGCGCTTGCAATGGATATGTGTTTGATCCATCCAACTATACTTGTGCCACTTATGAATACCTGGATTAGTAGCTCTTGCAATTTATCTGTGTTTGATCCATTAATAGAATGGGTAAAATGTTTTGTTATTTTAGTAGGGTAATTTGGAATGAGTTAACACTAATTGTATTATGCAGAAAGTGTATAATTATCAAGAGTTAAATGCTTTATTCTTACGTCTAGCCTTGGTGGCTAAAAGACATAATTGCAAGATGTTGTATTAGATAGTAAATTTTATTATGATTTTTTTAGCTGGGAAATCATTGTTTTTTATATAATGAGAAATATACACACTCTCTTGAAAACTAGATGTTATATTGAAAACTTGAATGCTATAATTTGCTCTCTCACTCTCTCTTATTCATATATATAAGAGAATGAATTCATCATCACCTTTTATTTAATTTATATCTATAGTTAAATATACTCTACCTTAGTTATTTTTAATCATATGAGCTACTACTTTCTTGTTCTCTAATTTTCCTTTAAGATAATTGAGTTTCTCTATTTCCATCTTATGAATACTTTTACTTTTGAGTGAAATATGTTTATTTCTATTAACTTTTGTCTCTGTATTGCTTGTTAATTTATTTTGCAACTGTTAGAATTTGGCAACCAATTTCTTTTCTTTTTTTTTTTATTTGTTTGCAGATTTAAAGTGTTTTTTTTTTTTCCAACTCTCTTATATCCCTAACCCATCAAATTCATTGAATGGAGAAGCTATGGGTGATAATGTACGATTGGAGTACTTATGCTCATAGAGTGAAAAATAATAGTCTTTCTAAATTGATCTCTTAGATATGGTAAATTTAGCCCTTAAATTTACCAAGTCTATGAGTACAGGGAATTTGATGGATAATAGCAATTTTAAAGTTTTTAAGATTTTTCAATTCTAAGAATAAGATGTCTTATAATAAGACGTCTTGCGTATTGAAGTATTTGAATTGTGTAATATGTAATAATAATATTTAAATGTTATGAAAGGTTTTGCAATATAAATTGATTTTTGTTGTTATTTCATACTGCCTTTTAATTTTATCAACAAATAAATTGCAACTTGTCATTTTATATTATTATTTTTAAATAATAAATCAAATATTGATATCATAGTAATAGTAATCACAAACACATATATAATATTATAATATCATGATATTATGGCACCATGATCTTAGTGATATTGTAGTAATAATAATCACTGACACCGAATCGGTGACACCATAAACAAGTGTCTCTATTTTTCTAACAATTAGATTGCTGACACAATTAACAAGTGTCACTAAAAATAATTACTGACACTACTCTAATATTAGAAAAGACTATTTTTCTAGTAATGTGGACCAATTAGTTGTATACTATATCAGCTTGCACAATTTTATGGTAACAACAGCACGAGGTGCATGCAATGAAAATATCAACAAGACAATCCTTCTATTCAATTTAGGGCTCCAAAAGCTTGTTGATCATTTTAGTCGTTTCCAATTACTTGGATCGAAGTTCATTTTGACAAATTTCTATCAAAGCTCCAATGATTTCTATACATGAATGGAACTAACTATGGTAATTACTTATCTAATTTTTATGCCTATTATGTTTTCCACGATCATGAACTGGTATTCTTTGCTAACAAAGGGGGTAGTAGTTTGAACCTCAATGATGATTTAAACCTTCATACATCCTTAGCATTATATTTTTAACAATCAAACTTATTATTGAATACATCATATTAAACCGATAAAAAGCAAGGTCA
The DNA here is from genome assembly GCA_030449875.1 of Aegle marmelos. Classification (NCBI taxonomy): domain Eukaryota; kingdom Viridiplantae; phylum Streptophyta; class Magnoliopsida; order Sapindales; family Rutaceae; genus Aegle; species Aegle marmelos. Next base: position 110,025 of record JASUUL010000084.1, read on the forward strand.
TAGTAGTAAAAGAACTCAAAAAAGTATGTTTTATCTATTATGGTTTAATATTGAGAATGTAATTAATAATTAAGAAAAATTAGAGACTTGAAGTGTTATTCTCCCATTGCATAATAAATGTCAAGGGATATTTTTTTAACTTGCTAATGATGGGTTTTTGTATTCAAAGTCTTTTCTTTTTTATAATATCATGATTGATATTTCTTAGATAAATAATAATAGGTAATGAGCATTTTTATCAACCCTCACATGATTAGGTGTAAGAATTAACATTCATAACATGAGAAGCATTAGATGATGATTTACTAGCACAAGGAAATAAATCAATTATATATAAGCTATCATATGGAGTGCTTATGTGGAGTGCCACATATATCTATCTAAAAGAGATACAAGTATCAAGATTCTCCTAATATAAGGCATATAATCTATATTTGATAGATCTAAAATGTGGCCTGTAGCTAAATCTAGTATGACAACTCTAATACTTTCAACTTTGGCGTTTTCTTCAATGCCCATATGTACTATTAGCTTTCCTTCATTGGGCTCCTTGTTACATTTAAATTCTTGTAAAGAATTTATTATATTAATAGTTGTTCCAGTATCCTACCACCAAGTATCAGAAGTAATATGAATAAATTCAAAGCTCACAAAACTATAAAATATACTTCTTATGGTAATTGGCTATTTAATAATGCGCTCTTTCAGCCCAAGAACACCGTCATAATGGGTGCTATTGCAAATTTTATTGATTTGTAGACACATAAACCTATTATAGTATAGATTATTGGTGTCGATTGTCGATCTTGCATGGGGGTAGATTTAATTGTAAAAAAGGTCAATTTTCTAATTTAATATTTGAATTGGTTGAAAGGTGATCTTTTTTCCCTAAGATTTAAAATAAAATGAGAAAACTCATTAACAATGTGAATAAAGCACTTGAGTTTCTAAATTCCCTTTCAATACTGTACCGTGGGCTTAATGTTTGCTTGGAGTATCAACTAAGCTATAAAGTTCTCATTCTCATATACCTTATTGTGATAAATATGCTACCTAGAAGTCATTATGGCAATGGGTAAATTGTCAAATGTGGTGTCAAATAACTATGCTAGACAATAACAATTCTTTTATCAACAACATAGTAAGATCGTTCATTAAATAGCTTAGTTCCACGACCGTTCATTAAATAGCTTAGTTCCACGCTCTATTAGTACTAAGTCAAAACGACTACAAATACTAGAGGGCAGTTTCTCTAATAATTATGGTGTAAAATGCTCATCATGCCAAATAGTAATGATTTTTATTAGGGATTGGTTTATTAGGCATACACTAGACAATAAACTTTGTTCGTTGATAATGAGTCAAAACAACCAACATAAATTAGAGAGGGAAAGTGAATAAACTTTCCACATTAGGTCCATGGATCATGTTAAGTCTTTATCTTGAATTCAATCTTGAAATTAAACTAGCTACTTATATTGAATTACGAGTAAAATAGAAATTTAGGCTAAAATATATTAAAATGCAACATTGAGTGTGAATTACACAAAATGAAGTAAAAATCATATTTAGCACACTTAAATTAGGAGGGTAGCCACCTTATTTGTAAGTAAAATAGATAAATTATGGTCATTGGATAAAAATAATTTGAATGCACAAGATGCCTTGATGCACGCTTTAATTAGATAGAGCATGTGTATGGGGTTATGATTTGGAGTATATGCATGTAACATACACACTTTTTTGATCCATTTATATGCTGCCACATCATTAATCGATGCAAAGATTATTTCAATGTGAGTACAACTATATCAAGCATGTAGAACGGTCAAATAGGATGTTGCCATATTATTAATCAATGTAAAGTCAGCTAGGCTCCACTATATTAGCAAATATCCTACTACACTAGATTTAGACCTCTGTAAATCTTGTTTTATACAATCAGAGTTTGTTTTGACCTTGGTTTCAGCCTTGCCTTAGGTTATAGGGCTTCTAGATCTGTTCATGACGTCGATGTTTGCTATTTGGGACCTAGAACATATTTAAAATTATGATTTTATCCTTGATATCTTCCCTAGGATTTCTAGCCATTCTCACCTCATAGATGTCATAGTTTGTCATCTAATTTCTTATTAATTGTGAAATAATCAAAATATCTTTGAATTACATAAAGTACTTAAATTATAACAAGATACATATAATCAAGGTTTAAAGAACTTAAATACAGAAAAGTAAATATGTTAATAAAATTTAAAATGCAAAATAATGGTTTTATCCTTTATGAATATACATTCTCCAGCGCTCAACGTTGGGTATTAGCAAGTAGACTTAAATAATTAGCATTTTCAGCCTTGTCAACCTTAAAAGTTCATCCTTCGACTATAAAATAATTGTTAATCTTTTCTCATGCAGGGATACAATCTTTAATTCTTCTATGAATGATGTATCTCACTATATCCAAATAAAATCATCCCAAGCTATCTATTTTGCCTTTTTAGTAGTAGTTCTGTTAAATATGGGCTTAGATGGTTCATATACTCTCAATGTCAAGTCTCTATTCAATATAAATAGGTAGAACCTGATGGATTCATGCTAATCCCCATAATTTGTCCTAATCAAGTTTTGATGGATGCTACTTGGAGAAAGAAAAGAATTTCTAGAGCTGAGAATAAATAAAAAATATTATTAAGTATATGAAAAGAAAATCATGCTATAGATGATGATTCGTCATTCTATATTTCTCCAATAATAATGTAATATGCTAGACATCCTCTAATGACATACGAGTGCTCTAACCCAAAGATAGAGTAGAAAAGTTGAATATAATACCAATATTAACTTATCACCAACAGGGCAATTAAGCTACTCAATAGAAAAGAAAACATCCAACAAGTCTCTTTACTTGTCCAAGCAAATCTTTAAAATAACACAATTAAATGTTATACTTGTCCATAGTATGCTATTATAAGGTGTTAGTAATATAATGTTTGATTACTTAATAGAAGAGATAATGAAATTTGAGTATGCTACAATAAGGTGTTAGGAATATAATATTTGATTACTTAATAAAAGAGTCAATGAAATTTGCTCCGTAATATTTGTCATCAATCAAATATTAATAGATAAAACATAAAGTAATTAAAACAACTTATGTTGGTCCACAATATATGGAAAATAAATCTAACATTGAGTTGATCATTTTCAATGTTATTAGTTAGATTCATTATGCTTCCTTAATTTTCGCTTGTGGATCATGCTTTTCATTGAATATATGTATTTATGGTTGTTTAATTACGCATGTTTTTTTTTTTTAACTTGTTCTTTGACTACGTCAATACTTAATTTTTTTTTTATTTCAAGTAGTATTCAAGTTCATGTGAAACATGCATGTTGTAGTGAACTACATAATAATTTGAGTTATTTATTAAAATAAAAATTGAACTCAAGGCATTTTTACACTTGATTAAAACAGAATTTATAGATTTTGGGCATCCTTTGTTTTAAAGCTTACTTGAAAACATATCTACTACGATTTAGAATATGATAGGGATTCTAACAATTATGTATCAATATGAGTTCCAATTGCTATGTGTTTTTCAGCTACCAAATAATAAATTTCATAACTAAAAAAATTAATATTAGATTATCCAATAGATGAAAGTTATATCAGTTGGACTCAATTATTGAGACATCTTGTATTATTTTTTCTTTTAATAGTAGCAAATTTAGGATTGAGTTATTTTTTTAAGTTATAATTGCACCCATCTCACCTCTTCAAATTAAATGTATCCATTGGAAATGAATGCTTGACTTTTCACTTTGACTTCAAGAGGTGAAATTAACTAGATTATCCTTTGATTTAATATATTGATGTTAAGTTATTCATGCCTCTATTTCTAGGAACAATGGTAGGTCTTCTAGGCTTCATCTATGCATGTGTGTGTGTGTGTGTGTGTGTGTGTGTAGTGGTTCTCCTGCAAGGATGCCTGTGTTATCTTTAAAATGCAGATATTGATTTATGGCTATTGGATAAATGTAACGGTTGCAAGCATTTTATAAGTTATTAATATGGGTCCCATGTTTAGTATTTTTAATTATTTTTTTGAGAGAAAAAAAGTAAAATCACTTGACAATACTTTATTTTACTTCTCTTTTCACTCAATCTCATACACTAAAACTCAAAATAAAAATATTTTAATGAATAGAGCTAAAACATATTCCTTCTCTTATTAACCACATTCCTTCTTTATAAATGTTCAAATTTCAATTTTTTTTTCCTTCAATTTTTCTGCTTGTTTAAGTAAATGTGGTCATTACATTTTTGCATTATGCTGACTTGGTACTTGGCTTGTTTTTTCTTGTTTGACTCAATACCTAGTTGAGTTGTTTGGTTGACTCGTGGTGAGTTGTAGCTATTTTGGTTAACTCGGTATTGAGTTGCGTTGTGCTTGGTTATTTTTGTAGACTTGGTTCTGACTTTGCTTTTCTTGTTCTGAGTTGAGTTGTTTTTGGTTGACTTGTTACCAAGTTTGTTTCCTTTCTTCTTTCAATTTTCTTTAAATGATAACGAGCCTTTTGTTCTCTATTTTAGTTGATGGATTATGAGAATATGGTTATCAGGAAGCAGTAGGGAAACTTTGTACACATCTAATGTAGCTTCTGATTGTAAGCCATATAAAGGGAAATAATTTGATAATTTAAAAGAAGTTTTTACTTTTTACAAGAAGTATGCCAAGGAGGCTAGTTTTAGCATTAGAATTTATCCTAGTTGAAGAAGCAAGGACAGTAACGAAATATTGAAGAGGGAGTATGTGTGCTTTAAAGAAGGAAAATCATTACAATCAAGTGCTTGTATAGGTAGTGGGTCGAAAAGGCATCGACCTATCATATGAGATGGTTATAGTGCAAAACTTATAGTGGTGAAGCCAAAATTAGGTAAATATGTGGTTAGCATATTTGGTGATAAGCATAATCACTCATTAACAACACCTCGAAGAAGATATCTACTGAGATCTCATCAGTCTGTTTCGAAGGTAAAGAAATGCTTGAGTCAATTGTTTGCATCAGTAGATATTCAAACTCATCAGCAAATTAGTCTTTTTGAATTACAAGAAGGGGGCTTGCAGAACATGGGCTGTATAGAAAAAGATATTTATAATTCTGAAAGAGATTAGCAGAATGAATTGAAACGGCATGATGCAGTTTTGTTGTATGACCATTTTCTAGCTGAGCAAGAAAAAAACCCATAATTTTTTCTCAAAATTAAATCTAGATTTGATAATCGAATAACTAATTATTTCTGGGTTGATGCAATAAGTCAGCAGGTGTAGAAGTTTTATAGAGATGTGGATGTGTTTGATACCACATACAACATGAATTGTTATGGTATGATTTTTGCACCATTAGTTGGAGTAAATAATCATGGTCAAATTACTGATTTTAGTAGTGTATTTCTGAGTAATGAGATTACAGAGTCATTTATTTGGCTATTTAAGCAGCTTAAGGAAGATATGACAAGTGATGACCCAAAAACGATTATCATTGATCAAGATCCTACAATAACAAAAGTTATTTATCAAGCCTTGCCAAGCATTTATCATAGATTTTGTAGTTGGCATATTTTAAATAAATTTTCTGAAAAGCTAAATACAGTGGTGTATCAAGATCATTATTGGCACTTTTCAAAAATGCATTTGGGAATAAAAAACCATTGAAGAGTTTGATGCAATGTGGATGGATGGATGTTAAGAAAACAAATTTGCTTGAAAATGTATGGCTATAGGGAGTGTATCAAATTAGATCGAAATAGTTGTCTGCACACGTCGACCATGTGTTTTCAGCTCGAATGTCAAGTAGCCAATGTGCTATGGGCAATCATGCATTCTTCAAGAGATATGTTTCGAAAGAGAATTCACTTAATGACCTCGTTTTTTAGTTTAATCGAGCACTTGCACGACAACATCAGAAGGAGCTAATACTTGACCATAAAGACATTAATAAAAGGCCATTTTGAAATTGCCACAAGGTATGGAGAAGCAAATGGATGACGTTTATACATGCGATATTTTTTTATAATTTTCAATCTGAATTATGAGATAGCTAGTCACATTTGATTCAGTATACGTGTTGATGACATGGAATGCCAGCTGGCATTTGGTGGTTATACGGTAGCTCATGTACGTATTGATTAGTTAGTTGTAATTAGTTATACTTAGTAGTTAAAATAGTAGTTAGAATATTCTAGCCATACACCAGCTTTGTGTAGATACCCGACTTCAGCACTTTTTGTATGTGATTGAATGATAAGTGATTAACCAGAGGCATCTCAGATCTAGTTTTGATTTTTTTTACAAGTTTCTTTCATTTTTTCAGCTCCCAAACATTAATTTTCACTGAGAGAGAGAGAAAGAGACCAGAGCAACGTATCCTCATTTGCCTTTATTTTTGAATAATAATTAGGGGAAAATTGAATTTTGCAATAATTTATAGAGCACCTAAAAGACAATCAACTTCTTTAAGGGATAAATTGAAATTAACCTTTAAATTTGCTCATTCTTTCTGACAATGAAATGTCGATGAAAACAGAGGACGAAAAATCTGACTGCTTTCTTGACCTTCTTTTTTTTTTTTGCACACGACTTATTATTTTTTTAAATTTTATTTTAAAAATTTAAGCTAACCAATAACTTAATCTTCTTCCCAAAAATATCAGATAATTTTTTCATTTCTAGTAAAATTTACCATCCACTCACAATTCATCATTGTAAAATCAAACACTATTTCTTCAATCCTAATAATTTAACGATCTTGCTTTAAATAATGCTATTTCAGAAATGTGATAATTTATAGTTGTACGTATTTTAAATGTTTTATACTAAAAAATATTTTAATACTATAATAGTTATAAATTAATTAATAAAATAATATAATTGATTTAATTAAATTTTATAAAAAATATTAATTATTTAATGAATAATATATTATTTTAAATAAAATAAAAAATAAAAAATTTAAATGTTCATCACCCCTCAATAATTTAAGGACCTTATCTCAAATGGCGCTGGTCGGAAAGACAATGCAATAGATTATTTTAATAATTAAAAGGTCTCAAAATTCGTTCGATGCCACCCACCTTCTCACGCTCCACGCAATTAAAATGGCTTATCTTAAACGTAAAAAACAGGAAACGGAAAGCCGATTATCCGGATGAGCGAGGCCCGAGGGAGCCTCGAACTGCGAACCAATAGTTTTATTCCTATGTTATATGTATATTTCCTCTTTTGAAATTTAAAAATCTATTGAAAATTTAGCGTACTATTTTTCTAAATTTCAAAAAGTACAAGTGTTTTATTTCTTAAAATTTAAGAAAACGCTAAGTTATGGGTTTTAATAATTTAAGCCATATACATAATATAGTAATTTAATCATTGATTTTAATGTGTAGCGTAACTTATTGAAAACCTTTACTTAGAGGCTTTCTAAAATTTATGATATGCTACCCCACTTTGTGCGACAACTACCAAATTATTAGATTCTAATGGAATTTTTGTCCTATAATTTATTTTAAGGAAAAAAATATTGATATTTTCCTATATTCTAGATTTTGGTTCATCTTTATCCGCTTAGATTTAAATCTTAATTTGTGAAAGATGTAACAGTTTTTGTTTTTGATGATATTATTATAAGAAAAATATTAAGTTGTATTTGCCACAACTTACATTTATACAATATTATAGTACTCGTGTGAGATTCATGTACTGAAATTATGTGTGAATATAAATTACAGCAACATAACTTAAGTGGATCATTATTATAATGATTTAGTTTGTTTGTACTTTGAAATTTTAAGATGTAGAAGATTAATTTTTATAAAAATCTATCTATTGAGTCATTTTTTTATTTTTAATCATGAAAAATAGTTGCATCTAATAAAATATTTATGTTAAATTATTAGATTTTAAAATTTTCTGTTTTGATGTAGAAATAAAAAAATAAATAAATATTTTCATTTAAATCTATTTATACTTCAACTAAATTCAAATATATTCAAATTTTAAATAAAAAATAAATGTAACCTAAGCTATAATTAATTATAACTTGCAACCCATATAAAATATGTGAATAAGCATAAGTAATGAGTAGGCAATAAAATTCGATATAAACTAAAAGTTATAATAACTGTACCTTAACATATCTATTTTTATAACTTCATATTGTGTAATCTAAATTTCATTAAATCTTTTTTGTATTCGTTACTGTAAATTTGTGTGCCACCGTCTAACATGAAGGGTAGCTACCATGGCTTCTATTCTCTCTCTACAATTGTTATGTACACTTGAAGATCATTAATAATCTGACCAATTATAGTCTAGAAGGTACACGGTCTTTGAACGGTCAACAGACAAGTTACCCATATCGCAATTATTTTACAGCCTGGCTGGGGGTGCTTTCAATTTTTTTAAATTGACCATATTAATAACTTGTAAAATGCTTACTGTCGTTGAATTTATATCTAACGGCCACGAATTGGTATCTGCATTTTAAAGATAATGCGGGTGTTCATGTAGGAGAACCACTGTGTGTGTAAATATATATGGGTGTGTGCGTGTGTGTGTGTGTAGATATGTGTGTGTGTATATATATATATATATGTGCGTATTTTTTTTTAATATAAACTCATTATTAAGTCATATGACTTAATAGTTCATTGAACACTAACCGTCTCCAATAACATCGCCTAATAATAAATTTAAATTTATTTTATTAAGCAATGTGTTTTAACAATATCTATACAAAGATAACGAGGAAGTTCACATAAAAAAAATATTTTTATATATTTCAAATATGTGTTTATATATATTCTAAATTAAAATTGAGAAATGTTATGTTTATGAAATTTTAGTGTCACAAATGTCATGTTAGCAAATTAATAACTACTATTGCTCAATAATTAGCTTTTTATGGTATCATTAATCAGATAAACCAAACCAAATAATTGCTAATTTAAAATACATATTGAGGATGTATTTGAAATCTACTTTCTAATTTCCTGGTCATAATGGCCATGCTCGCCTTATGCTTTGCTCGCAATTAGTGCTGCATTTAAATACCAATCAATTACTGTCATCCACCATCTCATATTATATTATTCCTTCTGAATCTCATCGTTAAATTGTCACTAGATTTGAGTTGAATAATAGCGAGCTGCGAGCATAAGTCGTGATTTCTGTTGTGATATTGGTGGCTACCCACCGTTGGTTAGTTTGGACTATAAGTGTGCTGTAAGCGAAGACGCACTGTGAGACTTTGGTAAATAGCTAACTGTGGTGCCTTGACGAATTAGCTTGGAGCACGTGCCTACTTTGATTGCCTACTTAGGCTACATGTGTTAAAAAGTCGATTAGCGGTGCATGCAATGCATTCAAATTTAAAAAAAAAATCAGAGGCATGCATTCAAAATTGGGAGCCAAATTTCTCGATAAATTTTGGAATTGGTGCAATTTAAGGCGCATAACTTTGTTGACAAAATTGTTGGAGTTGGTGCAATAACGCAACCAAAACCCCTCAGCAGCCCCATCATTCATTCCGAGAGCATCTCAAAATTGTGAGATTCGAGAACAATTGCAATTAAACTAATTTTAAGAGATTTAAAAAAACTTCTATTTAAGTACTCCAATGATGACTATTTAGATATACTGGATTATTAAATTTTGAGAGTAATTTTTAATTTTTTAAATTCTTATTTATTTATAAAATTATATTTTAAATTTTATCCGTTAACATAAATTTTATTTTAAACTACGTAAATATTATATTCTATTTTTTATATTTATTTATTATTATATTTATATTTTTCTAAAAATTATAATTATATTAATAACTAACACATGACATGACTAACTCTTTTCAAGATATTTTAATCTTTCATTACATTTTGTCAAGATTTTGTTCATAATAGCATTTTATTTCCTACAAATAAACTCTCATCGTGTCTAATCATACTATCCAAATTGAGATTTGCTTCATAAGAAACAACACATCGTGCTCACGAACTATTTAAAAAAATATATAAATTAATAACAAAATTTTTATGATAAATAATAGTGTTACAAATACATCATGTTTGCATGACATATAATCATATATTAAAATTATATGACATATTCGTAACTTTAGGTTACTGACATAATAAACCATAGACATATGTCATGTTTAATAAAATGAAATGACAAGCCAACTGACAACACCATCCAATGCCTTTTGTAAAACATGATAGATATTGTCATTGCATGCAATGATATTATTTTTTGGGGTCCACTTATAATGCAGCCGCCGCATGCCATACAGCCATTTTCTTTTTTTTTTTTTTTAATTTAAAACTTATTATGAGCAATCCAACGGCTTTTATATTTTCCGCATGAAACCGACTACCGGACGAAAGAATTGAAAGGGGGAAGTGGCGGATATCAGGAACAATTATCGCATAGCTACCCAATGTTATCTAAATATCAAAATTACTAATGTACATTAGTAAAATGTCAAAGACCCCCTCCTCAACATGAAAATTTTGTATTTTTTACGGCTAAAAATATTACTTTGAAACATGTAATGTCTATCTTAATGAGAATAATATTTATACCAGTAAATGAAATATATATATATAATGTCTATCTTAATGAGAATAATATTTATACCAGTAAATGAAATATATATATATATTTTATTTTCCATCTAACTATTGGATAGTTTTCAAATAATTATAATTATTAATTGTACCAAATATCATAATTAATCATCAAGTATTGTTATTCTCAATATTAGTCGAACTAGTGACTAATATTAGTGATATAAATCTGTACTATATGCAAAGCATATATAATTTACCATATATTTGATATTTGGATTATACTCACAAAGATTCTCTTATTGAAATTACTTCATACAAACACAAATTAATTAAATTATTGCCTACTTTGTTTCATAGACTTTTTGCTACATTATTAAAATATCACACATAACCTATTTGATCTTGTGTTATTACTAGTATTATAGTTAATGGGAGTTACAAAAAAATGAGAGTTACCTCGTATTGCCCCCTAAAGTTATAACATCTTTAGCTTTATATATCATTTTATTATTCTACTCCTAGTATGAATGTTAGCTATAAAATTTAAATATTTTGAAGATACAAATCAAGTAAATTAACTTATATGCCCTACCTAAATTATTAGAATCTTACCTAGATAATGGAAAAATTCAATACAAAATAACTAAAATTATTAGTTGAAATATAAGAACCCATAATGGAGAAAGTTTAACCAAAATAAAAAAACTATTTTGACGAGAAATGAAATTTATTTAGAATTTAACCCAAAATATTGATTTTTAATGATTTTAGTAGGAAAAATAAATGCAAAATATGGACTAAAATGTTGAAATATATTAACCTATAATTGAGAAATTTTAACCAAATTTTGATACAAATCCAACCAAAATCAAGCTCTACAAATTAATTTGGTACATAACCCAAATAATTGAAATCTTACCTAGATAATAGGAACATTCAACATAATATTAGTGAAATTATTAGTTGAAACTCTTGTACTAATAATAGAGAAAGTTTAATCAAAATTGAGAATTCATCCTACGATAACTGAAATTTACTTGTAATTTAACCCAAAATATTAGTATTCAACGAATTTAATAGAAATATTACACAAAAACTAGTGGATTAAAAAGTTAAAATCAATGAACCAATAAATGAGAAAGACTAACCAAAATTTGAGACAAGCAAACTGAACTTGAAATATCTTCTCATTAAATTGATATTTAACTAAAAGAATTGGAATATAGTTATTTATAATTTTTTAATATTTATTTATGTTAAAAAAATTTTAAATATTTTTCTCAATTAATTTCTTTTTATGCTTATGATTAAAAATTTTCATGATTTTTTATTTTATTAATTTTTAAGCATTAAAAAAAAATTAAAAAATTATTTAATGAACAACAGCTAAAATACCGGTTGTTCATGTTTTTGGCAGTGACTGTATAAGATACAACCCTGCACTATCAGATGAATCCATTTTTTATATTGATTCTTTTAATTTTATGTTTTCTATAATAACTTTAATTACAAAAATACCGTTGCAAAATGGCGTTGTATTTTACATGATTTGACATTGTCTATGCACTATGATAGATGTTTGTCATGAATCTTTAAATATAATTGACATTGAAATATAGTTGAGATTTATCTTCAGAAGAAGTAATTATATCCTGCTCCTAGATAGATTCTTTGATATTTCAGAGATACTGCAAATGTTAGCTCGGTTTACGGAAGAAATCCTAAGACACAAAACTGTGCTGTTGGTTATGCGGATTTGGGTTATACTGGTGATTTGGATAAGAAAAGATCTCTGACTGATTATGTTTTCACGCCTTCTAAGTTGTGCCATTAATTGGAAGGCTACATTGCAAACAACCATTACGTCGTCCACCACAAAAGCAGAATATATGGCAGCGACAGAAGCAATACAGGAAGCAATTTGGAGGGGTTTGGTTACTGATCTTAGCTTACGATAGGAAACTATTGTTGTTCATCGTGATAGCCAAAGTGTTATGCATTTGATCAAAAATCAAATGTATCAGGAAAGAACCAAACAAATTGATGTCAGATTTCATTTTATTTGCGAGATTGTATCAGATGGCGCAATTGCTACGAAAAAGATTTCGACAACGGATAATCTAGTAGACATTATGCTTAAGCTGGTCCCAACTGTGAAGTATAAAAAGTGGTTGGATTTGATTATTGTTTATGGTAAGTAAGGTCCAAGAAATTTTGAGAAGATAAAATTGAAGAAATGTTGCTACATACGGAGATTAGGACCATATACAAGGTGGAGATTTGTTGATTTATCGGTTTGAGTATTGCTAAAGTAAAAATGCACAAATTGTTGACAAGTGACCGGCCATTTTATCACAATCTCTCTAGGCCACTTTCTTCACTTTTTTTTTTTTTAAATGGAAATTTTGCAGACATTTGGAAACAATAAGTCAAGCTTCTCCTTGACTTCATTTCATGCATAAATTCATAATTTATCACGTCGGCATTTATCACGTTCATTTAATGGCTTACAAAAGTCAAGACTGTTAAGCTCAAGTGGATGCTATTTAAGTGGATTCGCGCCCGAATTATTTGACAATTGAAGGCTTGCCTTGCCTATAAATAAAGAGGGGTCATGGATGCTAGGAGCATCAGAGTGTGAGTGAAGTGATTTAACAATTTGAGAACTTTGAGTTTTTTGTGAGAAGTAATTATTTAATATTTCTGAGGGCTAAAGTGTTTAGGTAATTTGAGAGGCTGGGAGTGCTGGAGTTTTACATTGTGAGATAAATAGTCAGAGCACTTGTACTCTCTCCTTTACAGTGAAAAATATTCTTCTTTTGTCTTTATCTATAGACAAAGACTACAAAGTGACTGTCACGACATGTGGACACCCAATCAATCTTCACAACACTATAATTGCATTGTTTCCGAGCAGAAGAGAGAAGAAATTCAAGAAAATATGGCTAATGAAGGAAGAGACGAAAGCTTTGCATATGCCTATCAATTGGTGACGGCTTCAACGCTCCCAATGACCTTGCAAGCAGTAATTGAGCTAGGAATTTTCCAGATCGTAGCCAAAGCTGGTCCTGGAGCAAAGCTCTCAGCTTCAGAGATTGCCGCTCAGTTTCCTGCCACCAGGAACAAAGATGCACCCGTCATGCTGGACCGGATACTCAGGCTTCTAGCTAGCCATGGTGTTGTTGAATGCTCACTTGATGATGTTGATGATTCTCAGAGACTCTACGGTCTGAATAATGTTTCCAAATACTTTGTGCCTAACCAAGATGGTGTCTCGTTAGGCCCGTTAATATGCTTAAATCAGGACAAGGTGTTTCAGGACAGCTGGTTTGTCCCCTCTCTCATTTTAATTCTCTATAGCATATATTTTTTTAGAACAATAACAATAGATTGGTTAATATTGTATCTATCTTTCTAAACATTCAGATCCATCATGTTTTTCTCCTAAACCATACTCTAGCGCATACTCGTTTCTAATTCATTTTCACTCGTCGTATGCCCAAATGACCTTAGATCCCTGTATTTGATGCATAAGTGTGTGGTTGTAATAGTAAGCACTAAATGTCTTTCACTTGCAGAGCAAATGAGAGTAGTATGAAAAGACAAAGGATTTTGGTCTATTGAGAGCATTTATTCAATACTGTTCCTTAGTGATTATAGAAACTATTAGAGGAAAAACGTTCTTTTAATAGTTTAATGTAGGGTAGTGCAATCACATGCTTGGAGAAAAATTAGAAAATAAAAATCTTTTAGAGAGAAAAACAAGGGCAGCAGTACATAGCTATATGAAATTAAAGGTAATACAAACTAAATATGTACTAATTTGTGATTTTATTAAAATTCAGTAATTCACCCAGATGATGTTATTATCATAAGTTCCAATTTTTTTTTCCTTTTCCATAAAGATTTGTGACAATTACGTATTAAGATAGAACATAAAAATCTGGATGGAGATGGATCCTGTACATATCTTAACTCTTAAAAGATTTTGGGACACACGTATGTCATCATATATGTGTATATGTGTTGTGGTTTATATGTATCCATATTCTTTGTCAACCATGAAATCGGTAACTCTGAAAGAGAGAGAAAAAGGAAAGAAAAAAAGGCAAACGCAAAATGTGGAGAAGAAGAATATAGGATTTGGATCTGAATCCAATTCTAGATTGATTGATTAATTGATTATGTAGGTCCCAATTTAAAGAAGCTATTATTGAAGGTGGAGTTCCATTTGATCGAGTCCATGGAACGAACGCTTTTAAGTACCCAGGACTGGACCCCAGGTTCAATGAAGTTTTCAACACAGCGATGTACAACCTTAGTACTTTGGTCATCGAGGAAATCCTTGAGGCTTACAAGGGTTTTGAGCATATAAAGCTACTGGTCGACGTTGGTGGTTGCCTTGGCAATACTCTTAAAGCCATCACTTCCAAGTATCCTCTCATTAAGGGCATCAATTTTGACTTGCCTCATGTTATACAGCATGCCTCAGAGTATCCTGGTATGAAGTATCACTTATTTTATAATAATGTGAGAGACTTGACTAGTAGCTCTCGAATGATTTTCTTTAGGTGGCTAATGCATTGAAGATCCTGTAAAAGGTTGAAAGCTAGAAAATTTATTTTGGTTTTCCCAACATTTTAATCATTTTTTTTCTTTTTTTTTTAATGTCATTGTTATGAATAAATATATATTATTAACCAGAAATGGGAAACAGACAAAATCAGATTTTTTTTCTTGACAAAAAAGCGTTAAACCGAATTCGATTTACCGTATTTGCAATTCATTGAGAAAATCTGGCCCGATTTTCTGCTTTTTTGTGTCTAAACTTTTTGCTCGAATTTCTGTACTCCTATGAATTCTTTATCCACCATACAGCCAAGCCTAACAGAGGAAACTAAGTTATATGTTATACAGGTGTTGAGCATGTAGGGGGTGATATGTTTCAAAGTGTTCCAAAAGGTGATGCCATTTTTATGAAGGTAAGTTAGATTTTAATATAATTTTCAGATATTAGGTATCAAATTTCGTAATATTTCACATTTTGTAGTCGATACTCCACAATTGGAGCGATGAATATTGCTTGAAGTTGTTGAAGAATTGCTACAAAAATATTCCAGAAGATGGAAAGGTAATTGTTGTGGAGCCAGTACTTCCAGAAGTGCCTGAGACTAGCACCGTGTCAAAGGCAAATTCCCAAGTCGATGTGCTGATGATGATTCAATATCCGGGAGGAAAGGAGCGAACAAAGCACGAATTCATGACCTTGGCTACAGGAGCTGGATTTAGTGGCATCAGATTTCAATGTTTTACTTGTAATTTATGGGTTATGGAGTTCTATAAGTAGCTTGTGAATGGCCATGAATTCTAAGAATTGTTATTGGTTTGATCATTTGGAAGCAAGTTTTATATATATTTAAATTTTGATTCAATAATGTATTCTCCTTGTGTTAATATTTTAATGGTGGTTTTGTTAGTGAAAAATCATAATTTTTCTCATAAAAAATATTTTTAAGACCGATCTCATATAATATATAAGAAATTCGTAATTTAGAAAATTATATCTTGATAATCTGAAAAGATGAACGATACCGAGTAATCAATCTGCCACCTAACGATCTTCCAAGCCATGACTTAAATTTGATCTGCACTGAACGTGTGGGCGTTTGTTTCACCACTCCCAAAAATCACTGGTTTCTTCTATTTCAATATTTTTTTAAAAGGCGTTTCATTCTTTTTTTAAAAGAGAAAAGACACTTATATATAATATTTTTTTAGTCAAAAACCCTAATTTGTGTTATTCTTATTATATAATAATTCAAAATATTAAATATATCATATTTAATATTTTTCCTCTTCACTTAAGTAAAAGTGGAGATAAAGTGTAACAACTTTGGGACCTACCTTGTAAAATATCAAAAGGCCCCATTTACACATAAATATAACACATAAGGTCTTAACAAATATTATATTTAGGTTTATCATCAAATATGCCAGTTTTATTATTTTTAAGTTCAGTAGTGGTGTAGTCAATTAAATGAGCTAACTCGAGGATCATTTGAAATATACAATAGTGGCTACAATAATTAAGCCTGTAATTAAACTAACTTAATTATTTAATTTCAATTCTATTCCACTATAAGATTGAAACTGACCTCCATAATTGTATGCTCGAATAATAATTCGTCGCAAGCCATATTGATCTCTTTACTGCACAATTTTTTGTACCACATCGTTAATTAAATTGATACTCAACTGTCCAATCAATTTAATAACAGTTTATTCCTTTATACTTACTGGTTTTCTCTAATGATCATTTTCAACATATTAAATATGTCAATCTACTCTAGTCAGAGAATTCTATGATCAAGTACCGAAAAACATATTAAGAGATGTGTTGTACAAATTCCATATTGTTAATCTATAACTTCAATACTTATAATTACTCCCACCAAGATACCGGGTAATTTTGATTACAAGTATGTGCCGTGCCCATTGGTAACTCAAATGGAATGACAACCATAATCATAAAATTAAAATTAACTCAAGATTAAGATTACAGTAAAATCAATGCCTATAAGATTTAATAAGTTTGACAGTTAATATAAGGTTAATTAAATCTCATATGTGATTCTGTTCAATGTAGTCGTACTACATCAATAAATTCATACATGATTAGGACAAATGATTCAATGAATTTATTACAGTTTATAATTAAATAAAGTGCCCAACTTTATTTATCATCTGCGAATTCAATTTATTAAATCATAAGATAACTCGTATTTATATCTTCTGTGAATCCACATAGTGATCACATAAATACATGTAATATGATTAAATAGACTTTACTAAAAAATTAATGCAAATAAGATATCTGAATAAAATACCTCAATTATTTTATTAATCAGAAAAAATATTTATTACAATTAAATAAATATATATGCTTTTAAAAAGCATATTTTCCCAACAATCTCCCACTAACTCTTAAAGCATATTTGAGTTCTCATGCATGCCCATGGATTCTAAGTGCAAGTTAAAGAGTTTCCCAGGTATGACCTTTGTGAAAGGATCTTCCAAGTTTTGCTGTGATGCAATCTGAGTAACCTCCATATCACCTCTCTACACTATATCCCTTATAAGATGATATTTCCTCTCAATATGTTTTTGTTTCTTGTGGTTCCTTTGTTCTTTATATTGAGCTACTGCACCACTATTATCACAAAATAGTTTAATGGGTGCAGTTACAGTAGGAACCACCTCAAGATCTTGTAGGAACTTGCGGAGCCATACAACTTCTTTTGCAGCTTCAGATACAGCTACATATTCAGCTTTAGTTGTGGAGTCTGCGATACAAGATTGTTTCACACTCCTCCAACTAATAGCTCCACTTTCTAATGTAAACACATAGCCGGAAGTTGATTTTCTGAAATCTTTATCTGACATAAAATCAAAATTAGTATAACCCACTGGAATAAGTTAATCACCAGAATACACAAGCATATAATTTTTAGTTTTTTTCAAATACTTCATTATATGCTTAACCACAGTCCAGTGTTCAAGTCTAGGATTAGATTGATATATGCTGACCATCCTTACTACAAAACAGATGTCTGGCCTAGTATAAAGCATGGCATACATAAGACTTCCCACATCTTCTGCATAAGGAACTTGTCTCATTTTCTCTATTTCTTCAGATGTTTTGGGTGATTGATCTTTAAAGAATGCAATTTCATGTCTGAATGGTAATAAACCAGTCTTGGAATTTTCCATGCTAAATTTAGCCAATATTTTGTCGAAATAGACTGCTTGAGATAAGGTTAAAGTTTTATTTTTCTGGTCTCGCAGTAATTTATACCAAGAATATAACTTGTCTCTCCTAGGTCTTTCATATCAAACTGTTTTGCTAACCAACTCTTTATTGTAGTCAATACTCCTATATCGTTTTCAATTAGGAGGATATCGTCTATATAAAGAACTAGGAAGGCTACAGATTTTCCCTGAATTTTCTTATACACACATGGTTCATCAATATTCTGAATGAATCCAAATGATTTAATCACTTGATCAAATCTAATATTTCATGATTGAGATGCTTGCTTCAATCCATAAATCGATCTCTGCAACTTACATACCATGTGTTCTTGGCCTTTTTGTATGAATCTATCTGATTGCTTCATGTAGATGTTTTCTTCAAGATGTCCATTAAGAAAAGCAGTCTTGACATTTATTTGCCAAATTTTATAATCTAGCACTATAGCAATGGAGAGCAGAATCCTGATGGATTTAAGCATAGCAACCGGAGAAAAGGTTTCCTGATAATCGATTCCCTCTTTCTGAGTAAATCCTTTGGTGCCTATTTGGTGCCTATTCTTTTTCTCTTGTAGATTCATTTGCACCCTATAGGTTTTACCCTATTTGGTGCCTCTACAAGTTCCTAGACTATATTTAAATACATAGATTCCATTTTTTGATTCATAGTCTTTTTCCAAAATTCAACATCTCTATCTATTAGAGCTTCGTTGTAGCTAGTGGGATCTTGTATATGTTCATCTGAGATAGCCTTATAGGTTTGTCCTAGTAACATGTATCTTACAAGTAACCTAGTTACCCTCCCACTACGACGAGGTTCTAAAAGGGATTGTTGTTTAGGGATAATCCTGTGTTGATCGTCTGGTTGTTGTTGTTCTTCCTATTCTATAATAGGTATGGAAAGTAGAGCATCAACCTGATCAGCTGACAGTTCTTCAAGTATTACCTTATTCTTAGGTTTGAACTTATTCATATAGTCTTCCTTGAGGGAAGTGAAATGTGTGCTCACAATCACTTTCCTATCTTGAAGACTATAAAATAAACATCCCATTGTCCCTTTAGAATACCTCACAAACATACAAACCTCAGAACGTGAATCCATTTTGTCTGCCTTTGGTTTCAACACATGTGCTGGTGATCCCCAAATATGGATATGTAGCAAACTTGGTTTGCGACTTGACCATAATTCTATTAGAGCTTTAGGCACTAACTTAGATGGAACTAAGTTTAAAAGGTAAACTGCAGTTTCTATTTTTAGTCCCCAAAAAGAGATTGGTAATGACGAATAACTAAGCATTGATCTTACCATATCCAAAAGAGTTCTATTTCTTCTTTCAGTTACCCAATTTTATTGTGGTGTGCCTGGGGTAGTTAACTGAGAAATAATCCCATTTTCAACCAGATACTCTTTGAAATCTCCAGAGAGAAATTCACCATCTCGATCAGATCGAAGTTTCTTTATACTCTTATCTAATTGCTTTTCTGTCTCAGCCTTATACTTTTTGAATTCCTTTAGAGCTTCAGACTTATGACGCATTAGATAAACATAACCGTATCTCGAGGAATCATCAGTGAAAGTGATGAAATACTCATAACTTCCTCTTACTTGTACATTGATTAGTCCACATACATCTGTATGTACTAATTCAAGTGGTACTGTTGCACGCACTGCTTTAGCCGAGAATGGCCTTTTGGTCATTTTACCTTCTAAACAAGATTCACAGAGTGGTAACGATTTATTTTCTAATAGACCCAAGAGCCCATCTTTAATCATTCTCTGTATCATATTCAGGTTTATGTGACCCAAACGCAAATGCCAGAGGTAACATTGGTTGGAAGAAATATTTCTTTTCTTAGATATATGCTTATGCTCATCATTATTGATTACTGTGTCATACATAGAGTGGATCATAGGACTTATATGATATCAATTATCTCTCAATGTACCAGAACAAACAAGTCTCTTATTATAAAAAATAGAAACAAAGGATTCAAAATTTACAGTGTACCCTTACTTTGACAAGTAAGCTACTGAAATTAAATTCCTCTTAATGTCTGGAACATAAAGACAATTATTCAAAACTAAAGTCTCATTATTAAAAGATAATAAAACTGATCCACTCTTCACTACTGAGACAAATTGTCCTGTCCTTAACTGCAGCTTAACGCTTCCTTTACTTAGTTTCCTGGTTTCCTGAAACCAATAAAGTGAATTACAAATATGATTAGTTGCTCCTGAATCCAACACCCAAGTGTTACTACGATTTTGAACTAAACAGGTCTCAATCACAAAAAGATTTCCCATACCTGATTTCACAATCTTAGGGCAATCATTTTTCCAGTGACCTTTTTGTTCACACTTAAAGCATTTGCCCTTTGGCTTGCCATCTTGCTTGGTAGACAATTTCTTTTTCTCAGCTTTCTTCTTACCCTTGCCTTTTGACTTAGGTCTAGAAGAAGAACCTTTTTTAGCAATATTTATGCTTCCTAGAGATTTCTCAGCACGATAGATCGCTTCAGCAGAATGAAGTTTGTTCATCAATTCTGTTAAGGTTATGTTTCTTTTATTCATATTATAGTTGACCTTAAATTCCTTGAATGTTTCTGGTAAAGATTCTAGCATCATGTCAATCTTTGAGTTATCATCGATTTGTGCACCCTGAATCTCAGCCTCATTCAAATAGTCCATCATTTTAAAGACATGATCATGAACTCTTATGCCCTTCTCCATTTTACTGTTCATAATACCTTTCAACACTGCTTGTCTCGCTGAGCGAGTGCTCTGCCCAAACATCTCTTGGAGACTATTCATTATTTCAGTGGCGATCTCTAAGTTTTGATGTTTGGTCTGCAGAATATTAGAAATCGAGGCTAAAATGTAATATTTTGCCATTTCATTGGCCTTTTGCCATTTCTCATAAAGCCTCCTCTGATTTCTATGAGCATCTTCCACTAGAACTGGGGGGCATGACTGGGTTAAAACATATTTGTAATCTTCAGCAGTTAGAACAATAAATAGATTTCTTTTCCAATCTATATAGTTCTCTCTAGTTAGTTTGTTTTGACTCAGAATAATAGTAAGTGGGCTCAGGGAAGACATTTTCTAAAAAATAAAACATCTATGCATAAATAATTTGATAAAAATTTATAATAAATGACAAAAATGCAAAAAATCATAAAAGCATTTTTAATTTATTGCAACGATAATCTAGTACCATTTTGACAAGCTATCCGTTGGGGAAGTTATGTCTACACTTACTAGACCCAATTATTCATTGGATTATTTACTTTCATGTGGAAACATGATAAATAACTATCGTTATCCTTTTGAGCCTAAATTTATTAACAGAGCTTCATTGGGAAGGTTAATAACAAATTTTAGTTGAATGTATAACCATTGTTTCAATTTACATACTTCTCATATCAATAGTTATCGTTAGAGTGAACAATCGATTGAAAAATATTTCAATTTTATCTTTAAAGAAGTTTATCAAATAAAATATCTAATATATATACCCTTCGTAGGGAGCATCACTGTATCATGAAGTCGAGATATATATATAATTTTATTATTGAACTAACAATGGAGCCCATGGGAAAAATTATCTTGAATTTTTCCTCTCCCACTCAATATTTTAAAATTAGTTTTTTTCGTTTTAAAATACACATTAATTATATATTATTAATTGCATGCTTCTTATAATATTATCTAGATGATATCTAATATTATTAAGCATTTGTAAAACTTTAAACAATATAATAATATTCATAATTAATGAATGACATATATCATTATGCATAGAGTGGCACAATCTATTCTATATAACATATTATCATGGCATGTTATCATCCAAACATAAGATATAGAAAAATAATTAAATAATCTTAATTCATGGCTTTCCTAAAATAAAATAAAATAAATTACATTAATTCTAAACTTAATCTTCATTGGGCTTCTTGTCAATATCTATCTTCCATGGGCTTATCTTTAATGGTGGACTAGGGCAAATTGAACTTTTAAATTTGTTATTGTTCCAATTTTAATTTTGAATGAAAATAAAAATATATTTATTTTATAAAAAAATAAAAATTTTTTTATCAAAAATAAATTTAATGTGTTAAAATTTTATCTATGTATTTTAATCCATTAAGTCCAATTAAAATTGGACCTAAATCTAGGATTTACCAAGTCCAAAATTACCTTTAGACTTAAATACAAAAATTAAAACACTTTTTGCCTAAAAAGAAAAAATTAGGAACTATAGGGGTCCAAGTAATAAAAACTAATTAAAACCCCAAAATCCAACTTTTCTTCTTCGTTTTTTTTTTTTCAGCATCCACCACCAACAAGCTGCCACTGTTCATCGTCTCCACCATCACCGGTGCCGGATTATCGATGCTGCCACACCGGAAGACCAGCATGCATGCAGCCAGCCCACGCGCGCTGGCTGATGCAGCCCGCGCTGCCTGCTGCAGTCGCAGCGCTCGCTGGCTGCTGCAGCGCGCGGGCTGCTGCCCCTGTAGCACGCGGGTTGCAGCCCCTGCAGTGCGTGGATTGCAGCCCCTGCAGCGTTCATGCTGCTGCCCCTGCTGCGCGCCGCTTGCTGCACTAGCAAGTGTGTCCTGCTGCGCTCGATGCTTACCGCTGAAAATTCCAGCCTCCGATATCCGATTTGTCTTTCACTTAATCTCCAGCAATTTACAAACTTTGATTTACAAATTTCCTAGGCCAATTGTGGCTTACAAGATTTCTATTACAGTAAATTAAATCACGAGGAAAATATATTGATGAAAAATTATTCCTCTTGTTACAGATCCAAAAAAAATATAAATAAAAATTTAACCATTAATTCAGACAAACTATTAACATGTTTTATTCAAAGGTTAAATAAATAATATATCTAAATAAAATTATGCCAATCTAATGCATAAATATCAAGATTGATTTCATACGATATTTTTATATATGAATATAAGATAGTTCTCATACTAATTGTTGGTGAAAAATTATAATTTTTCTTATAAAAAATATTTTTAGAACCGATCTCATATAATATATAAGAAATTCGTAATCTAGAAAATCATACCTTGATAATCTGAGAAGATGAATGACATCAAACAATCAATTCGCCACCCAACGATCTTCTAGACTATGATTCCAGTTTGATCTGCATTGAACGTGTGGACATTCGTTTCACCACTCTAAAAAATCACTCGCTTCTTTTATTTCAGTGTTTTCTCAAAAGGCATCTCACTCTTTCTTTAAAAAAGAAAAGAACACTTATATATAATATTTTTTAGTCAAAAATCTTAATTTGTGTTATCCTTATTATATAATAATTCAAAATATTAAATATATCAAATTTAATATTTTTCCTCTTCACTTACGTAAAAATAGAGATAAAGTATAACAACTTTAGGGTCACCTTATAAAATATTACAAGGCCCCATTTACACATAAATATAACATATAAGGTTTTAACAAATATTATATTTAGGTTTATCACCCAATATGCTAGTTTTATTATTTTTGAGTCCAGTAGTGGTGTAGTCAATTAAATGAGCTAACCCGAGGATCATTTGGAGACATACAATAGTGGCTATAATAATTAAGCATGTAATTAAACTAGCTTAATTATTTAATTCTAATTCTATTCTACTATAAGATTGAAACTAACCTCCATAATTGTATGCTCGAATAATAATTCATCCCAAGCCACATTGATCTATTTACAGCACAATCCTTTGTACCACATCGTTAATTAAATTGATATCTCAACTGTCCAATCAATTTAATAATATCTTATTTCTTGATACTTACTTGTTTTCTCTAATGATCATTTTCAACATATTAAATATGTCAATCCACTCTGGCCAGAGAATTCTATGATCAAGTACCGAAAACCTATCAAGAGATGTGTTGTACAAATTCCATATTGTTAATCTATAACTTCAATACTTATAATTGCTCCCATCAAGATACCGGGTAATCTTGACTACAAGTATGTGCCATGCCCATTGGTAACTCAAATGGAATGACAACCATAATCATGAAATTACAATTAACTCAAGATTAAGATTACAGTAAAATCAATGCCTATGAGATTTAATAAGTTTGACAGTTAATATAAGGTTAATTAAATCTCATATGTGATCATGTTCAATGTAGTCGTACTACATCAACAAATTCATACATGATTAAGATAAATCATTCAATGAATTTATTATAATTTATACCTAAATAAAGTGCCCAACTTTATTTATCAACTGCGAACTCAATTTATTAAATCATAAGATAACTTGTATTTATGTCTTCTGTGAATCCACATAGTGATCACATAAATATATATAATATGATTAAATGGACTTTACTAAAAAATTAATGCAAATAAGATATCTGAATAAAATACTTCAATTATTTTATTAATCAGAAAAAATATTTATTACATTTAAATAAATATATATGCTTTTAAAGAGCATATTTTCCCAACAGGTTCGTCAGCAACAAGTGAGTGCTGAGCTTGTGGATTTAGGTGATTTACTGAGGCTTTGGTTGTGGCTTAGGGTGGAGTTGACTGGGGTTTTATTGGCACTGGCTAATGAGCTGTGTGGTGGTGCTGGCTAATGGTGAAGGCTGGTGGAGTGGTGTAGTGGTGGCAGGCAGCCGTGGCTAGCACTACAATAAAATTGGTAGTAGAAGACGATCATTTTATGACAAAAATCATTTTATCATATTCATGGGAGTATGACGTTGCAATGATAGAATTTTGGTCAATCAAATGATTAATAATGTATTCGTGATAGAATGCTTATCTAGTAATAGATTATGATAAACAAACGATAAAAATTGACCCAATTACAAATATTGTGATAGATATTTAATATTGACCTTTTTTGACCAAATTTAAAAATAATATCTTTTTTTCTTTAAAATCCAAAACATGACATTTAGATTATGAAATGGTTTTGAAACAAAAAATATATAAAATAAAATGGTGTATTTAAACTAAACATAAACAAAATAAAAAATTTTATGAGCCCTAAATTCAACACTACACTCACATCACTCATCATTACTCTCACTCCACAAACAGAACTTAAACTATAGCCGTGCTCATCATCATTCTCTTAGTCAATTAGCCACTACCACTACCTAAACCTTAGCCAACTGACTAATTTGTACCCTTAGTTTTCTATACAAAGTCAACCATTACAACCAATTGAATGGCAAAGCAACACCCAAGTCACAGATCCATTGGTTCAATTTACGCCGACCACCATGACCTTGAATGCCAATCACAAAGCGAAATGTATATCTCCCTGACGTCGTCACATGAACTTTTCAATTCCAATTGTTTTGTTCTTTATACAAATTTGTTTAAGACTCCAGGTGGTTAAGTGAAAGTTTTCATTTTAGAGAGTTTATGGGTGAGTGACTAATTGATGGAGATGATGGGGTTAGTTAAGAGTTGGATTAAGAGATAGACGTAAGGTAGTTGCCACTTATGCTTCCTTGTTTTTTAATAAATGTGAAAATTTGCAAACTTAGGAAAGGAAAACGCAAAACAAAAGTAAATAAAAATCAAAACTTAGGTCCTATTAAACCTTGGTTTGCATATATTTTAATAAAATTTCCTCATTTTTCTAGCAACAGAATAAAGATAACTCATTGATCCTTCATTACCTAAGAAACAAAATATTTCAAAGACCATTTTTTTCCCCAATGAGGAAGATAGGCTTTCTTGAAATTTTTATTCTATTCTTGGATTATTTACTACCATTTCTTTGAATTCCATACTTTGTTGCTCAATTAAAGGGCCTTGTAAACCTTTTGCATTGCATGTGATCAAAACTAATGTATTTTAATTCTTCAATATGCATTTACAAGCAATAAACTTAGTAAATTAAATGCATTTTGTTATGCTGATTTTTTTTTGGTTAATACACCCAAAAAGAGTAAACAATTATTATTAAACTTAGGCCATAATAATTAGTTCATGCATAAAATAATCAGGTTACGCATATCACATATGTAAGGCTGTTATGAAATTCATGAAATGTAATTGTGGTAAAAGAAAAAGAAGACTCAACACACCAAGACGCGTTTAAATTACTAAGTTTATTGTTGCCTAATCATTGTATGAATAGAATCTTTTATTAAGTTGGTGAGACATTTTTCTTTTTTTTCATAACAAAGTAATAGTAGCATATTATTGTGTAAATTTTATTATACTTTCAAGTTTAAGAATCTATTATAGAATAGATTTTGTTATGAAGATTGTCGATCTTACGAGAAGATAGATTTAATTCTGCATAGGGTTGATTTTCTAAGTGTGTATGTCAGTTGATTGGAAGTGAATTTTTTTAATTTAATATTCAAAATAAAATGGCGGAAATGTATTAAAGATGAAACAAATGCAAATGAAACACTGGAGTCTTTGGGTTCACACTCAACATTCACCATGAACTTAATATTTCATTTTCAATTTTAATGAATTCATGAGGGGGTATTTCCAATCCTCATAATCCTTATTCTTTTAATATGGTATCAAGTGATCAGTGTGTCAGAGGGTAATGATCTTCTACTAAGTATGGTTTCAAAAATACATTGTGCTAGTGAATAATAATCCTTTTGTCAACAATGTGGTATGACCATCCACTAAATAGCTTAAATGTACTTTGTCAACACTGAGTCAAGACGACCCACAAAATACTAAAGGAAAACTTTCTCTCTAATAAATATAATGCTAAGTACTCATTGTGTCAGATAGTAACGATATTTCACTAGAAAACCAGTGTATCATACAAAATTTAGACGAGATACACTATCTGTTGATAATGATGAGTAAAAACAAGCACATATATTATAGAAAAATTTAAACTTATTTAATTAAGCACATGGATCATATTAAAACCTAGCCTTTAATCCAAGTGTAAAACTAAATACCACTCATAATTAAACTAAAGATAAAATTATAATTTTATAAAAATACGTAGGAAATATAAGGTGGAGAGAGAATTACAGAAAATAAAGCTTAAAAATAGATTCAGAGGCTGTCAAATTAAGAGAGAGCCTTCTAGTTATATATATAATGGCTATTAGATTAAAATAATTTGAATGCTTAGGATTGTGCCATGTAGCTAGCTTTGTTTAGATGGAACACATCATTGATCAACATCAAATTAGCATTTGAATCTAATAAGATACTGCCACATCATTGGTCCATGCCATGTTAGTATTTTTGTCAAATAGCATCTTGCAACATTACCAGTCAATGCCATATCATCAGTCAATGGGACATAATCAATCAATGCCACATCATTAATCCAATAAGATGTTGCCATATCATCACTCAATGCCATGTCATCATACTGAATATGTGAACAGTATTGTATTTGTAAACAGTACTGTATACCCTTTTATATTCATCCTAAGATTTTCAATCATTTTGAGTTCAACGGTGCCATCCATTTTGTTGTCAACTTTTCTTTCGTTATGAAATGGTCAAAATATCCTTGAAATACATAAAATACATAAAGTATAATATAAGACATATGATAAAAGCTTGGAGAATTTAAACATTTAAAAATAGAAATGTAAGTAAGACTTGGAGCATGAAATGATAATTTTACCATTTATAAATATACATTCTCTATTACACAGCACATCCTCCAACCAGTTTATTGGTAGTTCTTTTCAAATTCAAACTAAAATCTATTTACCAAATAGATGAACATTTTCAAAAAATTGCATTCTCTCCATTTGCTATTTAACCATCAATCAATACTTAGGCAAATCATCTTTAGTGCTTAGTAATGTTTAGACATAATGATTAGGAGATCAATTATAATAAAGCAATACTTTCATTCTTATTATATCACTAGAGTTTTTCTATAGGCATCAAATTTATTTATATTATTTCTCTAATCAATAAAGGAAATATTTACAAGTAGAAAGTAAATCTTATTTATACTTCCTACTATGGCTACTACTACCATCATTAGTTGGCTACTCCAATACTTAAGATCTTGTGATATGGCTCTGGTCTATAAGCTTATAACAAATCAAGTAATTTACTAGTAGTATAAGCACAAATAAAGATTTATTTTATTATATAAGGAATGAAATAGTTTTTTATTGCATAGTTAAGAAATGCGATAAAGCAATTATAGAAGTTATTGACATTTAACAAAATGATAGGCTTCTGATGAATATTTAGATGGGCCAAGATGCTAATGTGATTAGTGCCTCTAGAGTTGCAAGATCTCCTGGTAGTCCTGGTAGGAAAATAAAAGCATCAATATGATTCAGCATTTCAATTATTCTCTTTTGTATACTTGAGACGACTAACTCTAGTGATGCCTAACACTTGGTTTTCTTTGACATAAGCAGCTTCTGATACTAGTTTTGATAACCCTAAATCACCTCATCCATAAAACCAAGTGTAGTTTTCTGATTGTTATACTTTGATCAAGATCTAAGGTTACTTCAATAAATTTTTTGTATTTCTCATAATTAAATCTAGAGAGTTCTTAATTTGGTTATTGGGAGTAGCTGCCAGTGGATACTTCTAAAAAATAATTTGTGAGTGCCTTAAAAAAATTATATTTAATAATCTTGGTCATGATAGTTCACAACTATAAATAAGGTAGCATATCTATGTCAAATAACGCGTGAAGCATATGGCTCGAAAGTAAAAAAAATAGTAAAAAGATAAAAACATAATGATGACATGAAATTATTAAAGACAAAAATACAAATGATCAAACAACAGTGAAATAAAACAAACTTATCTATTGAGATGCATTTCAAGAGACAAAAAGATGTCATCTAATGACTCTTTATTCAAGTCATCCCTAATGAATTGAATCTTGTCTTTTCTGTTATCAAACACCATTCTTAAAGAATATGTGTTTTTATCGCATCTTATTCTGGTACATTTGTGACAAACATTAGAAAGCTTTTGAGCTCTTTATTTTCTTGATTAATTTTTCTTACCACAACTAGGTATG
Organism: Aegle marmelos; assembly: GCA_030449875.1. Taxonomy (NCBI): domain Eukaryota; kingdom Viridiplantae; phylum Streptophyta; class Magnoliopsida; order Sapindales; family Rutaceae; genus Aegle; species Aegle marmelos. Next base: position 139,474 of record JASUUL010000084.1, read on the forward strand.
TATGCAATAAATTTGGGAGGCAACTCACCTGCCAATCGTACTTTGGTTTTAATCATCCATCGAATGCCACTAGGGATGTTATTCTTTATAAGTAATTGTATGCGTTCAGACTGAGCTTTATAGATGGTGAGAAGTGCATTCTGAGGAAGTGAAGGAAATCACTTATGAAGCTTTGCTAAGATTGCATCTCTGTCAATACCTTCAACTCAGACTATCAGTTATTATGGGAAACTGAAGTAACCAATGTTGATTATAACAGAGTACCATTAGTTGCCACTTAATCGGGATAATAAACTGAAACATACGAAGAAAACTTAATGTCAAAATCATGCTCTTATTGAATTTACCTCAAGCTCCATTGGATTTTATAGATGACTCTCTCAATTTCTTTAAGTTGTCCTTCTATATCCTCAATATGGAAAACTAACTTTGGTGGTCATAGCTTCCAATAGGATATGTTTTACAAAATCGTAACCAATCTCTGAGATAAGATTGTATATATCGAAACTGTCTGAGAATGTTTAAGATGAGTTGTTTAGTTGAGGTACTTATGATTATAAGTGATAATAGAAAATCTAAAAAAGCTTATATAAAAATAATCAAAATAATAACAAGAAACATAGAAAAGAAAAATAAAATCACTAAAAAATCTCAATTCAAAATTGGTAGGTTACACAAATTTATTTTGGTATCCTCTCCACGTTATTGGTACTCGAAATATGACTTTAATCTTTGACCATTAACTTTAAAGGTGACAACATTCTATGGATCTTTAATTTTAATTGCTCCATGTGGAAAAATAGTGCGAACAATAAAGGGGTCAGACCATCGAGAGCGTAGCTTACCAAGGAATAGGTGTAAGTGAGAATTGAATAAAAGCACTTTTTGACCTGGAGTGAAAGATTTTCTCATAATTTGCTTATGGTGAAAGACTTTCATTCGCTGCTTGTAAATCTTGGCATTTTCATATGTATAATTACGAATTTCTTTAAGTTCTATCAGTTGTAATCTTCATTCTGGGCTAGCTTGCTGCATGTCAAAATTGAATTTCTTGATGGCCTAGTATGCATGATGCTCGAGTTCTACAGATAGGTGGTAAACTTTTCCATACACTAGTCTATAAAGTGACATCTTAATTGCGGTCTTAAAGTTGTTCTATATGCCTATAATGTATCTTTAAGTCTCAACGACTAATCTTTTTTTTCTACTCTTATTGTTTTTTTGAATATGTACTTTATTTCTTGATTAGAGATCTTAACTTGACCACTGGTTTATGGATGATATAGGGTTGCTACTTTCTGAGTGATGGAATACTTTATCAAAAGATCTTTGAATGATTTATTATAAAAAGCACCACCATAACTGATTATTGCTCGAGGGAATCTGAAGCGTGAAACAATGTTGCTTCTAAAAACCCCATCACCACCTTGTGATCATCGGTTCTACATGGAATTGCTTCTACCCATTTTGATACGTAGTCATCATCAGCCAATATATATTGATGGCCAAAGGAAAAGAGAAAGGTTTCCATGAAATTGATACCTTATACATTAAAAGTCTCAATCACTAAAATTGAATTTAATGGCATTATATTCCTCAGAGTAATGCTCCCCATTCGTTGATATCTATCACATGAAGAACAAAATGTGTAAGCATCTCGATATAAAGTTGACCAATAAAAATCACATTGTAAAATCTTAGTAGCTATTTTCTTAATGCTGAAATGGTCTCCACAAACTTGTTTATGGCAGAATGAAAGGATATGTTGAAATTCACTTTCTGGCACACATCGTCTAATAATTTGATCTGCACAATACTTGAACAAATAAAGATCATCCTAAAAGCTTTTTATTTTCATAAAAAATTTGGCTTTATCCTGCTTAGTTCAATGCTCTAGAAGTTGACCTGTAACAAGATAGTTAACTATATCAGCATACCATGGTAATACTTCTACACTTATCAAATGAATGGAATGATTCATTTAATGGTAATGGATTTGGAATTGTGTCAAAATTAATATGAGAAATATGATCTGCCATAACATTTCCTGTGCCTTTCTTGTCTTTAATAAATTCATACAAGAGTAGCGCCTAATGAATTAGTCTAGCTTTTATTTCGAAAGAAAAATAAAAAAATAAAAAAACACAATGCTAAAAGCTAAATGTTAAATCACAATCATCCTCTTATTATGTCACTAGAGTTTCTTCTGTAGGCATCAAATTTGTTTATATTATTTCTCTAACTAATACTATCTATTTTATGAAAACACTCTCTATTTATTAAGGCAAAAATCAGGTTACTAAGTAAAAATTCATACAATTGCGATTATCTCTTACTATTGGCTGCAAATACTCTCTGCTTACTAAAGTAGAAGACCAGATTACTAAGTGAGAGATGTCTCTTTTTTATCTTTTTACTTTTGTTTCTTCTTTTTATCTAGGTATATGACTTAATTGTTGCTTAAAGCTAAAACAAAAGGATTAGGAGTTGTAAAATCTCAACTTACAACCGCCAGCACTTGTGTGTGTATGTCTAGACTAGTCTATTGAATCTTCAAGATGGCCAAGGTGGACAAAAAGGATTAGTTAATAATATTGAAAAAAATTCAATGACTTTGTTTTTTAACACTGAACATCAAGGCTAGGAAGATGTGTTTTTAGAGTAACAAAATACTATGTTTAGTCATCTTTGACTCAACAGTTTAGGAATGGTTAGTAACTACCACAACACAACTATCTTTATTCAATAATTGTCAACTATTTCCTCTCCATAACCTTGAATAAGATGTTGTCTTCAATGTCTCAAAAGAAAAGTAGACTTTAGAAGATATGACCTGAATATTTCTATAAAAAATAATTACAAACAAAGAGTTAAATCTAATTTGTGCTTGGTACTACTACTGCTATAATCATTAGTCAACCAATCCAACATAAGAGCCTTGGAATCTAGCTCTAATTTGTAAGCTTCTAAAAGATTAAGTAACCTATAGTAATAGAAGAATAAACAAAAAGCTTTTTCACTGTAACTAAAATAAAATATTTTCAATTTTGTAATTAATAAGTACTATAAAGCCATTATAAAAGTTGTTGACATTTAACAAACTGATGGACTTTTGATGAATGTTCAAGTAGGCTCAAGAAATAGAGGTAATTATTGTTGTGCAAATTTTAATGAACTCGCAAGCGCACGAATCTATTGTAGAATAGATTAATGGTGACGAGTGTCGATCCCACGAGGAGGTTGATTTTAATTATATGTTGAATTAATTTTCTTTTTAATGGGAACAATTAAATTATGGTAATTCTATTCTAAATTGTGAAATAAAATGGCAGGAATAATTGAAACTTAACTGTTATAATAAAGCACTTGGGTATCCGGATCCGCATCAACATGCTCCATGGGCTAAATATTCCATATTAATACCAATTAAATCATAAGGGGGGATTCCACACCTTATGAACCACTCTCCAATAAGTATGGTGCCAAGGGCTTATCGTGCCAAATAATAATAACCTTGTACTAGGTCTTAGGTTTAACAGGGTCAGAACTAGACAAGACTATTATTATTTGTCGACGAAAAGTCAAAACAACCACAAATATTAGAGGGGAAGAGAAAGTAAATTTACCAAATTAAGCCCATGGAACATGTTGAGACTTCACCTTCAACCCAAGCTCAAAAAGAAATTAGCTACTCATATTTTAACTAGGGATAAAAAGGGAATTTTATTAAAATACAAAGAAACTACAAGAAGGAGAAGGAATTTCAGAAATCTAAGCTTAGAAATGAATTCAGGGGTGCCAAATTAGGGGGGGAGAGCCCCTTTTTATAGATACATTGAGTGAATCGTGACCATCGGATTAAAAACAGTTCGGATGCTCAGATTGCGCCACGTCATCGATCAACAATCAACAAATCAACAAATCAACAGTCAACATTTGTACAGTAATGCCGCCTGAATAGTAAATAATCCCATGTAAGCGCATGTATTGTACACCCGATTTCTACTCCAATGAGATGCTGCCACGTCATCGATCTACAGTACATAAGAAATTTAGTCCAATAAGATCATGACACATCATCGGTCAACGCCACGTCATCGGTCAATGCCACATAAGCAGTCAATCCACATAATTCGTCCAATCAGATACTGCCACGTCGTAGGTAGTTGCCACATCATCGGTCTGTATACATGAACAGTGTCGTGAACAGTATCGTGAACAGTACCGTATGTATGAACAGTACCGTATGTGTGAACAGTAACTTTTTCCTTTAATGCTCTTCTTAAGGTTTTCGACCGTCCTGAGTCCAAATATGACGTCCGTTTTGCTGTCTGATCACTCGTTTATTGTGAAACGATTATGATACCCCTAAAATACATAAAATACACAATTATAATAAAACACATATAATTAAATAACAAAATACTTAAATAAATAAAAGTAGCAATGTTAGTGAGATTTAAAGTGTAAAATGATGATTTTCTCCTTTATAAATATACACTTTCTAACACTCAACACACCCCTCAACCAGCTTATTGCTAGTCCCTAGCAAATAAAGCGAAGATAAAATTCAAAACTTTTTTTTTTAAACACACGTGTTTATTCAATCAGATTAATGATAACAATCAAATAAAAGTTTAAGCATTATCTCTAGTCTAAAGGAATATCACACCCACATTAACCATCCATATGTATCAGTCCAGCAGATTTTGTTGTAGTAATAGTAATCAAGCTACTTTCAAGAAAGACATATCCAACCCCAAAATCTCACCGGTTGTAGTGACACTCTCACAAAGAAATTAATCCCAATAAAATTTTTGTCACTACAATGAATGGTAAATTGAGAGAAAATAATAAAGAAATATCACACACTCTCACCAAGATGAAAAATATGCCCATAGCTTAGAAATAGTACGATCTCAAATAAAGTATTAGTCAACCCAATGTATTCATCATTTTTTTTTTGATTTATGCATCACTACATCTTAATTACCCATATAACTAGCTTTTATGTTAGACTATAGTTCCCTAAAATCAGGAAGGACTTTTATTAGGACGTAACGTAGGCTAGGGACATGGTTAACAAAGAAAGGAAAATAGGGAAACAAAATATATATGTTTGAGAAAAATTAAAGAACTTTTTACAGGATACATTTTGCTTATTTATTACTTTTGTACATCTTTTTTTTTTCTTTTTTTTTTTCTTCTTTTTTTTCTTTTTTTTTTATATGGCACAACTTTTCTGAACAAAATAATTATTTATTTATTTTTTTCTCAAACATGAATAGGTGGATGGAACTTATATGATATCGGATAATACTCCAAATTGGAGTGGGTTAGGATGATAAGTTAATAAAGAAAAGGATTTTTTTTTTTTTTAAAAAAATAAAAGGCTCAAAAGGGGTAACTATGGATATTAAATAATAGGGATGGCTAGAAAGGCTCAAACGGGTCAAAAATGGCCTTCCATCATCTTTTAGGACTCTAAATAATCTTCCATATCTACTAATTAAGTGGACATTTAGATGCAAAGAACACACTTTTTTTTTTTTTTTTTTTTTTTTTAGAGGGTTGACTCAAAGAAAATCTAGAGATCATATATGAAATAATAAACTGCTAAGCTACATGAAGAATGGGCAAAAAGGGTTACTCTCCAAGAAAAATTAATAGGCTCAAAAACTCACTTGGAATTTATTATGACATGTGCATTCTTTCAAGCAACTCATATTTGTCTCCAACATCAACATGTAGAATAGTAAACATGGTGTAACATTACTCAAGACCAAAGATAATACAAATACTAAAATTCAAAAGTCATCATATCATCCAATATCAAGAACTCACAAATTTTTTTTTTTAAATAGAATTATTTCCCCCCAACCTATTCTAAACATAAAAAGAAAACATACATGCAGAAAAATTAAAGAAAAATGAATTTTTTTTTTCTCTTTTTTATTTTTTTTTATTTTTTATTTTTTATTTTTTACAAAAGAAGATGCGTTTCTAGAGTTACTACACTCCATATTCAGCCATCTTCGACTTTAAAAACTTGAAAACATATATTTATAAAGGAGAAAAATGAAAGGTTAGAAACACACACAAATATATATATATATATTTTTTTGTTTTTTTTTTTGTGTTTTTTTTTTTTAACTAAGAAGATGCGTTTCTAGAGTCAGTATACTCTATATTCAGCCATCTTTCTATTCAAAAAGTTAATCATGGTTAGTTCAACATTCCACAATTGTCTACTATTCCCTCCCCCCAACCAGAACGAAACATTGTCCTCAATGTTTTAAAGGAAAGAAGTAGAGATTAGAAGATATCACCTGGGCATTGCAATACAGAAGAAAATATTAACAAGTAGTTGCGACTGTGGCTCACATCTTCCTCTGGTTTTACGTCCAGAAACGGCTTGAACGCCCTCTATGGGTCGAGGATAGGCTTCCCATCCAGTTTTCTTACAAACTGACAAACAGGGTCTTTTATAGTCAGATTCCCGAGACTATAGTTTGCACATTCTTTCTGGAATAATGGCCATAACTGAAGTATTGCATGTTGGACGTATCCACTAGGATGCGTTTCAAGAGACAAAAGGATATCATCCAATGACTCCTTATTCAAGCCATCCTTAATGAATTGAATCTTATCTTCTCTGTTATCAGACACCATTCCTAAAAAACATGATTTTTTTTTTGCATATTATTCTGGCACATTTATTCAAAAAAAAATTAATAATAATAGGTAAACTTACAAAAACATAATTAAAAAAAAATTTAAATCACCAAAAAGAAACAGAAAAGAAAAAAATTCAGGTCACTTCAATGTTTTGTGCTGTTTTCTCCACATGGTTGGTATTCGTGATATGACTTTACTTTTCTGACCATTAACTTTAAAAATTATATTGTTCCTTGGATTCTTAAATTTAATGGCTCCATGTGAAAAAACAGTATGATCAGTAGATGGACCAGACCATCGAGAACGTAACTTACTTGGAGAAACGTGCCATTGAGAATTGAAAGAAAATACTTTCTGACCTGGTGTGAAAGATTTTCCAATGCTTCGCTTGTCACGGAGGATTTTCATTCGCTTTCTGTAGTCCTTAGCATTTTTGTTGTTATGAATCTCCTCTGGTTTTGCCAGTTGTATCCTCCCTTTTGAACCAAAAATGGGGTCAATGATGTTTGTGTTCTTTTGTTTGTAATTAGGAGAGGATGGGATGATTTCTGACAATATTTCTTCTTCCTCCAAGAATTTAGAATTCAAAGGGTCGAGTGAAGGTTTGAGCTCAATTTCTAGTGGTGATTCTGATGATGGAATGAGATTTTCTTTTAATGGTGCCAATTGTTCTATCCTTGTCTTCCACTTATCAATGTCCATGCATGGCGATGAATCCAATAAGGCATTAACCTCATCAATTGATCTGTCAATATTAAAATCCAAACCAAAGTGAGTTAAACATGTCAGTAAAGGGTCATCACTATGGTTTAAAGGAAATGTGTGATCAATTAATTCATCAATTAAATCAACATCTACAATTTCATCATCAGTACTGTGAGGTTGTTTGGCAATGTTAAAAATATTTAGTTCCATGGTCATATTGCCAAATGACAACTGCATATTTCCGGTTCTACATTGAATATGTGCATCGGCAGTTGCCAAGAAAGGTCGGCCCAGAATAATGGGAATGTGCTTCTTTGAATCCTGCACTGGTTGAGTGTCAATTATAATGAAATCAACAGGAAAATAAAACTTGTCTACCTGGATAAGACGCCCTCCACAATACCACGAGGTATTTTTATGGACCGATCTGCAAGTTGTAACACCACTGGAGTTGGATGTAATTCGCCCAGTCCAAGTTTCACAAAAACAGAGTAAGGTAACAGATTTACACTAGCTCCTAAATCCAACAAAGCATTCTCAATTGTGTGGTTCCCTATACTACATGAGATAGTGGGGGAGCCTGGATCTTTGCATTTTAGAGTCATTTTATGTTGGAATATAGAACTAATATTTTTCTGTTAGAAAGGCCTTTTTTCGAACATGAATATTTCTCTTTTTAGTACAAAGGTCTTTAAGAAACTTGGCGTATGATGGCACTTGTTTTATAGCTTCAAGTAAAGGGATGTTAACACTTAATTGTTTGAAGATTTCAAGAATCTCACTGTGGATTTTCCTTTCTTCCCTTTAGCTAACCTTTGAGGAAATGGAGCTTTAGGAACATATTCTCGTGGGTTGGTTTCCTCTTTCTCCTCTCGATGATGATTCCTCGGTGTTCACATGTACAACTGAGTTGATTTTGGCATCTCCACTTTGTTGTCGACTTCTTTTCCTTTTCGCAAGGTCATCACCGCTTTGACCTCCCATGTCTTTGCGTGGTGAACTAGAACTTGCTTCATTCACCGCTTTAGGATTGGCCTTTGGTTGACTTGGGAATTTGCCTTTTCAACGGTCATGGCCAAAGTTTGAATGAAGAGGCAAGTTGTCCCACCATTTTCTCAAGGTTAGAAATTGATTGGGCTGTGAGTTGAAGCCCGCTCTCATCTCATTTCGTAACTCATCAATGGTGCGGTTCATTTGCTCGATCTTGGAGTTAGTAAGATTTCTGAAATTTTGGGATGTCTCCTCCCATGGTTTAGGTTGAGAATGGTTTGGGTTCTGATTGTATGGTCTAAATGGTGGTTGAGAGGCTTGAGACATTTGAGGAACTGGTTGCATTGGTGGAGGTGGGCGATGGTCCGTTTTGTTGAAATCCTTGAGACCATGAAAAATTGGGGTGGTCTCTCCATCCAGGGTTATATGTGTTGGAGTAGGGGTTGTAGCTTGATGGTTTTCTCATGATACCTATGGTTTTGGCTTGATCTGAATATGAGTCATGGTCATGTGGCTCTGTTGATTTAGCGGTTGTCAAAGATGCTATTTGTCGAGTAAGGCCTTCGACCATCTCTTTGACTTCTTTAATTCCTGAGCTTGACTCGCCAATGTTAACCTCATTCACTCCCTTAATTCTCCTGGTATTTCTGAGTGATCGACTCCGTTGTTGAGAATTATCCGATTGCCGTTGGAAAAATTCCCAAATCTCTGATGCGCTTTTGGACATTAACTCTCCTCCACTGGTTGCCATTAGCCATTCTTGCACATGTGGCAATAATCCCTCCAAGAAGTATTGGCATTGGTGCCATTTTTCGTACCCATGATGTGGACACTTCAAGAGTAGCCCATTAAATCGCTCCCATGCTTCAAAAAATTGCTCGTCGTCTCTTTGAGTAAACTCTGAAATTTCCCTGCGAATAGCATTGGTTTTATGAACTGGGAAATATTTATTTAAAAATTTAGTTACCATTTGTTCCCATGATGTAATGCTATTATTATCAAGCATTGTATTAAACCATGAACGAGCTCTATCTTTTAATGAAAATGGGAATAATCTAAGTTTAACATCATCATCTGAAAAATTCTCATATTTAAAAGTTTGACAAATAGTATGAAAATCATTCAGATGATTATATGGGTCCTCATTTTCTAGGCCATAGAATGTGGGGAGACAGTTTAGCACACTAGGTTTTAATTCAAAACTCCTAGCAGCTACATTTGGGTACCTTATGCATGATGTGCTCAAATTAGCTAAAGGACTAAAATAATCCTTAAATGGCCTCTCTTGTGGTTCTGGTTGTTGATTTTGCAATTCCATTTCAAATTTCTTTTCAAAGGCAGTGTGTTTGTGCGTGCGAAGTGTTTTTTCCAAATCGAGGTCTAAAGGTTCAAGATTGGGTGATAATGACCTTCGACCATGCATGCAAAGAACAAAATAAACAAAAATAAAGAGGAGGGAGAAATTAAGATACTAACCTTGTGAAGTTGTTACAACCTTATAATGAATATACACTCAAGTGCTAAAAAGAAAATACAAGAAATAGATTAACTAAAAAAATAAAATAAGAAGATAAATTATAACGAAAAATGAACAATGAAAAATTACAGAAATATAAAAAAAAAAGAGAAAAAGAAACAAACTTAAATTACAAGAAAAAAAATTACTAAAAAAAAATTTAATTCTATGGAATAATAAATTAACAGAATAAATAAAAATTACAAAGAAAAATAACTCAGAAATTAAATTATAGAAATTTAAAGAAATTGCAAAGAAATTAAATTATTAAAATTTAAAGAAATTGCAAAGAAATTAAATTATTAAAATTTAAAGAAATTTAAATTACAAAAATTAAATTACAGATTCACTTTTTTTTTTAAATTTTTTTTTATATTTTTTTAATTTTTTAATTTTTAAGGAAAGCAAAAAAAATTACTTAAAAAAATAATTCTATAAATTAATTTTACGAATAAATTAAAATAAATTACAAGATAAACAAAACAAATTACAAAGAAAAGTAAAGTAAAAATTAAAATACAGAAATTTAAAGAAATCACACAATAAAATTAAATTGCAAAAATTTAAATTACAGAAATTAAATTGCAAAAATTTAAATTACGGAAATTAAATTGCAAAAATTTAAATTACGGAAATTAAATTACAAAAATTTAAATTACAAAAATTAAATTATAGAATTATTTTGTTATAAGGAAAAATACAAGAAAATAAAAAAAAATTAATTCCACAAATTAAAATAACTTACCATAAGCAACGCGCCAAAAACTTGTTGTGCAAATTTTAATGAACTCATAGCCACGAATCTCTTGTAGAATAGATTAATGGTGACGAGTGTCGATCCCACGAGGAGGTTGATTTTAATTATATGTTGAATTAATTTTCTTTTTAATGGGAACAATTAAATTATGGTAATTCTATTCTAAATTGTGAAATAAAATGGCAGGAATAATTGAAACTTAACTGTTATAATAAAGCACTTGGGTATCCGGATCCGCATCAACATGCTCCATGGGCTAAATATTCCATATTAATACCAATTAAATCATAAGGGGGATTCCACACCTTATGAACCACTCTCCAATAAGTATGGTGCCAAGGGCTTATCGTAAATAATAATAACCTTGTACTAGGGTGCTTAGGTTTAACGAGGCAACAGAATCAGACAAGACTATTATTATTTGTTATTTAAAAGTCAAAACAACCACAAATATTAGAGGGGAAGAGAAAGTAAATTTACCAAATTAAGCCCATGGAACATGTTGAGACTTCACCTTCAACCCAAGCTCAAAAAGAAATTAGCTACTCATATTTTAACTAGGGATAAAAAGGGAATTTTATTAAAATACAAAGAAACTACAAGAAGGAGAAGGAATTTCAGAAATCTAAGCTTAGAAATGAATTGATTGGTTGCCAAATTAGGGGGGGAGAGCCCCCTTTTTATAGATACATTGAGTGAATCGTGACCATCGGATTAAAAACAATTCGGATGCTCAGGATTGCGCCACGTCATCAGTCAACAGTCAACAGTCAACAGTCAACAGTCAACATTTGTACAGTAACGCCGCCTGAATAGTAAATAATCCCATGTAAGCGCATGTACTGTACACCCGATTTCTACTCCAATGAGATGCTGCCACGTCATCGATCTACAGTACATAAGAAATTTAGTCCAATAAGATCATGACACATCATCGGTCAACGCCACGTCATCGGTCAATGCCACATAAGCAGTCAATCCACATAATTCGTCCAATCAGATACTGCCACGTCGTAGGTAGTTGCCACATCATCGGTCCGTATACATGAACAGTGTCGTGAACAGTATCGTGAACAGTACCGTACGTATGAACAGTACCGTATGTGTGAACAGTAACTTTTTCCTTTAATGCTCTTCTTAAGGTTTTCGACCGTCCTGAGTCCAAATATGACGTCCGTTTTGCTGTCTGATCACTCGTTTATTGTGAAACGATTATGATACCCCTAAAATACATAAAATACACAATTATAATAAAACACATATAATTAAATAACAAAATACTTAAATAAATAAAAGTAGCAATGTTAGTGAGATTTAAAGTGTAAAATGATGATTTTCTCCTTTATAAATATACACTTTCTAACACTCAACAATTATCTTTCCATAGTTGCAAGATCTTCTAGTAGGAAAATGAAAGCATTCATACGTTTTAACATTTTAGTTTTTTTTTCCTTGCATGCTTGAGAAATTAGCTCTTCTCTAATTGGTGAGTTAGACATATTTTCTAGAGGTTTTAGGGCTTTTGGGATACTACTTAACACTCAGTTTCCTCTGGTAAAAGTTTTTTAGGTAAGTCTTAATAACCCCAATCACCTCCTCTATATACTAGGTGTATCTACCTCTCTACTAGTACTTAAATAAGATCCATAGCTACTTGAACAAGCCCTTTATATTTACCATAGTGAAACTTATAAAGCATAGAAATGCTTTTAGGTGTTTGCTTGAAATGGTTGTCATTTGGAAAATTTCAAAAACTATCTGTGAATACTTGAAAAATACTCATATTTAAAGATCTTGGTGACAAATAAATTGATATATAACTATAAATGGGTTAGGTTTGACAAATGACATGTAAAACTAGTGGCTCAATTATTCAAAAGTAAACAGTAAAAGGAAATAAACAATAATTAAATAGAAATCACACTATTAAAAGTAATAATATAAATAACAAATCAAAAAAATATATACTAATAATTGTGATTGTGACTCATATTTTCCTCTGATTTTATATTTAGAAATAACTTGAACGCCCTCTATGGTCGAGGATATGATCACCATCTAGTCTTCTTATAAACTGATAAATAGGATCGTCTATAATCAAATTCTTGACACTGTATCATGCACATTCTTTTTGGAATAATAGTTATGAACAGAAAATTACTTTTTATGTATATCTATTGAGATGTGTTTTCAAGAATTGAAAGGATATCATCTAAGGACTCTTTATTTAAGCTATCCCTAATGAATTTAATCTTATCTTTCTTGTTCTTTGACACTAGTCCTAAAGACATACAAATATTTCTAAAAGATTACATTGTCATACACCAATGACAAGAAATTAAAGGCTATGCAACTCTCCCTTTTTTTTTTGGCATAATTTCATTCCTCACAACTAGGCAAATAGGTAGTAAATTTAGGAGGTAATTCCTATTTTAACTATACTTTGGCTTTAATCAACCAATAAATGTTAATAAGGATGTTATTCTTTATGAGCAAATACATATGTTCAGATCAAGCTTTGTAGGTTGTAAGTAATATGTTCTGAGGAAGAAAGGGTTGGAGTTTCAAGGCCTTTTCGCTTAAATTACAATGAATCTTGAAGAATTAAAACAACTGGAACAAGATGATCCAAGAACCATAAATCCAGAATAACGCCAAGAGTAATAAGAATGACACCAAGTAACCAGATTCATAAAGAAAAATATACTTTATTTTATTAATCACAATGAATCAAACACAATGAAAGATTGAGAGGAGATTACATACAATTGGACAAAACAAGTTGTAACTCAGTTAACAAAAATTGAGGAAGAAAAAAGAATGAATACAGAGGCTAACAATCAGCTATTTTTATACTGCTAAAATTAGAATTTGTATTAATAGATATAATTGACTTTTTACTGCATTAGCACACATATTTCATCAACACCCCCTGAACTGAAGTCATACGATATTCAACTCCTTAAACTTTCTTAAAATTTTCACTTGAGTCCATAAACGCAACAGTTCAAATCCTTACAGCTCTCTACCCTGCATTTTGATTAAATTGATTTCATTGATAAAGTAGCACCCAAATAACTTTCTATCAACTATAATTCACTCTTGAATTTAGTTTGATTTGGGCAAAACACCCATGAAGTCCACACAAAACTTAAATTTTATAGAGGGTAGAACCTTGTGAGTGCATCAGTTGGGTTCATTTTAGTGTAGATATTTGATACATTCACTACTCTTTTAACAACTTCATCCCCGATAAACTAAAGTTTCAAATCTATATGTTTGATCCTTCCATGATACATCTGATTTTTTTATCAAATAGATGATAGTTTGATTATCATAAAAAACTTGAATTGTTTTTTTTTTTATCTAAGCAAAGCTTATTGAGAACGCCTTTAAGCCATATAGACTCATTTATAGCTTAATAGTTGCAATAAACTCAACTTCTATTGAGGATAGTCTACCACTTGCTAAAGTATAGCTTTTCAGCCTATCAAGCATATGTTAACATGAACATATGTCCTAAAATTGACTTTTTTTTTAATTCAAATCTCTATTAAAATTAGAATCCACATACCCTTTAACCATAGTTGATTTACTCCTTGATTTCTTATAAAGCAAACCATACATAGGAAACCCTCTAAGATACTTGATTATCCATTGCACAATACTTCAATGTGTCTTGCTTCTACAACTAAGAAATTTGCTCACTAGAGTTACTGCATGGGCTATATCAGGCTTAGTATAGATCATTGCATACATTAAACTCTTATAGCTTGAGTATACAAGAATTCATCCATTTGAGTCTTAATGTTTAATGATTGAGCTGTTGATAACTTAAAATAAGCACCTAAGGGAGTTAGAATAGGTTAACAGTCCAACATGTCAAACCTTTCTAATACCTTTCTTATATACCTCTCTTGACTTAAAAACAAAGTGCTAGTTCTTTTGTTTCTAAAAATCTCTATGCCAAGAATGCTTTTGGCGTTACCATGATTCTTTATCTCAAATTCTTTATTAAGCAGATTCCTCAAATTATTTATCTCAGATTTATGCTTGTTAACAATAAGCATATCATCTATATACAACAATAAATATGTAACTTTTTCTTGATCAAAGCCACCAAAATACATACAACTGTCATATTTACTTTTAAAAAACCTATTGAGATCATGAATTCATCAAATCTCCGATACCATTATCTAGGAGATTACTTAAGTCTATATAAAGTTTATGTAATAAACATATATAATCTTTCTTATATTGTGCCATCAGCATCGGCTTTTCAAGATTGCCATGAGGGAAGGTTGTTTTTACATTTAATAATTCTAATTCTCTAACAAGTAAATCCACTATAACTAGAAGAACTCTTATAGAGCTGTGCATCACAACAAGAAAGAAATTTTCATTAAAATCCACTTTTGTTTTCTATATGAAACTTCTAGCCAAAAGCCTTGCTTTGAACTTGGAAGGTTTAACACTTGGAATTCCCTGATTGTTTTAGAAATCCATTTACAACTAATTATTTTCCTATTTTTTAGATTTAACACCAGAAACCAAGTTTAGTTCTTAGCGGTAAATCCATTTCATCCCTCATTGCCTCAAGCCATTTATTACTCTTTTTATTCTTAATAGCTTTAGTATAGCTTTTAGGTTCCTCAATTGGAATATCATTAGCATACAACAATGCATAGGTAATTAAATTAGCATAACCATACCTCACTGGTGTCTTGGTTTGTCTTTTAACCCTGTCTCTAGTTAACTGATAATGTTCCAAATCAGCTTATTGTAATTCTACTCCTCTATATCCTCAGTCTCAATCCTTGCTTTTTCTTTATGATCAGTTGCCATCTTTTGACCATTTCGATCATTAGATAACTTTACTTTAAAACTTGGAACTATCATTAGGTTTGTCACTGTTGTGATCACCAAATACATCAATATTGTTCTCTGAACATCTTTCTATCAACACAACTTTATGTAAAACAATATCTCTACTGATAGTCCATTTTATTTTTTGATCACTACACCATATTCTATACCTTTTAACCTTATCTGGATATCCAACAAAGAATTCTTTCAAGGCTCTTGTATTAAGCTTGCCTTGATTAATGTGGACATATGTAATGCACCCAATAATCCTTAGATTTTTATATTTTGAAGGTCTTCTTGACCAAATTTCTTCTAGTATTATAAAACTAATGGCTACTGAAGGGCATATATTAACTAAGTAACATGTTGTATTTACAGCTTCTGCCCAAAAGCTTTTTGGGAGCTTAGAATTCACCAACAAGCATCTTGTCTTATCCACCAAGGTCCTATTCGCCTCTTTAGCTAAATCATTTTGTTGAAAGGTAAATCTTACTATCTTGTGTCTCTTTATTTTACTACTTTGATAGAAACTTTGAAGCTTTTTATTATGAAACTCTAAGCTATTATTTGTTCTAAGGCATTTAAAATTAAAATTAGATTGGTTTTCTACCAAAATTTTGCACATCTTAAAATTCTCCAATGCATTATCCTTGGTCTTAGGTGTGCAAATCTATACCATTCTTGAAAATCATTTATCAAGGACATGAACTATCTCTTATCTTTTATGGATGAGACTTGTGCAGGCCCCTAAAGATCAGCATGTATATAATCTAGTACCTTCTTGATAGATGCTGGCCTTTTAGAAATTTTAACTTCTGAGCCTTACCAAATATGCAAATTTCATAAAATTTCAATTTTTTGATTTTATTTCCACCAATTAACCTTTATTTGCTGAGCTCTTACATTCCTTTTACACTTATGTATCTAAGCCTAAGGTGCCATAATTTTTTTTTATCTTCTTCTTAAACAACAAATAATCCTACTGTTACAGGCATTGATGATCCTTACAATACATGCAAGCCATTCTCTTTAATATTTTTCATTATCACCTCAGTCCTTTTCATTAATTTTAAGCCACCATTTTCAGACTTAAAAAAATATCTTGAGTTGTCCACCATACCTAAAGAGATTAAATTTCTTCTTAATTTAAGAGCATGCCTCACTTTATGTAGATCTCTTATAGTTTCATTAAATATCTTTACTTTAATAGAAGCAATCCTAACAATTTTGCATACATTGTTATTTCCTATCAAGACTTTACCTCAATTTATAGCCTCATATTTGTAGAACAAATTTCTATTAGGACACAAATAAAAAGTATAGCTTGAGTCAATAACCCACTGATCTTTTGTATTGCCATTTGAAGCCACAACTAAATCTGTACTAAGGTATCCATCTTTTGAGACATCATCTAAGGCTATTTCTTTTCAACACAATATCTTATATAGTGAATTCTTTTCTATACTAGAAGCAGTTTGTTGAATGCTAGAAAGTGTATATTTATAAAGGAGAAAATCTTTTTTTACACTATAGTTTTACTACTATTTCTTCTTTTATATATTTAAGTTTCTTGTGATTTGATTATGTGTGTTTTATTATAATTAAATATTTTATATATTTTGAAAATATCATGATCATTTCACAATGAACGAGAGATCATATGACAAAAAAGACAGTAATTTTAAACTTAAAAAAGGCAAAAATCTAAGGAGAAGCATAAACAAAAAAATAATATTATTCACATGTAAGACACTGTTTACATATATAGTATAATAATGTGGTATTGACTGATAACCTGGCATCGATGGATGATGTAACAGTATTTGATTAGACAAATGACATGACATTAACTGATGATGTGACATTGATCAATGATGTGTCAAGATTCTATTGGACTAAAATAATTAAGTGGTATTGACTGATGACGTGGCAATATGTTAGTGGATAAAAAAAAAGTGTACAATACATGCATATACATGGAATGATATCTTTGATGATGTGTTCAATCCAATCAACACTTACCACATGGTGCAATCTTACTTATCCAAATTGTTTCAATTCGATAGTCATGATTTACTTATTGTATCTATAAAAATGGGGCTCCCCCTCCTAATTTGACACACTCTAAATTTATTTTTGAGATCCATTTTACTTTTAG
Source organism: Aegle marmelos (assembly GCA_030449875.1). NCBI lineage: Eukaryota > Viridiplantae > Streptophyta > Magnoliopsida > Sapindales > Rutaceae > Aegle > Aegle marmelos. Next base: position 157,147 of record JASUUL010000084.1, read on the forward strand.
TTCAAATATAAGTAGTTATTTTCTTTTAAGCTTGGGTTAAAAAGAAAATCTCAACATGTTCCGTAGGCTAAATTTGGTAAATCTACTTTCTCTTTCCCTCTGATTTTTAGAGATATTTTGACTTTTTGTTGATAGATAGTAATAACAAGGAATATTAAACACTTAGCACCATATTAATTAGAGTATGGTTCATTAGGTGTGGACATTTCCCTTATGATTTAATTGGGCCCATGGTGTATGTTAATGCCGATCTGGATACCCAAATACTTCATTATAATAGTTATCACTTTAATTGCTTTTCCTCATTCTAATTTAATTTTAGGACAGTATAAATCACTTTCATAACAAATTCCAGTTACTATTAATCTATTCTATAATAGATTCGTACATTTACAAGTTCAATAAGTTTTTAGTATCGTTACTCTGGAGATAAGTTATTTTAATTCATTGAATTAATTCTTTTGTGAAAAAAATTTTTTAGTTGTTTTCTTGTAATTTTTTTATTAAAAAGAAAAAAGTTTTTTTCTTAAAAAAAGAGAAAAACAAGTGAATCCAATTTTAGATAAGCATTTCTTTTCTTTTTTCTTCTTTAAATTTTTGTAATTTAATTTTCATGTTATTTTATTTATTATATTTTCTGAGCACTTGAGTTTGTTTATATAGTAAGGTTGTATTAGCTTGATAAGGTTAGTATCGAAATTTCTTCTTCTGTTTTATTTCTATTACTTTTATTCTCATTTTTTTTGTATTTTTTACATACATGGTCGAAGGTCATAATTACTTAATTTTGAGCCTATAGGTCTAGAACTAGAATTACACTTCACACATACAAATAGTTGTAATTAAAAATAAAATTGAAATAGATTTACAACGACCACCACTATAAGAGAGGCCATTTAAGGACTACTTCAGTCCCTTAGCTAACTTGAGCACATTATGCATAAGATACCCAAATGTAGCTGCTAAGAGATTTGAGTTAAAGTTTAGTGTACTAAATTGTCTCCCAATATTTTATGCTCTAGAAAATAAAGACTCATATAATCACTTGAATGATTTTCATGTGTTTTTCAAACTTTTAAATATGAGAAATTTTCAGATAATGATGTTAGACTTAGATTATTCTCATTTCTTTAAAAGATAAAGTTCATTCATAGTTTAATACATTACCTGTTAATAGCATTACATCATAAGAATAAATGATAACAAAAGTTTTTAATAAATACTTCTTATTGCATAAAACCATTGCTATTTGAAGGTAAATTTTAGAGTTCATCAAGAGAGAAGATGAGTAATTTTTTAAAACATGGGAGCAATTCAATGAACTAATCTTGAAGTGTTCACATCATGGGTATAAGAAATAAAACCAATGCTAATATTTTTTTAGAGGGATTATTGCCACATGTGCAAGACTAGTTAATGGCAACAAATAGAAGAGAGTTAATGTCAAAAAGCATTAAGAGATTTGAGATTTCTTTCGATAAGAAGTAGATAATTCTCAACAACAAAGTCGATCACTTAAGAATAGTAAAACTAGTGCTATTGCAAGGAAAATTTCAGAGTTCATCAAGAGAGAAAATAAGCAATTTTTTGAAGTATGGGAGCGATTGAATGTGCTAATCTTGAAGTGTTCACATCATAGGTATAAGAATGGAATTAATGTCATTCTTTTTTGGAGGGATTATTACCACATGTGCAAAACTAGCTAATGGCAATAAGTGGAAGAGAGCTAATGTCAAAAAGTGTATAAGAGATTTAAGATTTCTTTCGACGATAAGCAAATAATTCTCAACAACAAAGTCAATCACTTAAGAATAATAAAACCAATGCTATTTGAAGGAAAATTTCAAAGTTCATTCAGAGAAAAGATGAGTAATTTTTTGAAGCATGGGAGTGATTCACTGGGCTAATCTTGAAGTGTTCACATTATGGGTATAAGAATGGCACCAATGCCAATATTTTTTAGAGGGATTACTGCCACATGTGCAAGACTAGCTAATGGCAACAAGTGGAAGAGAGTTAATATTAAAAAGTGCATAAGAGATTTGAGATTTCTTTTGACGATAAGCAAATAATTCTCAACAACAGATTCGATCATTTAAGAATAGCAAAAGAATCAAGGGAGTGAATAAGGTTCACATCGATGAATCAAGTTTAAGAATTAAAGAAGTCAAAGAGATGGTTGAAGATCTTTCCCGACAAATAGCATCATTAATAGCTGCTAAATCAACAAAGTCATATGACCAATGCCATAGATGTGATGAGAAATCCATCAAACTACAACTCTTACTTCAACACACTGTTCATGGTACTGTTCACGACACTGTTCGTATATACAGACCGATGATGTGGCAACTATCTATGATGTGGCAGTATTTGATTGGACAAATTATGTGGTATTTACTGCTTACGTGGCATTAACTGATGACGTGGCATTGACTGATGATGTGTCACAATCTTATAGGGCTAGATTTCTTATGAACTGTGGATCGATGACGTGGCAGCATCTCAGTGGCGCAAAAATTGTGTGTACAGTACATGCGCGTACATGAGATTATTTACTATTCAGGCGGTGTTACTGTGCAAATATTGACTATTGACTATTGACTATTGACTTTTGACTGATGACGTGGCGCAATCCAGAGCATCCGAACTGTTTTTAATCCGATGGTCACGATTCACTCAATGTATCTATAAAAAGGGGGCTCTCCCCCCCTAATTGGAGACCCCTGAATTCATTTTTAAGCTTAGATTTCTGAAATTTCTTCTCTTTCTTGTAGTTTCTTTGTATTTTAATAAAAATTTTTTTTTTATCCTTAGTTAAAATATGAGTATCTAATTTCTTTTGAGCTTGGGTTGAAGGTGAAGTCTTAACATGTTCCATGGGCTTAATTTGGTAAATTTACTTTCTCTTTCCCTCTAATATTTGTGGTTTTTTTTTATTTTTCATCGACAAATAATAATAGTCTTGTCTAGATACAACCCTGGTTAAACCGGCACCCTAGTACAAGATTATTATTATTTGGCACGATAAGCCCTTGGCACCATACTTATTGGAGAGTGGTTCATGAGGTATGGAATCCCCCCTTATGATTTAATTGGTATTAATATGGAATATTTAGCCCATGGAGCATGTTGATGCGGATCCGGATACCCAAGTGTTTTATTATAACAGTTACATTTTTAATTATTCCCGCCATTTTAATTCATAATTGAGGATAAAGTTACCATAATTTAATTGTTCCCATTAAAAAAAAATTAATTCTGTACATAATTAAAATCAACCTCCTCGTGGGATCGACATTCGTCACTATTAATCTATTCTACAATAGATTCGTGCGCTTGCGAGTTCAATAAAATTTGCACAACACGTTTTTGGCGCTGTTGCCTGGAAGGTAAGTTATTTTAATTTGTTGAATTAATTTTTTTTGTTTTCTTGTATTTTTTCCTTATAAAAAAATAATTCTATAATTTAATTTTTGTAATTTTAATTTTTATAATTTAATTTTATTATGTGATTTCTTTAAATTTTTTGTACTTTAATTTTTGCTTTACTTTTCTTTGTAATTTGTTTTGTTTATCTCGTAATTTATTTTAATTTATTTGTAGAATTAATTCATAGAATTAGTTTTCTTAAGTAAATTTTTTTGTTATTGCTTTCTTTAAAAATTAAAAAAAATTAAAAAAAATAAAAAAAATAAAAAAATGAATTTGTAATTTAATTTTGGTAATTTAATTTTTTTTAAATTTCAATAATTTAATTTCTTTGTAATTTCTTTAAATTTCTATAATTTAATTTCTGAGTTATTTTTTTGTAATTTTGGTTTATTTTGTTAATTTATTAATTCATAGAATTAATTTTTTTGTTGTTTTCTTTTAAATGTTTTTCCTATAATTTAATTTCGTTTCTTTTTCTCTTCTTTATATTTCTGTAATTTTTTATTTTTTATTTTTCGTTGTAATTTATCTTCTTATTTTATTTTTAGTTAATCTATTTCTTGTATTTTCTTTTTAGCACTTGAGTGTATTTTCATAGTAAGGTTATAATAACATCACAAGGTTAGTATCATAATTTCTCTCTCTTCTTTATTTTTATTTATTTTATTTTCATTTATTTTATTCTTTGCATATATGGTCGAAGGTCATTATCACCTAATCTTGAACCTTTAGACCTTGAATTAGAAAAAACACTTCGCACACACAAACACACTGTTTTTTAAGAGAATTTGAAATGGAATTGCAAAATCAGCAACCAGAACCACAAGAGAGGCCATTTAAGGATTATTTTAGTTCTTTAGCTAATTTGAGCACATCATGCATAAGGTACCCAAATGTAACTGCTAGGAGTTTTGAATTAAAACCTAGTGTGCTAAACTGTCTCCCCACATTCTATGGCCTAGAAAATGAGGACCCATATAATCATCTGAATGGTTTTCATGCTATTTGTCAAATTTTTAAATATGAGAATTTTTCAGATGATGATGTTAAACTTAGATTATTCCCATTTTCATTAAAAGATAGAGCTCGTTTATGGTTTAATACATTACCTGCTAATAACATTACATCATGGGAACAAATGGTAACTAAATTTTTAAATAAATATTTCCCAGTTCATAAAACCAATACTATTCACAGGGAAATTTCAAATTTTATTCAAAGAGATGATGAGCAGTTTTTCGAAGCATATGAGCGATTTAATGGGTTAGTCTTGAAGTGTCCACATCATGAGTACGAGAAATGGCACCAATGCCAATACCTTTTGGAGGGATTATTGCCACATGTGCAAGAATGGCTAATGGCAACCAGTGGAGGAGAGTTAATGTCCAAAAGCGCATAAGAGATTTGTGAATTTTTCCAACAGCAATTGGATAATTCTCAACAATGGAGTCGATCACTGGGAAATACCAGGAGAATTAAGGGAGTGAATGAGGTTAACATTGGTGAGTCAAACTCAAGAATTAAAAAAGTCAAAGAGATGGTCGAAGGCCTTGCTCGACAATTAGCATCTTTGACAACTGCTAAATCAACAGAGCCACATGACCATGACTCATATTCAGATCAAGCCAATGCCATAGGTATCATGAGAAAACCACCAAACTATAATCCTTACTCCAACACATATAACCCTGGATGGAGAGACCACCCCAACTTTTCATGGTCTCAAGGATTCCAACAAAACGGACCATCAGTTCCACCTCCACCAATGCAACCAGTTCCTCAAATGTCTCAAGCCTCTCAACCACCATTTAGACCATACAATCAGAACCCAAACCATTCTCAACCTAAACCATGGGAGGATATATTCCAAAATGTCAAAAATCTTACTAACTCTAAGATCGAGCAGCAGAACCGCAACATTGATGAATTACGAAATGAAATGAGAGCGGGCTTCAACTCACAAGCTCAATCAATTTCGAGCCTTGAAAAAATGGTGGGACAACTTGCTTCTTCAGTTTAAACTTTGGCCATGACCGTTGAAAAAGGTAAATTCCCAAGTCAACTAGTGCCCAACCCTAAAGCAGTGAATGAAGTAAGTTCTAGTTCACTACAGCAGCATGGGGAGGTCAAAGCAGTGATGACCTTGCGAAAAGGAAAAGAAGTCGACAACAAAGTGGAGATGCCAAAATCAACTCAGATTGTACCTATGAACACTGAGGAATCATCATCAGAGGAGAAAGAGGAAACCAACCCACAAGAATATGTTCCTAAAGCTCCATTTCCTCAGAGGTTAGCTAAAGAGAAGAAAGGAAAATCCACAGGTGAGATTCTTGAAATCTTCAAATAGGTAAGTGTTAACATCCCTTTACTTGAAGCCATAAAACAAGTACCATCATATGCCAAGTTTCTTAAAGACCTTTGTACTAAAAAGAGAAATATTCATGTTCAGAAAAAGGCCTTTCTAACAGAAAATATTAGTTCTATACTCCAATATAAAATGCCTCTAAAATGCAAAGATCCAGGCTCTCCCACTATCTCATGTAGTATAAGGAACCACACAATTGAGAATGCTTTGTTGGATTTAGGAGCTAGTGTAAATCTGTTGCCTTACTCTATTTTTGTGAAACTTGGACTGGGCAAATTACATCCAACTCCAGTGGTGTTACAGCTTGCAGATCGGTCCACAAAAATACCTCATGGTATTATGGAGGACGTGCTTATCCAGGCAGACAAGTTTTATTTTCCTGTTGATTTCATTGTAATTAACACTCAACCAGTGCAGGATTCAAAGAAGCACATTCCCATTATTCTGGGTCGACCTTTCTTGGCAACTACCGATGCACATATTCAATGTAGAACCGAAAATATGCAGTTGTCTTTTGGCAATATGACCATGGAACTCAATATCTTTAATTTTGCTAAACAACCTCACAGTGCAGATGACGGAATTGTTGATGTAGATTTAATAGAAATATTAGTTGATAACAATTTTCTTTCAAAACTTAGTGATGACCCTTGCAAACTTGTTTAACTCACTTTGGTTTGAATTTTGATATTGACAGATCAGTTGATGAAGTCAACGCTCTACTTGACTCAGCACCATCCATGGAAACTAATAAATGGAAGTCAAGAGTTGAACAACTAGTGCTGTCAGAAAAGAAACTCAGCCCATCATCAGAATCACCACCAAAACTCGAACTCAATCCATTACCCAACACTTTGGAATATGCATTCTTGGGAGAAGAAAGTACTTTACCAGTAATCATCTCTTCCTCCCTCAATGACGAACAAAAAGGTAAGTTGTTGGATGTTTTAAAAGAACATAAAGGAGCATTAGGATGGACCATAGCAGACATAAAAGGTATAAACCTAGTGGATTGCATGCATTACATTCATCTTGATGAAAATGCTAAACCTACTAGGGAAATGCAATGTCGGTTAAATCCTAACATAAAAGAGGTTGTTCGCACTGAAGTCCTTAAGCTATTAGATGCAGGTATCATTTACCCCATTTCTAATAGTTCGTGGGTCAGTCCTGTGCAAGTTGTTACTAAAAAGTCAGGAGTTACAGTAGTCATCAATGCTGATAATGAATTAGTACCTACTAGAGTAACTACAGGATGACGTGTATGCATTGATTACAGAAAGTTGAATTCTGTCACACGTAAAGACCATTTTCCTTTACCATTTATCGATCAAATGCTTGATAGATTAACAGGTCATGAGTTTTATTGCTTTCTAGATGGTTATTTAGGATACAATCAGATTCCCATAGCACCAAAAGATCAAGAGAAGACCATTTTCACTTGTTCTTTTGGCACTTTTGCATATAGGAGAATGCCATTTGGATTATGTAATGCACCTGCTATATTTTAACGATGCATGTTGAGCATTTTTTTTGATATGGTTGAATAATTCCTTGAGATTTTTATGGATGACTTTTCTATTTTTAGAGATTCGTTTGATCAATGTTTACATCATCTAACACTAGTTCTACAGAGATATATCGAGAAGAATTTAGTCTTAAATTGGGAGAAATGCCATTTTATGGTTAAACAAGGTATTGTTCTCGGTCACATCATTTCAAGTAAAGGTATTGAGGTTGATAAAGCAAAGGTGGATCTCATTTCCAATCTTCCTCCACCTAAAACAGTCAAAGAAGTTAGATCTTTCCATGGGCATGCTGATTTTTATAGATGTTTCATTAAAGATTTTAGCAAAGTTTCTAGACCCTTATGCAATTTACTAGCTAAGGATGTATCTTTTGTCTTTGATGATTCATGTCTTGTGGCATTTGAAAAACTAAAGCAATTGTTGACATCATCACCCATCATTCAGCCCCCAAATTGGAACTTACTATTTGAGCTTATGTGTGATGCATCTAACTATGCAGTAGGAGCAGTATTAGGACAAAGAGTTGATCGAATTCCTCATGTGATTTATTATGCTAGTATGACATTGAATAATGCACAGTTGAATTATTCAACCATTGAAAAAAAAATGCTAGCAGTTGTGTTTGCATTAGAAAAATTTCGATATTATCTCATTGGTTGTAAAATAATTATATTTACAAATCATGTTGCTCTTAAATATCTTCTCACAAAGAAAGATGCAAAAGCTAGACTAATTCGTTGGGTACTACTTTTGCAGGAATTTGACTTAGAATTTAAAGACAAGAAAGGAACAGAAAATGTTGTGGCTGATCATCTTTCCTGTCTCCATTTTGACACAACAATAGAACATTTACCTTTGAATGAGTCATTTCCAGATGAATAATTAATGAGTGCGGAAGTAGTACCATGGTATGCTGATATAGTTAATTATCTTGTTACAGGTCAACTTCTAGAGCATTGGACTAAACAGGACAAGGCCAAATTCTTTGCAGAAATAAAGAATTTCTTTTGGGATGATCCTTATCTATTTAAATATTGTGCAGACCAAATTATTAGACGATGTGTCCCAAAGAATGAATTTCAGAATATCCTTTTTTTCTGCCATGAACAAGCTTGTGGAGGCCACTTCAGTGCTAAGAAAACAGCTACTAAAATTTTACAATGTGGTTTCTATTGGCCAACTATATTTCGAGATGCTTACACTTTTTGTTCTTCATGTGATAGGTGTCAATGAATGGGGAGCATTACACGAAGGAATATATACCACTAAACCCAATTTTAGTGGTTGAAATTTTTGACGTATGGGGTATCGATTTCATGGGACCCTTTCGCCCATCTTTTGGCCATCAATATATATTGGTCGCTGTTGATTATGTTTCGAAATGGGTAGAAACTATTCCATGTAGGAACAATGATCATAAAGTAGTAATAGGAGTTTTGAAAAGCAATATTATTTCCCGCTTTGGATTCCCTCGAGCAATAATTGATGATGGTGGTGCCCACTTTTGTAATAAATTTTTCAAAGCACTTTTGACAAAGTACTCCATCACTCATAAAGTGGCGACCCTATATCACCCACAGACCAGCGGCCAAGTTGAGATCTCCAATCGAGAAATAAAGCACATTTTAGAAAAAACAGTGAGGCCCGACAGAAAAGATTGGTCGTTGCGGCTTGATGATGCATTATGGGCATATATAACGGCTTTTAAGACTTCGATTGGGATGTCACGCTACAGGTTAGTGTACGGAAAAGCATGCCACCTACCTATAGAACTCGAGCATCGTGCGTATTGGGCCATCAAGAAATTCAATTTTGACGTACAGCAAGCTGGCTCAGAAAGAAGATTACAGTTGGCAGAACTTGAAGAAATTCGAAATAATGCGTACAAGAATGCCAAAATTTACAAGTAACGAATGAAAGTCTTTCACGACAAACAAATTATGTGAAAATCTTTCACTCCAGGTGAGAAAGTACTTTTATTCATTTCTCGCTTACACTTATTCTCAGGTAAGTTACGCTCTCGATAGTCTGGCCCATTTATTGTTCATATTGTTTTTCCACATAGGGCAATTGAAATTAAGGATCCAATGAATGGTGTCACTTTCAAAGTTAATGGTCAAAGATTAAAGCCATATCTAGAATACTAACCACATGGAGAGGACAGCGAAATAAATTTGAGTGACCCACCTATTTTAAATTGAGGTTTTGCTTTTCAGTGATTTGATTATTTATTTTCTTTATTTTCTTTCTTTTATTCATTCTTTTGTTGATTGAAATTATTTTTGTTTAAGTGTGTTTATTTAACCGTTAAGTTTTTCTTATCAATTTAATCATGAGACAGTTCCTCTTAAACATTCTTAGACAATTTCGACGTATACAATCTCATCTCAGAGGTCAGATACGATTTTGTAAAACACATCGTATCTAGCAACTACAACCACCAGAGTTAGTAGCTCATGTTGAGGATTTAGAAAGCCAACTCCGAGAAATTGAGAGAGGCATCTACAATATTAAATTGGAGCTTGAGGCAAATTCAATAAGAGGACGATTTTAGGTTGTTTTGTGTGTTTTAGTTTGTTTTGTGTGTTTAAAGTTTGTAACCCCGGTCAAGTGGCGGATAACGGTACTCCGTGACAATCAAGTCGGTTACTTTAGTTTTCCTACAATAACTGATATTCTGAGATGAAGGTATGGACAGAAATGAGATTTTAGAAAAGCTTCACAAACGATTCCCTTCGCTTCCTCAGAATGCCCTACTCTTAATTTATAAAGCCCGGTCCGAACGCATGTGATTGCTTATGAAGAATAACATCCCTGCTGACATCCATTGGTTAATCGAGGTAAAAAGTTCGCTTAACAGGTGAGTTACCTCTTAAATTTATTGCATACATGCCTGGTTGTGGTAAAGGAAATTATGCGAGAAAACGACGAGCTCGAAGACTTTCTGTTGCTTGTCATAAATGTGCCAGAATGATATGCAATAAAAAAATCATGTTCTTTAGGAATGGTGTCTGATAACAGAGAAGATAAGATTCAATTCATTAGGGATGGCTTGAATAAGGAGTCATTGGATGATATCCTTTTGTCTCTTGAAACGCATCCCAGTGGATACGTCCAAAATGCAATACTTCAGTTATGGCCATTATTCCAGAAAGAATGTGCAAACTATAATCTCGGGAATCTGACTATAAAAGACCCTGTTTGCCAGTTTGTAAGAAAACTGGATGAGAAACCTATCCTCGACCCATAGAGGGCGTTCAAGCCGTTTCTGGATGTAAAACCAGAGAAAGATGTGAGCCACAATCACAATTATCTGCAAATATCTTTTTACCTCTCTGTTCTTTTATTTAACTGTTATTTTACTATTTACATTATTGTTTTTAATAATTTCATTTACTTTTTTTCTTTTTACTGTTTTCTTTTTTACTTTTGAGCCATGTGCTTTACACATTAATTGACACTGACATGATGCCTCATACACAGCTGTAACCAACTATCACCAAAGTCTTTAAATATGATTTTTTTTACTGAGCACTCACAAGTTATTTTTGAGCAGTATCTTAATGGCAGCTACTTCCAGTAAACAATTCAAGAACATTTGTGTGCTTTCTGGGTTTCATTATGGCAAACATAAAGAGTTCATGAAGGCAGCCATAGATCTTGGTCTAAGAATAGCAGAGAGAAAATTACACTTGGTGTATGGAGGAGGTGACCGAGGGTTATCCAAAATGGTATCAGAAGCTGCTTTTGTCAGAGGGAGCCAAGTGTTAGGCATCATACCTCAAATCTTAAAACCTTTGGGTTGTTTGTCTTATTCACCAACTGGAGAAGAGTTAGTCGTCTTAGGTATGCAAGAACGAATAACTGAAATGCTCAATCATGCCGATGCTTTTATGTTCCTTCCAGGCGATCTTACAACTCTTGAGGCACTAATATCATTAGCATCTTGGTCTCATCTGAACATTCATCAGAAACCTATTGGTTTGTTAAATGTCAATAACTTTTATGATGGCTTTCTCGCATTTTTTAACCATGCAATAAACAATTATTTCATTCATTCCTCAGTGAAAAAAATCTTTATTTGTGCACACACTGCTAATGCGCTACTTGATCTGTTACAAGCTTATCAACAAGAGCCAGATCCTAAGGCTATTGTGTTAGAGTGTTCAAATAATGATGGCAACAGTGGCGGCAGTAAGAAGTACAAATTAGATTTAACTCTCCGTTTGTAAATATTTTCTTCTGTGTTACAGCACCAAGGTGATGTCTTCTAAACTCTACTTCTTTCCTTTCAAACATTGAGGACAATGTTTCGTTCTGGTTGGGGGGAGGGGATACTTGACAATTGTGGAATGTTGAACTAACCATGATTAACTTTTTGAATAGAAGATGGCTGAATATGGAGTATAGTGACTCTAGAAACGCATCTTCTTAGTTAAAAAAAATAAAAAAAACAAAACAAAAATAAAATAAAAAAATATATATTTGTGTGAGTTTCTTTTCTAACCTTTCATTTTTCTCCTTTATAAATATATGTTTTCAAGTTTTTAAAGTCGAAGATGGCTGAATATGGAGTGTAGTAACTCTAGAAACGCATCTTCTTTTAAAAAAAAGAAAAAAAAAGAAAAAAATCATTTTTCTTTAATTTTTCTGCATGTATGTTTTTTTTCTAGGTTTAGAATAGGTTGAGGGGAAATAATTCTGTTTAAAAAAAATTTTTGAGAGTTTTTAATATTGGATGATATGATGACTTTCGAATTTTAGTATTTATATTATCTTTGGTCTTGAGTGATGTTACACCATGTTTACTATTCTACATGTTGATGTTGGGGACAAATATGAGTTGCTTAAAAGAATGCACATGTCATAATAAATTCCAAGTGAGTTTTTGAGCCTATTAATTTTTCTTGGAGAGTAACATTTTTTGCCTATTCTTCATGTAACTTAGCAATTTATTATTTCATACATGATCTCTAGATTTTCTTTGAATCAACCCTTAAAAAAAAGTGTGTGTTACTGCATTTAAATGCCCACTTAATTAGTGGATATGGAAGATTATTTAGAGTCCTAAAAGATGATGGAAGGCCATTTTTGATCCGTTTGAGCCTTTCTAGCCATCCCTATTATGTAATATCCATAGTTAACCCTTTTGAGCCTTTTATTTATATAAAAAAACCTTTTCTTTATTAACTTATCATCCTGACCCACTCCAATTTGGAGTATTACTCGATATCATATAAGTTCCATCAACCTATTCATGTTTGAGAAAAAAAATATAAATAATTATTTTGTTCAACGAAGTTGTGCTACATAAAAAAAATTAAAAAAAAGAAAAAAAAAGAAGAAAAAAAAGATGTACCATAGCAATAAATAAGTAAAATGCATCTTGTAATTTTCAAAAGTTCTTGAACTTTTTCTCAAACATATTTTGTTTTCCTATTTCTCTTTCTTTGTTAGCCATGTCCCTAACCTACGTTACGTCCTAATAAAAGTCCTTCTTGATTTAGGGAACTATAGTCTGAAATAAAAACTAGTTATATGGGCAATTAAGATGTAGTGATGCATATAAAAAAAAGAAGAAGAAAAAAATGAATACATTGGGTTGACTAATACTTTATTTGAGATCGTATTATTTCTAAGATATGGGCATATTTTTTCATCTTGGTAAGTGTGTATGATATTTTTTTATTATTTTCTCTCAATTTACCATTCATTGTAGTGATAAAATTTTATTGGAATTAATTTCTTTGTGAAAGTGTCACTACAACTGGTGAAATTTTGGGGTTGGATATGTCATTCTTGAAAGTGGCCTGATTACTATTGCTACAACAAAGTCTGCTGGACTGATGCATATGGATGGTTGATGTGGGTGTGATATTCCTTTAGACTAGAGATAATACTTGTACTTTTATTTGATTGCTATCATTAATCTGATTGAATAAACACATGTGTTTCCTTTAAAAAAAAAGTTTTGAATTTTATCTTCGCTTTATTTACTAGGGACTAGCAATAAGCTGGTTGAGGGGTGTGTTGAGTGTTAGAAAGTATATATTTATAAAGGAGAAAATCATCATTTTACACTTTAAGTCTCACTAACATTGCTACTTTTATTTATTTAAGTATTTTGTTATTTAATTATATGTGTTTTATTATAATTATGTATTTTATGTATTTTAGGGGCATCATAATTGTTTCACAATGAACGAGTGATCAGACAGTAAAACGGACGTCATATTTGGATTCAGGACGGTCGAAAACCTTAAGAAGAGCATTAAAGGAAAAAGTCACTGTTCACATATACGGCACTGTTCATATGTACAATACTGTTTATACCTTATGTGTCACAATCTTATAGAGTTAGATTTCTTATGAACTGTGGATCGATGACATGGCAGCATCTCAGCGGAGTAAAAATCGTGTGTACAGTACATGCGCGTACATGTGATTATTTACTATTTAGGCGGCGTTACTGTGCAAATATTGACTGTTGACTGTTGACTGTTGACTGTTGACTGATGACGTGGCACAATCCTGAGCATCCGAACTATTTTTAATCCGATGGTCACGATTTACTCAATGTATCTATAAAAAGGAGGCTCTCCCCCCCTAATTGAAGACCCCTAAATTCATTTTTAAGCTTAGATTTCTGAAATTCATTCTCCTTCTTATAGTTTCTTTGTATTTTAATAAAATTTCCTTTTTTATCCTTAGTTAAAATATGAGTAGCTAATTTTTTTTGAGCTCGGGTTGAAGGTGAAGTCTCAATATGTTCCATGGGCTTAATTTGGTAAATTTACTTTCTCTTCCCCTCTAATATTTGTGGTTGTTTTGACTTTTCGTCAACAAATAATAATAGTCTTGTCTAGATACAGCCCTGGTTAAACCAGCACCCTAATACAAGGTTATTATTATTTAGCACGATAAGCCCTTGGCACCATACTTATTGGAGAGTGTGGTTCATGATGTGTGAAATCCCCCCTTATGATTTAATTGGTATTAATATGGAATATTTAGCCCATGGAGCATGTTGATGCGGATCTGGATATTCAAGTGCTTTATTATAACAGTTACATTTTTAATTATTCACGCCATTTTAATTCATAATTTAGGATAAAGTTACCATAATTTAATTGTTCCCGTTAAAAGAAAATTAATTCTACACATAATTAAAATCAATCTCCTCGTGGGATTGACACTCGTCACCATTAATCTATTCTACAATAGATTCGTACGCTTGCGAGTTCAATAAAATTTGCACAACACTACACATAACGTAATTTTGATAATAACAAACACGTGTTTTAATTATTTTAATAAATAATATATTACATATTTTTATTAAGTTCTTGAAAGATAGTATTTATACTATTAAATCAAATAAAATCAAGTTCAAGACACTCAACAGGTAATGGCTTGATTAAGAATGAAGTTTGTAACTCAATAGACTTAATATTGTGAAATTCTTATAAAGTTGGTATGATTTAATTAATAATAATTTTCATCAATCTAAGGTTTTATAATTATAAATAAATTATTTTATATAAATTAATCGTTTTTCAAAATATGGACTAAAATAAAAAAATTTTATAATCTTTGATTGTAATAAGTATTGTTTTAAGTATGAATTTAGGTGTATTTAAAAAATCAAAAATATTTTTGATTACATCATAATTTTAGAATGTTATAAGAATAATAAGTATTGTTTAGAAATTCTGAACTTAGACTTGTTTGTAAAATGTTATGACTTATTGGGCCATAGTAAAATTATAAAAAATTTTGAGTAAAAATTAAAAATTTAAGTGAATAGTATACTATAGCATTTGACTATTTCAAAATTGGACTTATGTGTAAAGTTTTAATACTTTTTAGGTCATAATATAATTACGAAAAAGTTTTAGGTAAAATTATAATTTTATGAATAGTATTACTGTACCGAAATTTAAATTTAACAGTAACTCATTGTAGCAAGTGTTTAACCATCAAAATATTGAGGCTAGTCGCTTGGACGCTAAAATTTGCTTATAATGATTATTTTTTGAGTTAAAACTATATAAACTTAAATCAAACTCATTTTTAATAACTCTTACAAGACAAAACAAATTTATACATCATCAATTAAGCTTTTAATTTATAAATCATCTTAAACTGAATCATCATCAGGCTATAATTTTATTCATCCACTCTTGAAAAGAGTTTTCTTATTGTAATATTTGGTTTTGTATCAAATTTGTGAGTGTATAAGTGTAGGAAACACTTAGGTGAAGAGATTGGGAGATAATCTTTTGAGTGTAAATATTTATTGACACCTTGAAGTCGATTGCAAAGAAGTTAAAGTCTTGGGAGGTTTAGTTAGTGAAATCCTCAAGTTTGGTTTGCTTGAAGACGTGGATATAGGCGGAGATTGTCAAACCACGTAAAAATACTCGTATTTGATTTTTCTTTCTTTACTATTTTATTATTGCACTTTATCAAACTTATTATTTTTTATTTTGTTAGGGCAATAGATTAATTGTCTAGTTTGTTTTAATTAAATTTTAGAAACCCAATTCACCCCTTCTTTTAGCTTGCATAACTAGCATTTCAAAAAGAATAGACCAACCCATAAGAATACATTCCTAAAGCTCTATTTCTAGAGAGATTAGCTAAAGTAAAGAAAGGTAAATTCATGAGTGAGATTCTTGAAATCTTCAAATAAGTAAGTGTTAATATATCTTTACTTGATATTATTAAATAAGTGTCATTTTATGTCAAGTTTCTTAAAGACCTTTGTACTAAAAAGAGAAAAATTCATATTTAAAAAAAGATTTTCTAACAAAAATATTAGCTCTATATTCTAACACAAAATTCCTCTAATATACAAAGATTCGGACTCTCCTACTATCTAATGTAGTATAGAGAACCACACAATTGAGAATGCTTTGTTGAATTTAGGAGCTAGTGTAAATCTATTGCCTTACTCAATATTTGTGAAAGTTAGACTAAGATAATTACACCCAACTTCAGTGGTGTTACAACTTACAGATTATTCCATGAAAATATCGCTGGTATTATAGAGGACGTATTTGTCTAAGTAGATAAGTTTTGTTTTCTTATTAATTTTATTGTAATTAATACTCAACTAGTACAGGACTCAGGGAAGCATATCTCCATTATTTTAGGCCAACCTTTTTTTGTAACTACGAATGTTCACATTCAATGTAGTACTTGAAATATACAGTTATCCTTTGACAATATCACTATAGAGCTAAATATTTTCAACATTGCCAAATAACCTCATAATTCAGATGATAGAATTATTTGATATGGATTTAATAGAAGCATTATTTGATAATAATTTTATTTCAAACTTTAGTGATATCTTTTTACAAACATGTTTAACTCATTTTAGTTTGGATTTTTCTATTAACAGATTAGTCGATAAGGTTAACACCTTACTTTACTCAACACCATTCATGGACACAAATAAATAGAACTTAAGAGTTGAACCACAAGCACCATCAGAGAAGAAACTTAGCCCATCATTAGAATCACGATAAGAACTTGAGCTCAAACCATTACTTAACACTTTGGAATATGCATTTTTT
Source organism: Aegle marmelos (assembly GCA_030449875.1). Taxonomy (NCBI): domain Eukaryota; kingdom Viridiplantae; phylum Streptophyta; class Magnoliopsida; order Sapindales; family Rutaceae; genus Aegle; species Aegle marmelos. Next base: position 174,060 of record JASUUL010000084.1, read on the forward strand.
AGAGAAAAAAGTACTCTATCGGTAATCATTTCATTATCCCTAAATAATAAACGAAAAGGTAACTTGTTGGAATTTTTAAAAGAGTAAAAAGGAGTATTAAGATGGACTATAGCCAGCATAAAATGTATAAATCTGGTAAACTGTAGTATTACATTCATCTTGATGAAAATGCTAAACTTACTAAGGAAATGCAACGTCGGTTAATTCTTAATATAAAAGAAGTTGTTCGAACTGAAGTTCTTAAACTATTAGATGCAGATACATTTACCCTATTTCTGATAGTTTATGGGTTAGTCCTGTCTAAGTTGTTCCTAAAAGTCAAGAATCATAGTAGTTACCGATGTTGATAATGAATTGATACCTACTAGAGTGACTATAGGGTGGCGTCTGTGCATTGATTATAGAAAGTTGAATTGTATCACACTTACCATTTATCAATTAAATGCTTGATACATTAGCCGGTCATGAGTTTTATTGCTTTTTAGATGGTTACTTACAATATAATCATATCCCATAGCACCAAAAATTAAAAGAAAACTACTTTTACTTGTCTTTTTAGCACTTTTGCATATATGACGATGTCATTTGGATTATGTACTATGCCTACTACATTTCAACGATGCATATTAAGTATTTTTTTATATGGTTGAATAATTCCTTGAAGTCTTTATAGATATTTTTCTATTTTTAGTGATTCATTCAATCAATGTTTATATGATCTAACATTAGTTTTGCAGAGATGTATAGAGAAGAATTTGGTCTTAAATTAGGAGAAATGTCATTTTTTAATAAAACAAGGTATTTTTTTCATTACATTATTTCAAATAAAGGTATTGAGGTTGATAAAGCTAAGGTGGAGCTCATTTCTAATCTTCCTCTACATCAAACAGTTGAAGAAGTAAAATTTTAATCTTCCTCTAGTTCATTTCTAATCTTCCTCTAGTTTTTATAAACGTTTCATTAAAAATTTTAGCAAAATTTCTAGACTCTTATGTAATCTTTCATCTTTAATGATTCATGTCTTATGGCATTTCAAAAACTAAAGCAATTGTTGATATCATCGCCCATCATTCAACCTCCAAACTAGAACTTACTATTTGCATTTGGATGTGATTTATCAGATTATGCAGTAGGGGCAATATTAGGACAAAAAGCTGATCGAATTCCCCATGTCATTTATCATGTTAGTATAACATTGAATAATGCACAATTCAATTATTCAACCACTGAAAAAGAAATGCTAACCGTAGTATTTGCATTAGAGAAATTTCGATCTTATCATATTGGTTGTAAAATAATTATGTTTATAGATCATCCTGCTCTTAAATATCTTTTTACAAAGAAAGAAACAAAAGTTAGACAAATTCGTTGAGTGCTATTTTTGTAAGAATTTGACTTTGAAACTGAAGACAAGAAAGGTACAAAAACTATTATGGGAGAACATATTTCTTGTCTTAATTTTAATACAATTACAGAATCATTATCTTTGAACGAACATTTCTAGATGAATAATTGATGAATGTAGAAGTATTACTATTATATGCTGATATAGTTAACTATCTTGTTACAAGTTAAATTCTAGAGCATTGGAATAAGCAGACAAAGCTAAATTTTTTACGGAAATAAAGAATTTCTTTTGGGATGATCCTTATTTGTTCAAGTGTGTGCAAATCAAATTGTCAAACGATGTGTTCCAGAAAGTAAATTTCAAAATATCTTTTCATTCTGCAATGAACAACTTATAGAGGCCACTCAGCACTAAGAAAACAACTATTAAAATTTTACAATGTGATTTCTATAGTCAATTGTATTTTAAGATCTTTACAGTTCTTTTTCTTCATGTGGCAGGTATCGACGAATGTGGAACATACTCAAAAGAATATAATGCCACTAAACTCAATTTTAGTAGTTGTGATTTTTTATGTCTAGGGTATCGACTTCATTGGACCCTTTCTCCCTTCTTTTGGCCATCAATATATATTGGTTATTGTTAACTATGTATTAAAATAGGCAGAAGCAATTTTATGTAGAACCAACGATCACAAGGTAGTGATAAGCTTTTCGAAAAGCAATACTATTTTATGCTTTAGATTCCCTCAAGCAATAATCAGTGATAGTGGTGCTCGCTTTTATAAAAAATCATTCAAAACTCTTTTAACAAAGTATTCCATCACTCACAAAGTGACGAGCCCATATTATCTATAAACTAGTGGTCAAGTAGAGATCTCCAATCAAGAGATAAAGTATATACTACAAAAGACAGTAAGACTAGACAGAAAAGATTGGTTATTAAGACTCGACAATGCATTATGGGCATATAGAACAGCTTTCAAAACCCTATCTGAGATGTCACTATATTGACTAATGTATGAAATAGCTTGGCACCTACCTATGGAACTCAAGCATTATGCATAATGGGCCATCAAGAAATTTAACTATGACATATAGTAAGCTTACTCAGAAAAAAGATTATAGTGGGTAGAACTTGAAGAAATTTGCAATGATGCATACGAAAATATCGAGATTTACAAGTAGCGAATGAAAGTATTTTATGATAAGTAAATTATGAGAAAATCTTTCACCTCAGATCCGAAAGTTCTTCTATTCAATTCTCGTTTGCACCTATTCTCAGGTAAGTCACACTATTGATAGACTGACCCCTTTATTGTTCATACTATTTTTCCATATGGAGCAAGTAAAATTAAGGATCCAAAGAATAATGTCATCTTTAAAGTTAATGATAAAAGATTAAAGAGTCTTGAGTACAATCACATAGAGAAGACGTCGAAATAAATTTAAGTGACCTATTAGATTTAAATTGAGATTTTTTCTTTTTTTCTCTTTCTTTTCGGTGATTTAATATTTTTCTTTTCTTCTTTATTCTTGTAATAATTAAAATTATTTTTTTACATAAGTGTATTTGTTTAACTATTAAGTTTTCTCTTATTATTTTTAATCATAAGAGCTTTAACTAAACAACTTCTCTTGAATATTCTTAAACAGTTTCGACATGTACAATCTCATTTTAGAGGCCAGATACAATTTTGTAAAACATATTCTATTTGAGAGCTACTACCATTAGAGTTAGTATCCATATTGAGGGTTTAGAAGGACAATTTAGAGAAATTGATGGAAGCATCATCGCCATCCAATTAAACCTTGAGGTAGATTTAATAATAGGACAATTGTGACATTAATTTTCTTTGTATTTCATTTTGTTACCCCAGTTAAGTAATAGATAATAGTACTTTGTGCCAATCAACAATGGTACTTTATTTTTCTATAATAACTGATATTATGAGCCGAAGACATTACAAAGATGTGATTTATGGTAAAAGAAATTACTCAAAAAAACGAAGAGCTTAAAAACTCTTTGTTGCTTGTTATAATCGTGCTAGAATGAGATGCAAAAGATATTTTTTTGGAATAGTTTCTAATAATAGAAAAGATAAGATTCAATTCATTAGGAATGACTTGAATAAAGAGTTATTAGATGACATCCTTTTATCTCTTGAAATACGTCCCAGTAGATATGTGCAAAGGTAAATACTCTCATTATAGCTTTTGTTCTAGAAAGAGCATGTACGATATAGTCTTACGAATCTAACTCTAAATAACTTTGTTTGCCAATTTATAAGAAAATTAGATTGGAAGCCTATCATTAAACTATAGAAAGCGTTTAAGCCATGTTTAGACATAAAACTAAAAGAAAATATGAGTCATAATCACAACTACTTATAAATATCCTTTTATTTCACTATTATTTGATCATTTGTATTTTTTCTTTAATAATTTTATTTTATCATTATTTATTTTTTCTTTTTTACTCTTGAGCTAAGTACTTCACGCGTTATTTGACATAGACATGCTACCTCATATATAGCCATCATTAAGTATGAGTTTTTTTTTAAAAGCACTCACTGATTGTTTTTGAAAAGTACCCTAATGACAACTACTCTCAATAACCAATTCAAGAATATTTGTGTGCTTTCTGGATTTAACTACGGCAAATATAAAGAATTCATTGAAGCAACTTTAAATCTTGATAGAAGCATTGCAGCCAGACATTACACTTGGTTTATGGAGGAGGTGACTGAGGGTTATCAAAACTAGTTTCAAAAGCTACTTATACTAAAGGGAGCCAAATATTAGGCATCATTCCCAAAATCCTAAAACCTTTAGGCTGTTTGTCTGACTCACCAACTAAAGAAAAAATAGTCGACTTAGGTATACAAGAGAGAATAACTTAAATGCTAAATCATACTGATGCTTTTAGTTTTCTACCAGGATATTTTTTAACTTTAGAGGCACTAATGACATTAGCATCTTGGGTTTATATGAACATTTATAAAAAACTCATTAGTTTGTTATGTCAATAACTTTTATGATGGATTTATCACATTTTTTAACCATGCAATAAAAATCTATTTCATTATTTCTATAGTGAAAAAAATCTTTATTTGTTCTCATGTTGTTAATAAGTTACTTGATCCATTACAGGCTTATAGACCAGAGCCATATAGTAAGACTTTAGTGTTGGAATGGTCAACTAATAATTGTAGTAGTAATTATAGTAAAAAGTATAAATTAGATTTAATTTTTCACTTAGAAATATTCTTTTTTGTGTTGAAGTACTTTAGTGATATCTTCTAAACTCTATTTATTTTCTTTAAGACATTAAAGATAATATTTCATTTTTGTTAGAGGGAGAAAATAGTTGACAATTGTGGAAGATCTTAATCTTGGTGAAGTTCTTACTAATTTTTATTATAGAAACTAAGAGTGACTAACTTTTTGGGTTGAAAATGGTTGATTATAGAGTGTAATAACTCTAAAAACTGATCTTCTTAATTTTTTATTAAAAAAATCAGATATTTTCTTATTATTAAGTTTTAATAGTCATTTCCAGTGTGATCTTTTTAATTTTTTTCTTTCTAATTTCTTTTTTGTAAATATACATTTTTAAATTTTTAAGTCGAAGATGGTTGAATATAGAGTGTAGTGACTCTAAAAATGTATTTTCTTAATCTTTAAAAAAGAAATTTTGTTATCTTTTAATATTTGATGACACAATTACTTTAAAATTTTAGTATTTGTATTATCTTTGATCTTGAGTTATGTTACACCAATTTTGTTACACTACATGTTGATATCGGAGAAAATAAGAGTGTTGAGTGCTAGAAAATATATATTTATAAAGGATAAAATTGTCATTTCACAGTTTAAGTTCTACTAACTTCCTTGCTTTTATATATTCAAGTCTCTTATAATTTTAATTATATGTGTTTTATTATAATTAAGTATTTTATGTATTTTAAAGGCATCATTGTCATTTCACAATAAAAGAGATATCGGATAAAAAAATGAACAGCAAATCTAAATTCAAAATTGTCGAAAACCTTAACAAGAGCATAAAAGTATAAATGTTACTGTTTACATATAGTACACATTCACATGTACGGTACTGTTCATGATGCTATTCATGACATTGTACATGGCATTGACCGATGATATAGCATTGACTAATGATGTGGTACCCACCAATGATGTGACATCATTTGATTGGAGAAATGATATGGCATTGAATGATTATGTGACGTTGACTGATGATGTAGTTTGACTGATGAGGTATCAAAATCTTATTAGATTAAAATGTTTATGTACTGTTGACCGATGATGTGATAATATTTTAGTGGATTAAAAAAAAATGTGTATGACACATGCATATACACGGGATAATAGCCTTGATCAGAACTTGCCACGTGACGCAATCCTATACGTCTAAATTGTTTTAATCCAATCGTCATGATGTACTCATTATATTTATAAAAGAAGGGCTCTCTCCTCTTAATTTAATACCCTTGAGTTCATTTTTTAACTTTATTTTCTATAATTCCTTCCCTATCTTGTGTTTTCTATGCATTTTAATAAAATTTTTATTTTACCCCTTGTTCAAATATGATTAGCTAATTTTCTTTCATATTTGGGTTGAAGGTGAAGTCTTAATATATTCCATGGGCTTAATTGGTAAATTTATTTTTTCTTCTACTCTAATTTCTGTGAATATTTTGACTTTTCATTGATAAATAGTAATAACACAATTATTACTATTTGACACTATAAGCCTTTAGCACCATATTAATTAGAGCGTGGTTCATGAGAAGTGGATTTTTCCTTCATGATTTAATTAGTACTAATAGGGAATATTGAACTCTGATGTATGTTGATGCGGATCCAGATACTCAAATGCTTTATTATAATAGTTGTCATTTTTAATTATTCCCACCATTCTATTTCAAAATTTAGGATAATTTCACCCTAATTCAACAACCCACTTAGAAAATTAATTAGACACATAATTAGAATCTACTTCTTCGTGGGATCAACACTCATTATTATTAATCTATTCTACAATAGATTCATGCATTTGCGAATTTAATAAAATTTACATAATAAGTTTTTGGCACCGTTATCGGGGAGATAAGTTATTTTAATTTATTGAATTAAGTTTTTTAGTTTTTTTGTTTTCTTGTACTTTTTTCCTTATTAAAAAAATAATAGTTCTATAATTTAATTTTTGTAATTTAAATTTCTTTAAATTTTGGTATTTCAATTTTATTTTGTAATTTCTTTAAATTTCTATAATTTAATTTTTAAGTTATTTTTCTTGTTGATTTTTTATTTTATCTTGTTAATTTTTTTGTTTTATCTTGTTAATTTTTTTAATTAATTTGTGGAATTAATTCATAGAATTAATTTTTAAGTAATTTTTTGTTATTTTCTTTTAAAATTGTTACTAAAAAATTAAAATAAAATTAAAAAAATTAAAAAAAGTGAATATGCAATTCCTGTAATTTAAATTCTTTTCTTTTTTGCTTCTTTATATTTTTGTAAGTTAATTTTTATGTCATTTTTCGTTGTAATTTTTCATTTGCCTTGTTATTCAATTTTTAGTTAATCTGTTTCTTTTTTTTTAGTGCTTGAGTTTATTTTTATAGTAAAGTAGTAACAGCGTGATAAGGTTAGTATCGTTAATTCTTTACCTTCTTTATTTTTATTAATTTTATTCTCAATTTTTTATTGTATTTTTTATTACCTTTTTATGTATGATTGATGGTCTCAATTACCTAATCTTGAGCCTGTAGATTTAAAATTGAAAAAAAAACACTTCGCATATACAAACACATTTCTTTTAAAGATAAAATTATAGTGAATTTGCAACAATAAGAACCAGCACAAGAGAGGCAATTTAAGGACTATCTTAGTCCTTTAGCTAATTTTAGCACATTATATATACGATCCATAAATGTAGCTGATAGGAGTTTTAAATTAAAACCTTGTATGCTAAATTGTCTCCTAACATTTTATGGCCTAGAAAATGAAGACCTATATAATCATTTGAATGATTTTCATGCTGTTTGTCAACCTTTTAGATATGAGAATTTTTCAGATGATGATGTTAAACTCAGACTATCCTTATTTTCTTTAAAGGATAGAGTTCGTTTGTGGTTTAATACATTGCCTGCTAATAGCATTACATCATGGGAACAAATGATCACAAAATTTTTAAATAAATACTTCATAGTTCATAAAACCAATCGAAGACGAGCAATTTTTTAAAGTATGAGAGCAATTCAATGGGCTACTCTCGAAATGTCTACATCATGGATATGAAAAATGACACCAATGCCAATACTTTTTAGAGGGATTATTGTGAAATATGCAAGAATGACTAATGGCAATAAGTGGAAGAGAACTAATGTCTAAAAGTACATAAGAAATTTGAGATTTCTTTCAGCGACAAGTGGATAATTCCTAATAACGAAGTCAATTATTCAGGAACAGTAAAAGAATTAAGGAAATGAATAAGGTCTAAGTTGGCGAGTCAAGTTCGGGAATAAAAAAATTAAAGAAATGGTTGAAGGACTTGTCTGACAAATCGCATCTTTAACAATTGCTAAATCAACAGAGGCACATGACTATGACTCATACCAAGATCAAGTCAATGTTACAGGTGGAATGAGAAAGCAATCAAACTATAACCCTTACTACAATACATATAACTCTGGATGGAGAGACTATCTCAAATTTTCATAGTCTTAAGAATTCTAACAGAATCGACCAATAAATTTAGCTCTACCAATACAATCAATTCCTCAAGTTCCATAAGCCTCTTAACCACTATTCAGACCTTACAATCAGAATTTGAGTTATTCTCAACCCAGATCATGGGAGGATATATTTCAGAATTTCAAGAATTCTACCTACTGCACGATCGAGTAATAAAATTACACCATTGATGGACTATAAAATGAGATGAGAGTAGGCTTCAACTCACTGACTCAGTCAATCTCAAACTTTAAAAGATGGTAGGCCAGCTTACTTTTTGAGTTTAAACCCTAACAATGACTGTTGAGAAAGATAAATTCTCAAGTCAACCAGTGTCAAACCCTAAAGAAATGCAAGAAGCAAGTAACAGTTCACATCAACAATATAGAGAGGTCAAAGCCATCATGACCTTGTGAAAAGAAAAAAGTAGTCAATAACAAAGTAGAGATGTCGGTGAAAAAAATAACTCAAATTATACTTGTAAATGCTGAGGATTCATCATCATAGGAGAAAGAAGAAACCAACCCATAAGAGTACGTTCCTAAAGCTCCATTTCTCCAAAGGTTAGCTAAAGTAATAAAGGAAAAATTCACGGGTGAGATTTTTGAAATCTTCAAACAGGTAAGTGTTAACATCCCTTTACTTGATGCTATAAAATAGATGCCATCTTATGTCAAGTTTCTTGAAGACTTTATAATAAAAAGAGAAATATTTATATTCAAAAGAAGCCATTTTTAACAGAAAATATTAGCTCTATACTCCAATATAAAATTCCTCTAAAATCTAAAGACTCAGACTCTTCTACTATCTCCTATAGTGTAGGGAACTATAAAATTGAGAATACTTTGTTAAACTTAGGAGTTAGTGTTAATCTGTTGCTTTATTTAGTGTTTGTGAAACTTGGACTGGGAGAATTACACCAAAATCCAGTGGTGTTATAGTTTGCAAATTGATCGACGAAAATACCTCGTGGCATTGTGGAGGACGTGCTTAACCAGGTAGATAAATTTATTTTTCTATCGATTTCATTGTAATTTGACACTCAACTAGTACAGGATTCAAGGAAGTAAATCCCCATTATCCTAAGTCGATCTTTCTTAACAACTACAGATGCTCACATTCAATATAGGACTGAAAATATGTAGTTGTTATTTGGCAATATGACCATGGAATTAAATATTTTCAACATTGCCAAACAACCTCACAATACGAATGATAGAATTATTGATGTGGATTTAATTGGAGCATTAGTTGATGATACTTTTTTTCAAACCTTAGTGATGACCCTTTACAAACATATTTAACTCACTTTAGTTTGGATTTTGATATTGATAGATCAATCGATAAGGTCAATGTCTTTCTTGACTTAGCACCATCCATGGACACAAATAAATAAAAGTCAAGAGTGGAACAGCTAGCACTATCAGAGAAGAAACTCAGGCCATCATCAGAAATACCACTAAAACTCGAGCTCAAACCATTACCTAACACATTGAAATATGCATTCTTGGGAGAAGAAAGTACTCTGCCAGCCAGTAATTATTTCATCATCCTTAGATGACAAACAGAAAGGTAAATTGTTGAAAGTTTTAAAAAAACATAAAAGAGCATTACGATAGGCCATAGCCGACATCAAAGGTATAAACCTAATAAACTGCATGTATTCATTCACCTTGATAAAAATGCTAAATCTACTAGGGAAATGCAATGTTAGTTGAACCTTAACATGAATGAAGTTGTTAGAATTGAAGTCTTTAAACTATTAGATGCAAGTATCATTTACCTTATTTTTGATAGTTCATGGGTCAGTCTTGTACAAGTTATCCCCAAGAAGTTAGGAGTTACAATACTTATTATTGCTGATAATGAATTGATACCCATTAGAGTGATTAAACTATTAGATGCAAGTATCATTTACCCTATTTTTTATAGTTCATGGGTCAGTCTTATACAAGTTATCTCCAAGAAGTCAGGAGTTACAATACTTACTATTGCTGATAATGAATTGATACCCATTAGAGTGATTACAGGGTGGCGTGTATACATTGATTATAGAAAATTAAATTCTGTCATATGTAAAGACCACTTTCCTTTACCATTTATTAATCAAATGCTTGATAAATTAACAAGTCATGAATTTTATTACTTTTTAGATGGCTACTCAGGATCTAATTAGATTTCCATAGCACTAAAAGATCAAGAGAAAACCACTTTCACTTGTCCTTTTGGCACTTTTGCATATAAGAGGATGTCATTTAGATTATGTAATGCACCTGTTACATTTTAATGATGCATGTTAAGTATATTTTCTGATACGGGTAAACAATTCTTTAAAGTCTTTACGGATGATTTTTTTATCTTTGGAGACTCATTCGATTAATGTTTACATCATCTAATACTAGTTCTACAGAGATGTATAAAGAAGAATTTGGTTTTAAATTGAGAGAAGTGACATTTTATAGTACAATAAGGTATTGTGCTCGGTCATATCTTTTTAAGCAAAGGTATTGAGGTTGATAAAGCCAACGTGGAGCTCATTTCTAATCTCTCTCCACCTCAAACAGTCTGAGAAGTAAGATTTTTTCTTAGGCACACTGGTTTTCATAGACATTTCATTAAAGATTTTAGTAAAATTTCTAGACCCTTATGCAATCTACTTGCTAATGATGTATCTTTTATCTTTAATGATTCATGTCTTATAGCATTTGAAAAACTAAAGCAGTTATTGATATTATCACCAATCATTCAGTCTCTAAACTAGAAGTTATCATTTGAGCTTATGTATGATGCATCTGATTATGTAGTAGGAGCAATATTAGGATAAAGATTTAATCGAATTTCTCATGTCATTTACTATGCTAGTACGACATTGAATGATACATAGTTGAACTATTTAACCAAGAATAAAGAAATACTGGCAGTAGTATTTACATTAGAGAAATTTTGATTTCATCTCATTGGCTGTAAAATAATTATATTCACAGATCATGCTGCTCTTAAATATCTTCTCACAAAGAAAAAAACAAGAGCTAGACTAATTCTTTAGGTGCTACTCCTGCAGAAATTTGACTTTGAAATTAAAGACAAGAAAGACATAAAAAATATTGTGATAAACCATATTTCTCATCTCAATTTTGACACAATTAAAGAGCCATTACCATTGAATGAATCATTCCCAGATGAATAATTGATGAGTGTGGAAGTATTACTATAGTATGTTGATAGAGTTAACTATCTTATTATAGATCAACTTCCAGAGCATTGGACTAAACAGGACAAAGCAAAATTCTTTACAGAAATAAAGAATTTCTTTTGGGATGATCCTTATTTGTTCAAGTATTGTGCCAATCAAATTATCAGATAATGTGTCTCAAAAAGTGAATTTTAAAATATCCTTTCATTCTATCATGAACAAGCTTGAGGAGGCCATTTTAGTGCTAAGAAAACAGCAACTAAAATTTTACAATGTTGTTTCTATTAGCCAACTATATTTTGAGATACTTACACATTTTGTTCTTTATGTGATAGGTGTTAATGAATGGGGAGCATTACTCGAAGGAATATGATGTCACTAAACCAAATTTTAGTGGTTGAGATTTTTTATGTATAGGGTATCGATTTCATGGGATCTTTTCCCTTTCTCTTTAGCCATTAATACATACTGATTGCTATTGACTATGTATCAAAATGGGTAGAAGCAATCTCATATAGAACTAATAATCACAAAGTGGTGATAGAATTTTTAAAAAGCAATATTGTTTCATACTTTAGATTCTCTTGAGTGACAATCAGTGATAATGGTGTCTACTTTTGTAACAAATTATTTAAAGATCTTTTGATAAAGTATTCCATCACTCATAAGGTGGCAACACCATATCATCCGCAAATCAGTAGTGAATTTGAGATCTCCAATCAAGAAATAAAGCAAATATTAGAAAAGGCGGTGAGACAAGATAGAAAAGATTGGTCACTGCGACTTGATAATGTATTACGGGCATACAAAATGGCTTTCAAGACCTCAATTGAGATGTCACCTTATAGGCTAGTATATGGAAAAGTATGCCACCTATCTGTGAAACTCAAGCATTGTGTATACTGGGCCATCACGAAATTTAATTTTGACATGTAGCAAGCTAGCTCAGAACGAGGATTACAGGTGGTAGAACTTGAAGAAATTTGTAATGATGCATATAAAAATGCCAAGATTTACAAGCGGAGAATGAAAGTCTTTCACGACAAGCAAATCATGAGAAAAATTTTTCATCCCAAGTCAAAAAGTACTTTTATTCAATTCTCACTTATATCTATTTACAGATAAGTTACATTCCCGATAGTCTAGCCCCTTTATTGTTCATATTGTTTTTCCATATAGAATAATTGAAATTAAGGATCCACAGAATGGTGTCACCTTTAAAGTTAATGGTAAAATATTAAAGCCATATTTCGAGTACTAATCACATAGAAAGGACATCGAAATAATTTTGCATGACCCACTAAATTTAAATTGAGATTTTTTGATGATTTAATTTTTCTTTTCTATTTTCCTTGTGATTTTTTGATTATTTTTATATAAGTATTTTTTTAAACATTAAATTTTCTCTTATCACTTGTAATCGTGAGTACATCAACTAAACAACTCCTCTTGAACATTCTTAGATAGTTTAGACATATCCAATCTTATTTGGGAGCTATGACTACCAGAGTTAGTTTCCTTTGTTGAGGATTTAGAAGGACAACTCAGAGAAATTGAGAAAGGCATATACGAAATCTAATTAGAGCTTGAGATAAATTCAATAAGAGCACGATTTTGACATTAATTTTTCTTGTTATATTTTAGTCTGTTACCCCAGTTAAGTAGGAGATAATGGTATTTCGTGACAATCAACGTTGGTTACTTCAGTTTTCTATAACAATTGATATTATGAGTTAAAGACATGGACACAGATGCGATCTTAGCAAAGCTTTACAAGCGATTTCCTTCTTTTCCTCATAATGCTCTCCTTACCATCTATAAAGTTTAGTCCGAACGCATGTAATTAATTATAAAGAGTAACATCCCTGCTGACATTTAATGGATAATCAAAGTCAAAGTAAGGTTGGCAGGTGAGTTGTCTCCCAAATTTATTGCATATATGCCTAGTTATGGTAAAGGAAATTATTCAAGAGAACGAAGAGCTCGAAAGCTCTCTAATGTTTATCATAAGTGTGCCAAAATGAGATGTGATTAAAAGACATTCTTTAGGAATGGTGTCTGATAACAGGGAAGATAAGATTCAATTTATTAGGGATGACTTGAATAAAGAGTCATTAGATAATATTCTTTTGTCTCTTGAAACACATCTCAGTAGATACGCACAAAACGTAATGCTCCAGTTATGGCCATTATTTCAGAAAGAACTTACAAAATATAGTCTCGAAAATCTAACTATAAATGACCCTATTTGCCTGTTTATAAGAAAATTGGATGGGAAGCCTATCCTCCACCTGTAGAGGGCACTCTAGCCGATTTTAAATGTAAAACCAGAGGAAGATATGAGCCACAGTCGCAACTACTTGTTAAATATCCTTTTATTTTAATGTTATTTTATTTTACTATTGTTTGATCACTTACATTTTTTCTTTAATAATTTCATGCTATCATTATTTGCTTTCTCTTTTTATTATTTTCTTTTTGACGCTCGAGCTATGTGCTTCACGAGTTGTTTGACATAGACATGATACCTCATTTATAACTGTGAACCATTGTCACTAAGATCATTAAATATGCCTTTTTTTAAGGCACTCACAAAATATTTTTAAAAGGTATCCAATGGCAGGTACCCTTAACAACCAAATCAAGAATATTTATGTACTCTCTCGATTTAACTATGGCAAATATAAAGAATTTATTGAGAAAGCCTTAGATCTTGGTCAAAGCATAGTAGCTAAGAAACTACACTTGGTTTATAGAGAAGGTGACTGAGAGTTATCAAAACTGGTTTTAGAAGCCACTTATACCAGAGGGAGCCAAGTGTTAGACATCATCCCAATAACTCTAAAACATTTTGGCTATTTTCATGACTCACCAACTTGAGAAGAGTACCGTCTCAGGTATGCAAGAGAAAATAACTAAAGTATTGAATCATGTTAATGCTTTTATTTTCTTACCAGGAGATCTTACAACTCTAGTGGCACTAATGACATTAGCATCTTGGTCCCATCTGAACATTCATTAGATACCCATCGATTTGTTAAATGTTAATAACTTTTGTGATGGCTTTACTCACATTTCTTAACCATGCAATAAAAAACTATTTTATTCTTTCTATAGTAAAAAAAAAAAAATTTATTTATGCTCACATTGTTAATAAGCTACTTGATCTATTATAAGCTTATAAACTAGAGCCACATCCCAAGACCTTACTGTTGGAGTGGCCAACTAATAATGGTAAGAAGTGCAAATTAGATTTAACTCTCCGCTGGTAAATATTTTCTTATATGTTACAGTACCCAGGTGATATTTTTTTTATCTCTATTTCTTTCTTTTAAAATATTAAGGACAATGTTTCGTTCTGGTTGGGGGAGGGAATAGATGATAATTATAGAATATCTCAATCTTAGTGAAGTTTTTACTCATTTTTGTTATAGAAACTAACTGTTGTTAACTTTTTACATTGAAAATAGCTGAATATAGAGTGTAATAACTCTAAAAATGCATCCTTTTAGTTTGAAAATTTACTTTTCAATCATTTTTTATTATTAAACTTTATTTTAAGTGTGATTTTTTAAACTTTCTCTTTCTAACTTCTCCTTTATAAATATACATTTTCAAAATTTTAGGTTGAAAACAGTTGAATATAAAATGCAGTAATTTTAGAAACGTATCTCTTAATTTTTTTTAAATAAAAAATTTTTTGTGATCTTTTTGACATTATAATTTTCAAATTTTAGTATTTGTATTATCCTTGATCTTGAGTTTTGTTACACCATGTTTGCTACTTTGCATGTTGATGTCGAAGATAAAATATGAGTTATTTTAAAGAATATACATGTCATAATAAATTATAAGTGAGTTTTTGAACGTGCTATTTTAATTTGAGAGTAACCCCTTTTTACTATTATTTATACAACTTAACAGTTTATTATTTTATATATGATCTCTTAAATTTCTTTTGAGTCAACCTTTTAAAAGAAATTATGTGTTGCTATGTCTGAAAGTTTATTTAACTAGTGGATATGAAAGATTATTAAGAGCCCTAAAACATGATGGAAAGACCATCTTTGACCCGTTTAAGTCTTTTCAGTCATCCCTTTTGTGAAATATCCTTAGTTAACCCTTTTGAGCCTTTAAAAAAAATTATTATTATTTTTTTGTTAACTTATCATCTCGACCCAACTCCGATCGGAAATGTTATTCGATATCGTATAAATTCCATCACCCATTCATGTTTAAGAAAAAGGTAAATAATTATTTTATTTAATAAAATTGTGCTTTATTAAAAAATGAAGAAAAAAGGAAAAGAAAAAAATTTCAAAAAAATATATATATCAGTTTTTAAAAAAAGAGAGAAAACTCTATGTTTTCTCAAACATGTATTTTATTTTTCCTTCTTTATTCGCCATGTTTCTATCTTACGTTACGTCTTAATAAAAGTCTTTCTTGATTTTAGGAAACTATAGTTTGAAGTAGAAACTAGTTCCATGGACTGTAAAGATGTCGTGATGCATAAAAAAAGATAAATATATATGTATAAAGAAAAAATAAATAAATACATTAATCTGACTCACAGTTTAACTTGACATCGTATTTTTTCTAAGTTATGGGCATATTTATTTTATATTAATGAGAGTGTGTGATATTACTTTAATATTTTCTTTCAATTTACATTCATGGGAGTGACTTTTGTTATTGGTTTTAATTTCTTTGTGAAAGTGTCACTACTAGTGAGATTTTGGGGTATTGACATGTCATTCTTGAAAGTAACTTGATTACAATAGCTGTGATAAAGTCCACTAGATTGATTTATGTGGATGGTTGATTTGGGAGTGATATTTCTTAAAGACTAAAGATAATGTTTATACTTTTATTTGATTGTTATCATAAATTTGATTAAATAAACACGATAGTTAAAAAAAATTAGGTTTGAATCTGATTTCACTTAATTTGCTAGGGACTAGCAATAAACTGATTGAAGGGTATGTTGAGTGCTAGAAAATATATATTTATAAAGGAAAAAAATTGTCATTTTACATTTCAAGTTTACTAACTTCTTTACTTTTATATATTCAAGTCTCTTGTGATTTTAATTATATGTATTTTATTATAATTAAGTATTTTATATATTTTAGGTGCATCATAGTTATTTCATAATAAATAAGATATCGGATGACAAGCGAACAACAAAATCTGAAATCAGATTAGTAAAAAACCTTAAGATGAGCATAAAAATATAAATGTCATTGTTCATATGTATAATTCTATTCATATGTACGGTACTGTTCATGATATTATTCATGACATTGTTCATATATATTGTATGATAAGGTGGCATTGACCGATGATATAGCAACGACCAATGACGTGACAGTATTTTATTAGAATAATATATAGCATTGACTGATTATGTGACGTTGACTGATGACATAACCTGACTGATAAGGTGTTACAATCTTATTGGATTAAAATATTTATGCATTGTTGACCGATGACGTGACAGTATGTTAGTGGATTAGAAAAACGTGCGTACGGTACATGCATATACACAGGATAATAGCCTCAATGATGTGTTCAAACCAATCAAAATTTGTCACGTGGTACAATCCTGTGCGTCTAAATTGTTTTAATATAATGGTCATGATTTACTCATTGTATCTATAAAAAGAGGACTCCTCCCTTTATTTAACACCCTTGAATTCATTTTTTAGTTCCATTTTCTATAATTCTTTTACATCTTGTATTTTCTATGTGTTTTAATAAAATTTTCATTTTACCCCTAGTTTAAATATGAATAGCTAATTTTTTTAAGCTTGAATTAAAGGTGAAGTCTCAACATGTTCTACAAGCTTAATTGGTAAATTTAGTTTCTCTTCCACTCTAATTTCTATGGATGTTTTGACTTTTCATCGACAGATAGTAATAACACAGTTTTTACTATTTTATATTATAAGCCCTTAGCATCATATTAATTAGAGTATGGCTCATAAGGAGTGGATTTTTCCTTCATGATTTAATTAGTACTAATAAAGAATATTGAGTTTTGGTGCATGTTGATGCGGTTCCAGATACCCAAGTGCTTTATTATAATAGTCGTCATTTTTAATTCTTTCCGCCATTCCAATTGAAAATTTAAGATAATTTTACCATCATTTCAACCAGTTACTTAGAAAATTAATTCGACACATATTTAAAATTCATCTTTTTGTGAAATCGATACTCATCACCATTAATCTATTGTACAATAAACTCGTGCACTTACGATTTTAATAAAATTTGCACAATAATGAGTTGCCTAAATAAATATACATGTTATAATAAATTTTAAGTGAGTTCTTAAGCTTATTATTTTTCTTAGAGAGTAATCTTTTTTGCTATTTTTCATAGAGCATAGCAATTTATTATTTTATACAGGATCTCTAAATCTCATTTGAGTCAAACCTTTAAAGAAAGAAGGGAAAAGAAAAACATGTCTATTGATACATCTGAAAATCCATTTAATTAGTAGATATAGATGATTATTTAGGGCTTAAACGATGATAAAAATGCTATCTTTGACCCATTTGAGACTTTCTGACAATCTCTTTTGTGAAATAACCTTAGTTAACTATTTTGGGCCTTTAAAAAAATTATACTTTTCTTTGCTAACTTATCATCTTTACCCAACTCCGATCTGGAATATTACTCGATGTCATATAAGTTTCATCACCTATTCATATTTGAGAAAAATATAAATAATTATTTTGTTCAATAAAATTGTACCATACAAAAAAGAGAAAAAAAAAGAAAAAAGTTCACAAAATATATATTAGTTTAAAATAAAATAAAAGCAAGATGTATTTTGTAATCTCCTAAAAAAATTAACTTTTTCTCATAAATATATTTTTTTCCTTTTTTTTTTGTTCGCCATGTCCCTAATCTACATTACATCCTAATAAAAATCCTTAATTTTAGGGAGCTATTGTCTGAAGTAGAAGCTAGTTATATGGGCTGAAAAGATGTAGTGATGCATAAACAAAAAAAAGAGAATATAAAAAAAGAGAAAAGACAAAAATAAATAAATATATTGATTTGACTCACATTTTGTCCTAAAATCATATTATTTTTGAGCTATGGGTATATTTATTTCATCTTGGTGAGAGTGTATGACATTACTTCTTTATTATTTTTTCTCAGTTTACCATTCATGAAAGTGACTATTGTATTGAGTTTAATTTCCTGGCGAGAAAGTCACTACTAGTGAGATTTCAGGGTTTGACATGACATTTTTGAAAGTGACTTGATTACTATAGCTGTGACAAAGTCTACTAGAGATAATGCTTATACTTTTATTTGATTGTTTTCATAAATTTGATTGAATAAACATAATTGTTTATTAAAAAAACTTTTAGGTTTGAATTTATTTTCGCTTAATTTCCTAGGGACTAGTAATAAGTTAGTTGTGAGGTGTGTTGAGTACTAGAAAGTATATATTTATAAAAGAGAAAATCTTTATTTTATACTCTAAATTTTACTAATATTCCTACTTTTATATATTTAAGTTCCCGGTGATTTAATTATATGTGTTTTATTATAATTAAGTATTTTATGTATTTTAGTGAGCATCATGGCTATTTCACAGTGAACAAAAGATTAAGTGACAAAATGGATAGTAATTCTAAATTTAGGATAGTCGAAAATCTTAAAAAGAGTATAAAAGGAAAAATAACATTGTTCACATATATAGTACTAATCATGGTATAGTTTATGACACTATTCATATATACGGTACGATAATGTGGCATTGAGTGATGATGTGGCTCTAACGGATAATATGGTAGTATTTGATTAAATGAATGATGTAACATTGACTGCTTATATGGGGTTGACAGATGATATGGCATTAATTGACGATGTGTCATAATTCTATTATACTAAAATATTTATATGGTATTGACTGATGACGTGGCAGTATATTAGTGGATATAAAAAAATATGCATACGGTACATGCAAATAAGCAAAATGATAGACTTAGTAGTGATGTGTTATGAAATTCTAGTTGTGCAACTTAAGCAAATCACACAACAATTAATTCTAATGCCTTAATGAAATCAAGAACAATAAGTTTAACAATGCCAAAATATAAAAGAGTAGGGAAAATAAAACAAACATATATATTTTTACGTGGTTCGACAAACCTCACCTACATCTACGCCTCTAAGCTAACGAAGCTTGAGGATTTCACTATCTAATCCTCCCATGACTTCAATTCTATTGCAATTGACTTCAAGGTGTCAATGAACCCTTACAATCCAGGGATTATTTCCCAATCTCTTCACCTAAGTGTTTCCCACACTTATCCAACCATAAATTTAATAAGAGATTAAAAATTATAACGAGAAAAATTCTCTTCAAAGTGGATGAATAAATATAGCACTACAATGGTTTAATCTATAATGATTTGCAAGTTGGAAGCTCAATCAATGATGTATTGCAACACTCCACCTTTATGGTTGTAACTAAAGTGGTTAAACTAGATGAAACATTAAGCATTTATAAAAATGGATGTCGAAATAAATATTTTATAAACATAAAATACAAAAAAAATTGTCACAAAAAAATTATATAAAAGGTTTGTTACAATAAAAATTTTGTTACAAAAGTCAGGATCTCTTAGTAACATGTTACAAACCAACTCTAAAAATAAACTTGTTGATTTTATGCTTGGATAGGAACACGGTTGAGTCTGTTATGTAACCCAAGGTCTATTATATCCATATGCACTTTGCCTTGGTTGGGACTTGGCATCAGCTTTCCTTACTCAGTTCCTGCAATGTAAGGATTACATGAACTAATGCCCAGTAAGTAAACACTTGATGCATGTATTACCTACCATGCACATAAATGACTTTATATGCATGACTTTATGAAATAAGTGCTAAATCTTTTAAATGAAACTTAGAAATGTAAAAAACGGTGTTAGGGCCCTAAGTTTCTTGTACTACAAGGCTAGCATTTCATAACATGCCTTTGGGCTTAATTAATTAATTCGTTGGGCGTTACGTATCACCGTCCCCAAAGGATCTCCTTTCTTAGCTTAGAGCGCTTGCCCTCTTTACGAACTCTTGCCACTTAGTAGTACAACAACTCTTTTTTTTTTAAATTCATTAAAATACCTCTTTATCAAATCATCCACAAAATGCATGAGCCCAATACAACTTATGCCATAGTATGTAAATTTTCTAATTATATAATAAAGCAAAATATGAAACTAATTTAAGACAACAACGTCTAACATAGGCAGCAGCACCTTCCACACAGAAATTTAGGAAATAGAATTATAATATAGGCGGCAGAGTTGACCATGTAAAGAGTAATAAACATCATATTTTAGGTGACAGTGCCGACCATGACATGATAAAAATAAAAGCATCACATATTAGACAGCATAGCCGACCATCCAATCACTCAGTAGCAAGCATCACATCTTGGGTGGCATAGTCGGCTATATAAGGATAATATCATGATGTAGACAGGATGGCTAGCCATGTGGGGATTTAATAATGACCAATCACATTATAATAATAATCATTATAAGATAAGAGATTATTTAAAACTAAACCTAGCATAAGAGAATTATTTATCAAAGCTAATTTTAACATATCGTCCTTACATTACAGTTAAAGTGAAGTGTTACTTACCTACTTTCTTTGATTCCGCTAAACATTCCTTTCTAAACTTGAGAATTTATTCACTAATGATACTTTGGCGTAGAATGGAAAAAAATGAGACTTCTAGGGTTTATGGAAAATAGAAGGGTTAGAGGGTATTTATAGGATTTCCTAATGCCAATGAGTGGTTAGAATTCTGCCACCATAACATTTAATTAATGGTGGAGATTTATTTCTCCATAAATATCTTAGTAATTTCTAGAATGCTAAGATTTTGCCACCTAGCACTTAATTAATGGTTGAGATTTATTTCTTCATAAATATTTTAGTAATTTTTAGAATTTTTAATATCTCTACAACATTTCTTATTACGTTATTACTTATGTCATTACTTTTAATTATTAATTTATCTCTCCATAAATATCTTAGTAATTTCTAGAATTTATAATATATCTACAATATTTCTTATTACGTCATTACTTATGTCATTACTTATGTCATCATTACTTTTAATTATTACTTTATCTCTCCATAAATATCTTAGTAATTTCTAGAATTTTTCATATCTCTACAACATTTTTTATGTCATTATATTATTATACTTTATTATTATTATTATTATTATAATAAATGCTTAAGAAAGCTTGTTAGGTTAATTATATTTTATCCAAGTAAGAAGATTGTACCTCACATGTATGAACTTATTTTTGGTTGTTCAAGAGATTAAAAATGAGTTTTATTTGAGTTTTATAGCTTCTACTCGAAAAGTAGCCATTATAGGCAAATTCCAGAGTCGAAACAGCTAGCCTTTATGTTTAAGTGGTTAGCTACTTGTTATAGTGAAGTTACTATTAAAGTTGAATATTGTTATAGTAAAATTATTTATGAAATTATAATTTTACCTAAATCTTTTTATAATTTTGCTATGGTCCAAAAATTTATAAAACTTTGCAAACAGTCTATTTTCGAAATAATTTTAACTTGCTATAGTACCACTATTGATAAAATTAGAATTTTACCTAATATATTCCTATAATTGTACTATAGCTTAAAACGTAAAAAATTCTTACAAACAAGTCTAATTTCAAAATTTTTAAATATTATTTTCATTCTCTCAACTTTCTGAAATTATGATATGACTGTTGTGTGTTAGAAAGTGTATATTTATAAAGGAGAAAATCATCATTTTACACTTTAAATCTGACTAACATTGCTACTTTTATTTATTTAAGTATTTTGTTATTTAATTACATGTGTTTTATTATAATTGTGTATTTTATGTATTTTAGGGGTATCATAATCGTTTCACAATAAACGAGTGATCAGACAGCAAAACGGACGTCATATTTGGACTCAGGACGGTCGAAAACCTTAAGAAGAGCATTAAAGGAAAAATTCATTTGTTCACACATAGTCTTTTGTTCATACGTGTGATCTCATTCACGCATCTTTATTCACGATTAATCTTTGTTCATGTATACGGACCGATGATGTGGCAACTACCTACGACGTGGCAGTATCTGATTGGACGAATTATGTGGATTGATTGCTTATGTGGCATTGACCGATGACGTGGCGTTGACCGATGATGTGTCATGATCTTATTGGACTAAATTTCTTATGTACTGTAGATCGATGACGTGGCAGCATCTCATTGGAGTAGAAATCATGTGTACAGTACATGCGCTTACATGGGATTATTTACTATTCAGGCGGCGTTACTGTACAAATGTTGACTGTTGACTGTTGACTGTTGACTGATGACGTGGCGCAATCCTGAGCATCCAAATTGTTTTTAATCCGATGGTCACGATTCACTCAATGTATCTATAAAAAGGGGGCTCTCCCCCCCTAATTTGGCACCCCTGAATTCATTTCTAAGCTTAGATTTCTGAAATTCCTTCTCCTTCTTGTAGTTTCTTTGTATTTTAATAAAATTCCCTTTTTATCCCTAGTTAAAATATGAGTGGCTAATTTCTTTTGAGCTTGGGTTGAAGGTGAAGTCTCAACATGTTCCATGGGCTTAATTTGGTAAATTTACTTTCTCTTCCCCTCTAATATTTGTGGTTGTTTTGACTTTTCGTCGACAAATAATAATAGTCTTGTCAATTCTGACCCCAGTTAAACCAAGACCTAAAGACAAGGTTATTATTATTTAGCACGATAAAGTTCCCAAGCACCATACTTATTGGAGAGTGGTTCATAAGGTGTGGAATCAATCTTTATGATTTAATTGGTATTAATATGGAATATTTAGCCCATGGAGCATGTTGATGCGGATCCAGGATACTCAAGTACTTTATTATAACTTGATTTCATTTTCATTTATTCCCGCCATTTTAATTCATAATTTAGAAAAAAATTTATCATAATTTAATTGTTCCCATTAAAAGAAAATTAATTCAACATAAAATTAAAATCAACCTCCTAGTGGGATCGACACTCGTCACCATTAATCTATTCTACAATAGATTCGTGCGTAAACCATGAGTTCATTAAAATTTGCACAACAAGTTTTTGCGCGTTGTTCATTTTAGGGAGGTAAGTTATTTTAATTTGTTGAATTAATTTTTTTTTGTTTTCTTGTATTTTTCCTTATAACAAAACAATTCTATAATTTAATTTTTGTAATTTAAATTTTTGCAATTTAATTTTTGTAATTTAATTTCTGTAATTTAATTTCTGTAATTTAAATTTTTAAAATTTAATTTTATTGTGTGATTTCTTTAACTTTCTGTACTTTAATTTTTGCTTTACTTTTCTTTGTAACTTGTTTTGTTTATCTTGTAATTTATTTTAATTTATTCGTAGAATTAATTCATAGAATTAATTTTTTTAAGTAATTCTTTTTGCTTTCCTTAAAAATTATAAAAAAAATTAAAAAATTAAAAAATATATAAAAAAAAGTGAATCTGTAATTTAATTTTGGTAATTTAAATTTCAATAATTTAATTTCTTTGTAATTTCTTTAAATTTCAATAATTTAATTTCTGAGTTATTTTTCTTTGTAATTTTTATTTATTCTGTTAATTTATTATTCCATAGAATTAAATTTTTTTTAAGTAATTTTTTTTTTCTGTAATTTAATTTTGTTTCTTTTTCTCTTCTTTATATTCCTGTAATTTAATTTTTTATTTTTCATTGTAATTTATCTTTTTATTTTATTTTTTTTAGTTAATCTATTTCTGGTATTTTCTTTTTAGCACTTGAGTGTATATTCATTGTAAGGTTGTAACAACTTCACAAGGTTAGTATTGTAATTTCTCTCTCCTCTTTATTTTTGTTTGTTTTATTTTCATTTATTTTGTTCTTTGCATGCATGGTCGAAGGTCATTATCACCCAATCTTGAACCTTTAGACCTCGATTTGGAAAAAACACTTCGCACACACAAACAAACTGTTTTCCAAAAGAAACTTGAAATGGATTTGCAACATCAAGTGTGGGAACCACAAGAGAGGCCATTTAAGGATTATTTTAGTCCTTTAGCTAATTTGAGCACATCATGCATAAGGTACCCAAATGTAGCTGCTAGGAGTTTTGAATTAAAACCTAGTGTGCTAAACTGTCTCCCCACATTCTATGGCCTAGAAAATGAGGACCCATATAATCATCTGAATGATTTTCATGCTATTTGTCAAACTTTTAAATACGAGAATTTTTCAGATGATGATGTTAAACTTAGATTATTCCCATTTTCATTAAAAGATAGAGCTCGTTCATGGTTTAATACAATGCCTGCTAATAGCATTACATCATGGGAACAAATGGTAACTAAATTTTTAAATAAGTATTTCCCAGTTCATAAAACCAATGCTATTCGCAGGGAAATTTCAGAGTTTACTCAAAGAGACGACGAGCAGTTTTTCGAAGCATGGGAGCGATTTAATGGGCTACTCTTGAAGTGTCCACATCATGGGTACGAGAAATGGCACCAATGCCAATACTTTTTAGAGGGATTATTGCCACATGTGCAAGAATGGCTAATGGCAACCAGTGGAGGAGAGTTAATGTCCAAAAGTGCTTCAGAGATTTGGGAATTCTTCCAGCGGCAATCGGATAATTCCCAACAACGGAGTCGATCACTCAGAAATACCAAGAGAATTAAGGGAGTACATGAGGTTAATATTGGCGAGTCAAGCTCAGGAATTAAAGAAGTCAAAGAGATGGTCGAAGGCCTTGCTCGACAAATAGCATCTTTGACAACCGCTAAATCAACAGAGCCACATGACCATGACTCATATTCAGATCAAGCCAATGCCATAGGTATCATGAGAAAACCATCAAACTACAACCCTTACTCCAACACATATAACCCTGGATGGAGAGACCACCCCAATTTTTCATGGTCTCAAGGATTCCAACAAAACGGACCATCAGTTCCACCTCCACCAATGCAACCAGCTCCTCAAATGTCTCAAGCCTCTCAACCACCGTTTAGACCATACAATCAGAACCCAAACCATTCTCAACCTAAACCATAGGAGGAGACATCCCAAAATTTCAGAAATCTTACTAACTCCAAGATCGAGCAGCAGAACCGCACCATTGATGAGTTACGAAATGAGATGAGAGCGGGCTTCAACTCACAGGCCCAATCAATTTCTAACCTTGAGAAAATGGTGGGACAACTTGCCTCTTCAGTTCAAACTTTGGCCATGACCGTTGAAAAAGGCAAATTCCCAAGTCAACCAGTGCCCAATCCTAAAGCAGTGAGTGAAGCAAGTTCTAGTTCACTACAGCAGCATGGAGAGGTCAAAGCAGTGATGACCTTACGAAAAGGAAAAGAAGTTGACAACAAAGTGGAGATGCCAAAATCAACTCAAATTGTACCTGTGAACTCGGAGGAATCATCATCAGAGGAGAAAGAGGAAACCAACTCACGAGAATATGTTCCTAAAGCTCCATTTCCTCAGAGGTTAGCTAAAGGGAAGAAAGGAAAATCCACAGGTGAGGTTTGTTGTGCAAATTTTAATGAACTCGCAAGTGCACGAATCTATTGTAGAATAGATTAATGGTGACGAGTGTCGATCCCACGAGGAGGTTGATTTTAATTATATGTCGAATTAATTTTCTTTTTAATGGGAACAATTAAACTATGGTAATTCTATTCTAAATTGTGAAATAAAATGGCAGGAATAATTGAAACTTAACTGTTATAATAAAGCACTTGGGTATCCGGATCCGCATCAACATGCTCCATGGGCTAAATATTCCATATTAATACCAATTAAATCATAAGGGGGGATTCCACACCTCATGAACCACTCTCCAATAAGTATGGTGCCAAGGGCTTATCGTGCCAAATAATAATAACCTTGTACTAGGGTCTTAGGTTTAACTGGTCAGAACTAGACAAGACTATTATTATTTGTCGACGAAAAGTCAAAACAACCACAAATATTAGAAGGGAAGAGAAAGTAAATTTACCAAATTAAGCCCATGGAACATGTTGAGACTTCACCTTCAACCCAAGCTCAAAAAGAAATTAGCTACTCATATTTTAACTAAGGATAAAAAAGGAAATTTTATTAAAATACAAAGAAACTACAAGAAAGAGAAGGAATTTCAGAAATCTAAGCTTAGAAATGAATTCAGGGGTGCCCAATTAGGGGGGGAGAGCCTCCTTTTTATAGATACATTGAGTGAATCGTGACCATCGGATTAAAAACAATTCGGATGCTCAGGATTGCGCCACGTCATCGATCAATCAACGATCAACATTTGTACGAAGAACGCCCTGAATAGTAAATAATCCCATGTAAGCGCATGTATTTGTACACCCGATTTCTACTCCAATGAGATGCTGCCACGTCATCGATCTACAGTACATAAGAAATTTAGTCCAATAAGATCATGACACATCATTGGTCAACGCCACGTCATCGGTCAATGCCACATAAGCAGTCAATCCACATAATTCGTCCAATCGAGATCGCCACGTCGTAGGTAGTTGCCACATCATCGGTCCGTATACATGAGCGAGTGTCGTGAAGCGATTATCGTGAAACGATCATGCGCACGTATGAACGATCGACAGTATGTGTGAAGCGAAGAATTTTTCCTTTAATGCTCTTCTTAAGGTTTTCGACCGTCCGAGTCCAAATATGACGTCCGTTTCTTTTGTCGATCACTCGTTTATTGTGAAACGATTATGATACCCCTAAAATACATAAAATACACAATTATAATAAAACACATATAATTAAATAACAAAATACTTAAATAAATAAAAGTAGCAATGTTAGTGAGATTTAAAGTGTAAAATGATGATTTTCTCCTTTATAAATATACACTTTCTAACACTCAACACACCCCCCAACCAGCTTATTGCTAGTCCCTAGCAAATAAAGCGAAGATAAAATTCAAAACTTTTTTTTTTTTTTTAAACACACGTGTTTATTCAATCAGATTAATGATAACAATCAAATAAAAGTTTAAGCATTATCTCTAGTCTAAAGGAATATCACACCCACATCAACCATCCATATGTATCAGTCCAGCAGATTTTGTTGTAGTAATAGTAATCAAGCTACTTTCAAGAAAGACATATCCAACCCCAAAATCTCACCGGTTGTAGTGACACTCTCACAAAGAAATTAATCCCAATAAAATTTTTGTCACTACAATGAATGGTAAATTGAGAGAAAATAATAAAGAAATATCACACACTCTCACCAAGATGAAAAATATGCCCATAGCTTAGAAATAGTACGATCTCAAATAAAGTATTAGTCAACCCAATGTATTCATCATTTTTTTTTTTATTTATGCATCACTACATCTTAATTACCCATATAACTAGCTTTTATGTTAGACTATAGTTCCCTAAAATCAAGAAGGACTTTTATTAGGACGTAACGTAGGCTAGGGACATGGTTAACAAAGAAAGGAAAATAGGGAAACAAAATATATATGTTTGAGAAAAAATTAAAGAACTTTTTACAGGATACATTTTGCTTATTTATTACTTTTGTACATCTTTTTTTTTCTCTTTTTTTTTTCTTTTTTTTTCTTCTTTTTTTTTATATGGCACAACTTTACTGAATAAAATAATTATTTATTTATTTTTTTCTCAAACATGAATAGGTGGATGGAACTTATATGATATCGGGTAATACTCCAAATTGGAGTGGGTTAGGATGATAAGTTAATAAAGAAAATGATTTTTTTTTAAAATAAAAGGCTCAAAAGGGGTAACTATGGATATTAAATAATAGGGATGGCTAGAAAGGCTCAAACGGGTCAAAAATGGCCTTCCATCATCTTTTAGGACTCTAAATAATCTTCCATATCTACTAATTAAGTGGACATTTAGATGCAGTAACACACACTTTTTTTTTTTTTTTTTAGAGGGTTGACTCAAAGAAAATCTAGAGATCATGTATGAAATAATAAACTGCTAAGCTACATGAAGAATGGGCAAAAAGGGTTACTCTCCAAGAAAAATTAATAGGCTCAAAAACTCACTTGGAATTTATTATGACATGTGCATTCTTTCAAGCAACTCATATTTGTCTCCAACATCAACATGTAGAATAGTAAACATGGTGTAACATTACTCAAGACCAAAGATAATACAAATACTAAAATTCAAAAGTCATCATATCATCCAATATCAAGAACTCACAAAATTTTTTTTTTTTTTTAAAATAGAATTATTTCCCCCCAACCTATTCTAAAAAGAAAACATACATGCAGAAAAATTAAAGAAAAATGAATTTTTTTTTCTTTTTATTTTTTATTTTTTTTACAAAAGAAGATGCGTTTCTAGAGTTACTACACTCCATATTCAGCCATCTTCGACTTTAAAAACTTGAAAACATATATTTATAAAGGAGAAAAATGAAAGGTTAGAAACACACACAAATATATATATATATATATTTTTTTTATGTTTTTGTTTTTTTTTTAACTAAGAAGATGCGTTTCTAGAGTCAGTATACTCTATATTCAGCCATCTTCTATTCAAAAAGTTAATCATGGTTAGTTCAACATTCCACAATTATCTACTATTCCCTCCCCCCAACCAGAACGAAACATTGTCCTCAATGTTTGAAAGGAAAGAAGTAGAGTTTAGAAGACATCACCTGGGTGCTGCAATACAGAGGAAAATATTTACAAGCGGAGAGTTAAATCTAATTTGTACTTCTTACTGCCGCTACTGTTACCATCATTATTTGAACACTCCAACACAATAGCCTTGGGATCTGGCTCTGGTTGATAAGCTTGTAACAGATCAAGTAGCGCATTAGCAGTGTGTGCACAAATAAAGATGTTTTTCGAGGAAGGAAGAAAATAATTTTTATTGCATGGTTAAGAAATGCGAGAAAGCCATCATAAAAGTTATTGACATTTAACAAACCAATGGTTTTTGATGAATGTTGGATGGGACAAGATGCTAATGTCATTAGTGCCTCAAGAGTTGTAAGATCGCTGGAAGGAAAATAAAAGCATCGGCATGATTTAACATTTCAGTTATTCGTTCTTGCATACCCGAGACGACTAACTCTTCTCCCAGGTTGGTGAATGAGACAAACAACCCAAAGGTTTTAGGATTTGAGGATGATGCCTAACACTTGGCTCCCCCGACAAAAGCGACTTCGATACCATTTTGGATAACCCTCGGTCACCTCCTCCATACACCAAGTGCAATTTTTCTCTGCTTATTCTTAGACCAAGATCTATGGTGCCTCCATGAATTCTTTATGTTTGCCATAATGGAACCCGAGAAAGCACACAAATGTTCTTGAATTGTTTTTTGGAAGAAGTTGCCATTAAGATATTGCTCAAAAACAACTTGTGAGTGCTCGGTAAAAACAAGTCACATTTAAAGACCTTGGTGATGAGTTGGTTACAGCTGTGTATGGGACATTATGTCAAATAACTTGTAAGGCCCATAGCTCAAAATTCAAAAATAAAAAATAAAAACAAAATGAAAGTATTAAACAACAATAATGCAAATAGTAAAATAACAATGAAATAAAAGAACAGAGAGAGGTAAAAGGATATTTACAGATAGTTGTGATTGTGGCTCACAGCTTCCTCTGGTTTTACGTCCGTAAAGCGGCAACGCCCTCATGGGTCGAGGATAGGCTTCCCATCCGGTTTTCTTACAAACGGCAAACAGGTCTTTTATAGTCGATTCGAGACTATAGTTTGCACATTCTTTCTCGGAATAATGGCCATAATCAAGTATTGCATGTTGGACGTATCATCCAGGATGCGTTTCAAGAGACAAAAGGATATCATCCAATGACTCCTTATTCAAGCCATCCCTAATGAATTGAATCTTATCTTCTCTGTTATCAGACACCATTCCTAAAGAACATAATTTTTTTTTTGCATATTATTCTGGCACATTTATTTAAAAAAAAATTAATAATAATAGGTAAACTTACAAAAACATAATTAAAAAAAAATTTAAATCACCAAAAAGAAACAGAAAAGAAAAAAATTCAGGTCACTTCAATGTTTTGTGCTGTTTTCTCCACATGGTTGGTATTCGTGATATGACTTTACTTTTCTGACCATTAACTTTAAAAATTATATTGTTCCTTGGATTCTTAAATTTAATGGCTCCATGTGAAAAAAAAGATGATGATCGGTAGATGGACGGACCATCGAGAACGTAACTTACTTGGAGAAACGTGCCATTGAGAATTGAAAGAAAATACTTTCTGACCTGGTGTGAAAGATTTTCCAATGCTTCGCTTGTCACGGAGGATTTTCATTCGCTTTCTGTAGTCCTTAGCATTTTTGTTGTTACGAATCTCCTCTGGTTTTGCCAGTTGTATCCTCCTTTTGAACCAAAAATGGGGTCAATGATGTCTGTGTTCTTTTGTTTGTACTTAGGAGAGGATGGGATGATTTCTGACAATATTTCTTCTTCCTCCAAGAATGTAGAATTCAAAGGGTCGGGTGAAGGTTTGAGCTCAATTTCTAGTGGTGATTCTGATGATGGAATGAGATTTTCTTTTAATGGTGCCAATTGTTCTATCCTTGTCTTCCACTTATCAATGTCCATGCATGGCGATGAATCCAATAAGGCATTAACCTCATCAATTGATCTGTCAATATTAAAATCCAAACCAAAGTGAGTTAAACATGTCAGTAAAGGGTCATCACTAAGGTTTAAAGGAGATGTATGATAAACCAATTCATCAATTAAATCCACATCTACAATTTCATCATCGATTGTAAGGTTGTTTGGCAATGTTAAAAATATTTAGTTCCATGGTCATATTGCCAAATGACAATCGCATATTTCGAGTCCTGCATTGAATATGTGCATCGGCAGTTGTCAAGAAAGGTCTTTGAGAGAATAATGGGAATGTGCTTCTTTGAATCCTGCACTTGTTGAGTGTCAATTACAATGAAATCAACAGGAAAATAAAACTTGTCTACCTGGATAAGCACGTCCTCCACAATACCACTAGGTATTTTTATGGACCGATCTGCAAGCTGTAACACCACTGGAGTTAGATGTAATTCGCCGACCCAAGTTTCACAAAAACAGAGTAAGGCAACAGATTTACACTAGCTCCTAAATCCAACAAAGCATTCTCAATTGTGTGGTTCCCTATACTACATGAAATAGTGGGGGAGCCTGGATCTTTACATTTTAGAGGCATTTTATGTTGGAGTATAGAACTAATATTTTCTGTTAGAAAGGCCTTTTTTCTGAACATGAATGTTTCTCTTTTTAGTACAAAGGTCTTTAAGAAACTTGGCATATGATGGCACTTGTTTTATAGCTTCAAGTAAAGGGATGTTAACACTTACCTGTTTGAAGATTTCAAGAATCTCACCTGTGGATTTTCCTTTCTTCCCTTTAGCTAACCTTTGAGGAAATGGAGCTTTAGGAACATATTCTCGTGGGTTGGTTTCCTCTTTCTCCTCTGATGATGATTCCTCAGTGTTCACATGTACAATCTGAGTTGATTTTGGCATCTCCACTTTGTTGTCGACTTCTTTTCCTTTTTCGCAAGGTCATGTTTGCTTTGACCTCCCCATGCTTTCTTTGTGGTGAACTAGAACTTGCTTCATTCACCGCTTTAGGATTGGGCCTTTGGTTGACTTGGGAATTTGCCTTTTCAACGGTCATGGCCAAAGTTTGAATGAAGAGGCAAGTTGTCCCACCATTTTCTCAAGGTTAGAAATTGATTGGGCCTGTGAGTTGAAGCCCGCTCTCATCTCATTTCGTAACTCATCAATGGTGCGGTTCTGTTGCTCGATCTTGGAGTTAGTAAGATTTCTGAAATTTTGGGATGTCTCCTCCCATGGTTTAGGTTGAGAATGGTTTGGGTTCTGATTGTATGGTCTAAATGGTGGTTGAGAGGCTTGAGACATTTGAGGAAGCTGGTTGCATTGGTGGAGGTGGGCGATGGTCCGTTTTGTTGAAATCCTTGAGACCATGAAAAATTGGGGTGATCTCTCCATCCAGGGTTATATGTGTTGGAGTAAGGGTTGTAGTTTGATGGTTTTCTCATGATACCTATGGTTTTGGCTTGATCTGAATATGAGTCATGGTCATGTGGCTCTGTTGATTTAGCGGTTGTCAAAGATGCTATTTGTCGAGTAAGGCCTTCGACCATCTCTTTGACTTCTTTAATTCCTGAGCTTGACTCGCCAATGTTAACCTCATTCACTCCCTTAATTCTCCTGGTATTTCTGAGTGATCGACTCCGTTGTTGAGAATTATCCGATTGCCGTTGGAAAAATTCCCAAATCTCTGATGCGCTTTTGGACATTAACTCTCCTCCACTGGTTGCCATTAGCCATTCTTGCATATGTGGCAATAATCCCTCCAAGAAGTATTGGCATTGGTGCCATTTCTCATACCCATGATGTGGACACTTCAAGAGTAGCCCATTAAATCGCTCCCATGCTTCGAAAAATTGCTCGTCGTCTCTTTGGGTAAACTCTGAAATTTCCCTGCGAATAGCATTGGTTTTATGAACTGGGAAATATTTATTTAAAAATTTGGTTACCATTTGTTCCCATGATGTAATGCTATTGGCAGGCATTGTATTAAACCATGAACGAGCTCTATCTTTTAATGAAAATGGGAATAATCTAAGTTTAACATCATCATCTGAAAAATTTTCGTATTTAAAAGTTTGACAAATAGCATGAAAATCATTCAGATGATTATATGGGTCCTCATTTTTAGGCTGTAGAATGTGGGAGGGAGACAGTTTAGACACTAGGTTTTAATTCAAAACTCCTAGCAGCTACATTTGGGTACCTTATGCATGATGTGCTCAAATTAGCTAAAGGACTAAAATAATCCTTAAATGGCATCTCTTGTGGTTTTGGTTGCTGATGTTGCAAATCCATTTCAAGTTTCTTTTGGAAAACAGTTTGTTTGTGTGTGCGAAGTGTTTTTTCCAAATCGAGGTCTAAAGGTTCAAGATTGGGTGATAATGACCTTCGACCATGCATGCAAAGAACAAAATAAATGAAAATAAAACAAACAAAAATAAAGAGGAGAGAGAAATTACAATACTAACTTGTGAAGTTATTCAACCTTTACAATGAATATACACTCAAGTCTTTAAAAAGAAAATACCAGAAATAGATTAACTAAAAAAAATAAAATAAAAAGATAAATTACAATGAAAAATAAAAAATTAAATTACAGGAATATAAAGAAGAGAAAAAGAAACAAAATTAAATTACAGAAAAAAAAATTACTTAAAAAAAATTTAATTTTATGGAATAATAAATTAACAGAATAAATAAAAATTACAAAGAAAAATAACTCAGAAATTAAATTATTGAAATTTAAAGAAATTTAAATTACCAAAATTAAATTACAGATTCACTTTTTTTTAATTTTTTAATTTTTTATAATTTTAAGGAAAGCAAAAAAAATTACTTAAAAAAAACTAATTCTATGAATTAATTCTACGAATAAATTAAAATAAATTACAAGATAAACAAAATAAATTACAAAGAAAAGTAAAGCAAAAATTAAAGTACAGAAAATTAAAGAAATCACACAATAAAATTAAATTGCAAAAAATTAAATTACTAAAATTTAAATTACAGAAATTTAAATTACAGAAATTAAATTACAGAAATTAAATTGCAAAAATTTAAATTACAAAAATTAAATTATAGAATTATTTTTTTTATAAGAAAAAAAATATATAAGAAAACAAAAAAAATTAATTCCACAAATTAAAATAACTTACCTCCCCGGCAACGGCGCCAAAAACTTGTTGTGCAAATTTTAATGAACTCGCAAGTGCACGAATCTATTGTAGAATAGATTAATGGTGACGAGTGTCGATCCCACGAGGAGGTTGATTTTAATTATATGTCGAATTAATTTTCTTTTTAATGGGAACAATTAAACTATGGTAATTCTATTCTAAATTGTGAAATAAAATGGCAGGAATAATTGAAACTTAACTGTTATAATAAAGCACTTGGGTATCCGGATCCGCATCAACATGCTCCATGGGCTAAATATTCCATATTAATACCAATTAAATCATAAGGGGGGATTCCACACCTCATGAACCACTCTCCAATAAGTATGGTGTGAGAACTTTATCGTGCCAAATAATAATAACCTTGTACTAGGGTCTTAGGTTTAACCGTGGTCAGAACTAGACAAGACTATTATTATTTTTCGATTTAAAAGTCAAAACAACCACAAATATTAGAAGGGAAGAGAAAGTAAATTTACCAAATTAAGCCCATGGAACATGTTGAGACTTCACCTTCAACCCAAGCTCAAAAAGAAATTAGCTACTCATATTTTAACTAAGGATAAAAAAGGAAATTTTATTAAAATACAAAGAAACTACAAGAAAGAGAAGGAATTTCAGAAATCTAAGCTTAGAAATGAATTCAGGGGTGCCCAATTAGGGGGGGAGAGCCTCCTTTTTATAGATACATTGAGTGAATCGTGACCATCGGATTAAAAACAATTCGGATGCTCAGGATTGCGCCACGTCATCAGTCAACAGTCAACAGTCAACATTTGTACAGTAACGCCGCCTGAATAGTAAATAATCCCATGTAAGCGCATGTACTGTACACCCGATTTCTACTCCAATGAGATGCTACCACGTCATCGATCTACAGTACATAAGAAATTTAGTCCAATAAGATCATGACACGTCATTGGTCAACGCCACGTCATCGGTCAATGCCACATAAGCAGTCAATCCACATAGTTCGTCCAATCAGATACTGCCACGTCGTAGGTAGTTGCCACATCATTGGTCCGTATACATGAAAGTTGTCGTGAAAGCGATCGTGAAGCGACACGTCACGTATGAACGATCTGCGTATGTGTGAAGAGAACTTTTTCCTTTAATGCTCTTCTTAAGGTTTTCGACCGTCCCGAGTCCAAATATGACGTCCGTTTTCTTTGTCGATCACTCGTTTATTGTGAAACGATTATGATACCCCTAAAATACATAAAATACACAATTATAATAAAACACATATAATTAAATAACAAAATACTTAAATAAATAAAAGTAGCAATGTTAGTGAGATTTAAAGTGTAAAATGATGATTTTCTCCTTTATAAATATACACTTTCTAACACTCAACAAGGTTCTTGAAATCTTCAAACAGGTAAGTGTTAACATCCCTTTACTTGAAGCTATAAAACAAGCGCCATCATATGCCAAGTTTCTTAAAGACCTTTGTACTAAAAAGAGAAACATTCATGTTCAGAAAAAGGCCTTTCTAACAGAAAATATTAGTTCTATACTCCAACATAAAATGCCTCTAAAATGTAAAGATCCAGGCTCCCCCACTATCTCATGTAGTATAGGGAACCACACAATTGAGAATGCTTTGTTGGATTTAGGAGCTAGTGTAAATCTGTTACCTTACTCTGTATTTGTGAAACTTGGGTGGGCGAATTACATCCAACTCCAGTGGTGTTACAGCTTGCAGATCGATCTATGAAAATACCACGTGGTATTGTGGAGGACGTGCTTATCCAGGTAGATAAGTTTTATTTTCCTGTTGATTTCATTGTAATTGACACTCAACCAGTGCAAGATTCAAGGAAGCATATCCCCATTATCTTGGGTCGTCCATTTTTGGCAACTGCCAATGCTCACATTCAATGCAGGACTGGAAATATGCAGTTGTCATTTGGCAATATGACCATGGAACTAAATATTTTTAACATTGCCAAACAACCTCACAGTACTGATGATGAAATTGTAGATGTGGATTTAATTGATGAATTGGTTTATCATACATCTCCTTTAAACCTTAGTGATGACCCTTTACTGACATGTTTAACTCACTTTGGTTTGGATTTTAATATTGACAGGTCAATTGATGAGGTTAATGCCTTATTGAATTCATCGCCATGCATGGACATTGATAAGTGGAAGACAAGGATAGAGCAATTGGCCCCATTGAAAGAAAATCTCATCTCATTATCAGAATCACCACCAAGAATTGAGCTCAAACCTTCACTCGACCCTTTGAATTCTACATTCTTGGAGGAAGAAGAAATATTGTCAGAAATCATCCCATCCTCTCCTGATTACAAACAAAAGAACACAGACATCATTGACCCCATTTTTGGTTCAAAAAGGAGGATACAACTGGCAAAATCAGAGGAGATTCGTAACAACAAAAATGCTAAGGACTACAGAAAGCGAATGAAAATCCTCCGTGACAAGTGGAGCATTGGAAAATCTTTCACACCAGGAATGGTGTCTGATAACAGAGAAGATAAAATTCAATTCATTAAGGATGGCTTGCATAAGGAGTCATTGGATGATATCCTTTTGTCTCTTGAAACGCATCCCAGTGAATACGTCCAAAATACAATACTCCAATTATGGCCATTATTTCAGAAAGAATATGCAAACTATAGTCTCGGGAATCTGACTATAAAAGACCCTGTTTGCCAGTTTGAAAGAAAACTGGATGGGAAGCCTATCCTCGACCCATAGAGGGCGTTCAAGCCGTTTCTGGACGTAAAACCAGAGGAAGATGTGAGCCACAGTCGCAACTACTTGTTAGTATTTTCTTCTGTATTGCAATGCCCAGGTGATATCTTTTAATCTCTACTTCTTTCCTTTAAAACATTGAGGACAATGTTTCGTTCTGTTGGGGAGGGAATAGCTGATAATTTCTCCTTTATAAATATATATTTTCAAGTTTTTAAAGTCGAAGATGGCTGAATATGGAGTGTAGTAACTCTAGAAACGCATCTTTCTTTTAAAAAAAAAAGAAAGAAAAAAAATTTATTTTTCTTTAATTTTTCTGCATGTATGTTTTCTTTTTATGTTTAGAATAGGTTGGGGGAAATAATTATGTTTGAAAAAAAAAATTTTTTGAATTCTTGATATTGGATGATATGATGACTTTCGAATTTTAGTATTTGTATTATCTTTGGTCTTGAGTAATGTTACACCATGTTTACTATTCTACATGTTGATGTTGGGGACAAATATGAGTTGCTTGAAAGAATGCACATGTCATAATAAATTCCAAGTGAGTTTTTGAGCCTATTAATTTTTCTTGGAGAGTAACCCTTTTTGCCCATTCTTCATGTAGCTTAGCAGTTTATTATTTCATACATGATCTCTAGATTTTCTTTGAGTCAACCCTTTAAAAAAAAAAAAAAGTAGTGTGTGTTACTGCATCTAAATGTCCACTTAATTAGTAGATATGGAAGATTATTTAGAGTCCTAAAAGATGATGGAAGGCCATTTTTGACCCGTTTGAGCCTTTCTAGCCATCCCTATTATTTAATATCCATAGTTAGCCCTTTTGTGCCTTTTATTTAAAAAAAAAAAAACCTTTTCTTTATTAACTTATCATCTTGACCCACTCCAATTCGGAGTATTACCCGATATCATACAAGTTCCATCCACCTATTCATGTTTGAGAAAAAAATGATAAATAATTATTTTGTTCAGCGAAGTTATGCTACATATATATATAAAAAAAATTCAAAAAAAAAAGAGAGAAAAAAAAAGAAGATGTACAAATAGCAATAAATAAGCAAAATGTATGTTGTAAAAAGTTCTTGAATTTTTTTTTTCTCAAACATATATATTTTGTTTCCCTATTTTCCTTTCTTTGTTAGCCATGTCCCTAGCCTATGTTACGTCCTAATAAAAGCCCTTCCTGATTTTAGGGAACTATAGTCTAACATAAAAGCTAGTTATATGGGTAATTAAGATGTAGTGATGCATATAAAATAAAAAAAAATATAAAAAAAAATGATGAATCCATTGGGTTGACTAATACTTTATTTGAGATCGTATTATTTCTAAGCTATGGGCATATTTTTCATCTTGGTGAGAGTGTGTGATATTTCTTTATTATTTTCTCTCAATTTACCATTCATTGTAGTGACAAAATTTTATTGGGATTAATTTCTTTGTGAGAGTGTCACTACAACCGGTGAGATTTTGGGGTTGGATATGTCATTCTTGAAAGTGGCTTGATTATTATTGCTACAACAAAATCTGCTGGACTGATATATATGGATGGTTGATGTGAGTGTGATATTCCTT
Source organism: Aegle marmelos (assembly GCA_030449875.1). Classification (NCBI taxonomy): domain Eukaryota; kingdom Viridiplantae; phylum Streptophyta; class Magnoliopsida; order Sapindales; family Rutaceae; genus Aegle; species Aegle marmelos. Next base: position 212,539 of record JASUUL010000084.1, read on the forward strand.
TAGACTAGAGATAATGCTTAAACTTTTATTTGATTGTTATCATTAATCTGATTGAATAAACACGTTTGTTTAAAAAAAAAAAGATTTTGAATTTTATCTTCGCTTTATTTGCTAGGGACTAGCAATAAGCTGGTTGGGGGGTGTGTTGTGTGTTAGAAAGTGTATATTTATAAAGGAGAAAATCGTCATTTTACACTTTAAATCTCACTAACATTGCTACTTTTATTTATTTAAGTATTTTGTTATTTAATTACATGTGTTTTATTATAATTGTGTATTTTATGTATTTTAGGGGTATCATAATCGTTTCACAATAAACGAGTGATCAGACAGCAAAACGGACGTCATATTTGGACTCAGGACGGTCGAAAACCTTAAGAAGAGCATTAAAGGAAAAAGTTACTGTTCACACATATGGTACTGTTCATACGTACGGTACTGTTCACGATACTGTTCACGACATTGTTCATGTATACGGACCGATGATGTGGCAACTACCTACGATGTGGCAGTATCTGATTGGATGAATTATGTGGATTGACTGCTTATGTGGCATTGACCGATGACGTGGCGTTGACCGATGATGTGTCATGATCTTATTGGACTAAATTTCTTATGTACTGTAGATCGATGACGTGGCAGCATCTCATTGGAGTAGAAATCATGTGTACAGTACATGCGCTTACATGGGATTATTTACTATTCAGCGGCGTATCTTTGCACAAATGTTGATTTGTTGATTTCGTTGACTGATGACGTTGCGCAATCCTGAGCATCCAAATTGTTTTTAATCCGATGGTCACGATTCACTCAATGTATCTATAAAAAGGGGGCTCTCCCCCCCTAATTTAGCACCCCCTGAATTCATTTCTAAGCTTAGATTTCTGAAATTCCTTCTCCTTCTTGTAGTTTCTTTGTATTTTAATAAAATTTCCTTTTTATCCCTAGTTAAAATATGAGTGGCTAATTTCTTTTGAGCTTGGGTTGAAGGTGAAGTCTCAACATGTTCCATGGGCTTAATTTGGTAAATTTACTTTCTCTTCCCCTCTAATATTTGTGGTTGTTTTGACTTTTCGTCGACAAATAATAATAGTCTTGTCTAGTTACAGCCCTGGTTTAACCGGCACCCTAATACAAGGTTATTATTATTTGGCACGATAAGCCCTTGGCACCATACTTATTGGAGAGTGGTTCATAAGGTGTGGAATCCCCCCTTATGATTTAATTGGTATTAATATGGAATATTTAGCCCATGGAGCATGTTGATGCAGATCCGGATACTCAAGTACTTTATTATAACAGTTTCATTTTCATTTATTCCCGCCATTTTAATTCATAATTTAGAATAAAATTTATCATAATTTAATTGTTCCCATTAAAAGAAAATTAATTCAACATATAATTAAAATCAACCTCCTCGTGGGATCAACACTCGTCACTATTAATCTATTCTACAATAGATTCGTGCGCTTGCGAGTTCATTAAAATTTGCACAACAATGACTAAAAATATTTCTAATTTTGTAAATAAATCTAAAAATATTACTTATTAAAATCAAAGATTACAAAAATTTTCACTTTAGTCCATATTTAGTAAATGAATTAGTTTGAATAAAATACTTGATTTATAATCAAAATTTTATATTGATGAAAAATAATAATTAATTGATTAAAATCTTAAGCTTCACAAATTACTAAATCAAGTATAAATTAAATCATACTCGCTTCACAAGAATTTTGTTGTAATAATAACTCTATTGAGCTCCAAACTTTATTCTAGATCGAGCCGTTATCTATTAAGTGTCTTCAAATTGATTTCACTTGATTCACTTGCATAAATAATATCCTTCAAGAATTTAGTGAAAATATGAAATACAATATTAATTAAAATAATTAAGACACATGTTTGTTATCATCAAAATTATATTATGTATAGCCTTTAGACTAACAATCTCTCCTTTTTTATGATGACAAACATCTCATGTATTTTGACATTTATGCTGGCCCTCAATACATGGCATACATGAATCAACATATTAAAATAAATTCTCCCTTAATATATGATTTATAACAATTTGTAAAACTCCTTCTTAATATTTCAAAACCATTAATATCAAAATACGTATTACCTGTCTTCAAGAATTCAAAATATATGATTTCACTCCTTCATCATCAAAGTTACCAATAAAGATTAATAAACATAAATAGTTGATCAAGAAATATATATAACTCAAGCATGAAATTAATCATAGAGTTATAAAATCCATACATCCAACAAACATCAACCACATATCCAAACAAACAAATAAGAAACATCCAAATATCAAATAATAATCATCCTCAATTCAAAATTAAAACAACAATGTATATGAAAATGTAAGTGCATAATATAATAGAGAACTAAGGTAAAATTCATAAGGATAGTACAGTATAGAAGTGGTAATTTAAAACCCAAAAATGCATAAATTCGTTTTGTTAAATAATAAGTGAAATGGATGGCTTTAAATAGATTATATTGATTCAAAAGATGATTTAAGATAATGGATGATGTTAATTTGATCAAAAATGAGCTAGAAAGAACTTATGATTGAAGAAAAAGAAATGAGCAAACTTAGATTTTAATGCTGAGATTTGGAGAATCAAGTGATGAATGGTGATTGGAAAATGTTTAATGAAAATTAAATGCATGAGTAATGGTTTGATGATTGATTTTGTTACAAAAATGAATGAGAGAAAAAGAAATTAAAAAAAAATGAAGGAGAGATGAATGACCATGAGAGAGGTTGAAGAAAACAAGATAAAGAAGATGAGATGAAGAAAATAGGGGACAAACTCATGACCAAGCAGCTAATTGCTTGAGGCCACTTGCTCTCGAGTTTGAGAGTAGATTCCAAGTGGCTAGCCACTTGCCTCAAGTAGCTAGCCGGCTATCCTCGATTTTCTGCACTATTTTGCTGTCCGGCTGAGTTTTAAGCAATTCTAAAATAATTTTATAATTCCAAAACACTTTAAAAGCCATTTTAATGCATGAAACATGATAATAAACAATTAAATGATCATGAATTCAAACATATAACTCATCTATCATGCATATATATATATATATATACACACATAAAATCATGAAATGTGATAAGCGCTTAAGGATTACAAATTCATTCATATCATTTATTTATTATGCTTAGGCACTCCATAATCATTAACAATCATCAATCAATTAATTTTAATAGTTTCAATAATATGATTAAAGATGTTAATGTGAAAATTTCATCATTCCAAGTTCATGATGAATTTTTAAAAATTTATTTTCGCAAAGAGGTTTTATAAAATATCGGTAAGTTATTTTTCTGTGGAAACAAACTATAATACAATTTCATCCTTTTGAACATGATTTCTTAAGAAATGATATCTAATCTCTATATGCTTAGTTTTCGAGTGCTGAATGGGATTCATTGATAGATTTATAGTACTAGATTATCAACCTTGATTTGTTCAAGATTAATGTCATAATCTCTAAATGTTCATTTCATCTAAAGAATTTGTGCACAATAACCACTTATGGCAATATATTTGGCTTTAAAAGTTGAAAGTGCAACCGAATTTTATTTCTTATCGAACCATGAATAAGTGCATGACCTAGGAAATGATAAGTGCCACTAGTACTTTTCCTATCAACCTTATGGCTAGTAAAATTGGCATTCGAATAACAAGTTAAATCTATATGAGCTCCTCTAGGATACCAAAGGCCAAGATTTATGGTTCCACTCAAATAACGAAAATTTTTTTTTATAGCAAGTAAATGAGATTCTTTGGGACATGATTGAAATCTTGAACATAAACATACACTAAACATGATATTAGGTCTAGTAATGGTAAAATAGAGTAAAGAATCAATCATACCTTGATACATCTTGATATTAACTTCTTTACCTTTTTCATCTTTGTCAAGCTTAATTGTTGTACTCATTGGTGTATTTTTAGTTTTTGAGTTATCAATTCTAAAATGTTTGAGTAAATCCCCGATATACTTAGCTTGATTAATGAATATTCCTTTATTATTTTGTTTTATTTGAAATCTAAGAAATATTTCAACTTTCCCCTCATGCTCATCTCAAACTCCTTACTCATGCATATTGAAAACTCTTTGCATAAATACTCATTAGTAGAATTAAGGATAATATCATCCACATAAATTTAAACTACAAGAATATCTTAATTCTTATGCTTAACAAAAAGAGTGTCTGTTTTTCCCATTGAAAAATCATTTTCTAGTAAGAAATATTTAAGTCTATCATACTATGCTCTATGTGCTTGTTTTATTCCATATAAAGCTTTTGATAACTTGAAAACATGATTTGAAAATTTTTCATTTTCAAAACAAAGGGATTATTTTATATAAACTTTCTCCATAATATAATTATTAAAAAAGGTACTTTTGACATCCAATTGAAATAAAATAAAATATTTATGACATGCATATGCTAATAATATTTTAATGAATTCTAATCTAGCTATTGGCGCAAATGTTTCATCGAAATCAATTTCTTCTTCTTGATTATATTATTGACATGTTAATCTAGCTTTATTTCTAACAAATACACTAGATTCGTCCATTTTATTCCTAAATACCCATTTATGATGGATTGATATTATGGTTTACGAACTAATTTTCACACATTATTTCTCTCAAATTAGTTTAACTCCCTTTGCATTGTCATAATTCAAGATTTATCATTTTCTGCATCCATAAAGGATTTTAGTTCAATTTGAGAAATAAATGCAGCATACTCACATGTATTCCTAAGAGATGATCTAGTAGTTACACCTCGTGTAGGGTCTCCTAAAATTAAATCTTTAAGATAAGAAGAAAGGTATTTGTATTCCTTAGGGAGTGTGTGAGAAGTACCTACTTGTGACTCCGTACTTATTTTTTCTTCTTGTTGATTCTCTTAATTTTCAGGTAGCGCGTCCTTTTGTTTATCTTGTATGGATTCTTGTAGTAATTCTCTTTCTGCATAATCATCAATAACTACTTTTTCCGTAGAGAAAGAATTAGACTCATCAAATGCAATATGCATAGATTCTTCTATAACTAAAGTTCTTTTATTATACACTCTATAAACTTTGCTTGTGTTATAAAAACCAAAAAGATGCCAACATCAAATTTTGGATTAAATTTACCAATATTTTCTTTTGTGTTCAAAATAAAACATTTGCATCCTAAAACTTTAAAATAACCAAAGTTTTATTGAGATAAAGTCTAATCAATACATGATTTAAAACATAACATACAGTATTGACGGCTTTGGCCAAAAAAGATTTTGGTAAACTATTTTCATTCAACATAGTCCTACTCATTTCTTGAATAGACCCATTCTTTCTTTCAGCAACTCTATTTTGTTGTGGAGTCCTAGATGATGAAATTGATACTTAATGCCTAATTCATTTCAGAAATTTTTGAATGCATGATTTTTAAATTCTCTGCCATGATCACTTCTTATGCAAGTAATAGAGTAATCTTTTTCATTTTGAACCTTTTTATAGAAAATTCTGAATGCCTCAAAGGCCTCATCTTTATTAACTAAGAATAGTATTTAAGTGAGTCTAGAATAATTATCTACAATTATAAATACGTAATATTTTTCACTTAAACCAGTATATCTAAATGGTTTAAATAAATCAATGTGAAGTAATTGAAAAGGTTTTGAAATAAAAACATGATTATTGTTTTTGAAAAAAAATATTGATTTGTTTACCAAATTGACCAAGATTCATAAATTCTATCTTTTTGAAATTCGATTTTTAGAAGGCCCTCAACTAAATCATTTTTCAAAATTCTTAAAATCAAATCCATGCTTGCATGACCTAGTTTTTTATGCCATAACCAACTATGATCATGTTAAGCAGGAAAATATTTATCATAAATAGATACACAATCTATATTAATTGTATACATATTTATATGTCTATTACCAACAAACAAAATCTTGTCATCACATGCATTCTCAATAATACATCACTAAAGTAGAAAAAATGCACCAATTCACTAAAGTAGAAAAAATGCACCAATTCACTAATCATAGATCTTATAAGATCAAACTTCATCAAGTACAATGTAATCATGAAAGCACATTCTTTATTATCAAAATTTAACTAAAGCATAGGTACATAATGAGAATATATAGATCATTAAAATCAACATAGCTATTAAGATAAAGCTATCATTATGAGCTAATACAATAAGTGATCAAATTTATAAGTACAATAAGTCATAAATGTTAATTTTATAAATGAATGACTAATAAATAAGAAATATAAATATATGAGATGAAATATAGTGACAGACAATTAAGAAGATGAGATCAAAGATTATACAATCATCAAAATTAAATAAATATATCTTGATAAGTTGTTATGATATCATTATATATATCTATCCATGTATCATAATAAAGCACTCAATGCAATACACATTGATAATTCAATTATATAAACATAAGTATATTTTCACAAATTTAAGTTATCATCCATCCATCATAATCCATTTGACAAAATCAATATGAAAAGAATTGTTACCAAAATAATTAAATCATCTTGTCTCAAATGTTTCTCCTAGATCATAGTTAAGTGATTATGTAACACTTCACCTTTGTAGTTGTAGCTAAAGTGGTTAAAATATATGAAACATTAAGCACTTGTAGAAATAAATTTCAAAATAAATATTTTATAAATATCGAAGAAAAAAGTTTATACATAAAAACTATAAAAAAGATTTGTTACATGTTGAGTGTTAGAAAGTGTATATTTATAAAGGGAAAATCATCATTTTACACTTTAAGTCTCACTAACATTGCTACTTTTATTTATTTAAGTATTTTGTTATTTAATTATATGTGTTTTATTATAATTATGTATTTTATGTATTTTAGGGCATCATAATCATTTCACAATGAACGAGTGATCAGACAGCAAAACGGACGTCATATTTAGACTCAGGACGGTCGAAAACCTTAAGAAGATCATTAAAGGAAAAAGTCATTGTTCACATATACGGTACTGTTCATATATATGATACTGTTCATACGTACGATACTGTCCACGGGGTACTGTTTATGGTACTATTCATGACATTATTCGTATATACGGACCGATGATGCGGCAACTACTTATGACGTGGCAGTATTTGATTGGACGAATTATGTGGTATTGACTGCTTATGTGGCATTGACCGATGACGTGGCATTGACTGATGATGTGTCATAATCTTATAGGGCTAGATTTCTTATGAACTGTGGATCGATGACGTGGCAGCATCTCAGTAGAGCAAAAATTGTGTGTATAGTACATGCGCGTACATGGGATTATTTACTATTCAGGCGGCGTTACTATACAAATGTTGACTGTTGACTGTTGACTGATGACGTGGCACAATCCGGAGCATCCGAACTATTTTTAATCCGATGGTCACGATTCAGTCAATGTATCTATAAAAAGGGGGCTCTCCCCCCTAATTTGATACCCCTGAATTCATTTTTAAGCTTAGATTTCTGAAATTCCTTCTCCTTCTTGTAGTTTATTTGTATTTTAATAAAATTTCCTTTTTTATCCTTAGTTAAAATATGAGTAGCTAATTTCTTTTTGAGTTTGGGTTGAAGGTGAAGTGTCAACATGTTCCATGGGTTTAATTTGGTAAATTTACTTTCTCTTCCCCTCTAATATTTGTGGTTGTTTTGACTTTTCGTCGATAAATAATAATAGTCTTGTATAGATATAGCCCTGGTTAAACTGGCACCCTAGTACAAGGTTATTATTAGTTGGCACGATAAGCCATTGGCACCATACTTATTGGAGAGTGGTTCATGAGGTGTGGAATCCCCCCTTATGATTTAATTGGTATTAATATGGAATATTTAGCCCATGGAGTATATTGATGTGGATCCGGATACCCAAGTGCTTTATTATAACAGATTCATTCTTAATTATTCCCGCCATTTTAATTCATAATTTAGGATAAAATTACTATAATTTAATTGTTTCCATTAAAAGAAAATTAATTCGGCATATAATTAAAATCAACCTCCTCGTGGGATCGACACTCGTCACCATTAATCTATTCTACAATAGATTCGTGCGCTTGCGAGTTCAATAAAATTTGCACAACAAGTTTTTGACGCCGTTGTCGGGTAGGTAAGTTATTTTAATTTGTTAAATTAATTTTTTTTGTTTTCTTGTATTTTTTCCTTATAAAAAAATAATTTTATTCTTTAATTTTTGTAATTTAATTTTATTCTGTGATTTCTTTAAATTTCTGTACTTTAAATTTTACTTAACTTTTCTTTGTAATTTGTTTTGTCTATCTCGTAATTTATTTTAATTTATTCGTAGAATTAATTCATAGAATTAATTTTTTTAGAGTAAATTTTTTTTATTATTGCTTTCTTTAAAAATTTTAAAAAAATTTTAAAAATTTTAAAAATTAAAAAAAACTAAAAATTTAAAAATTAAAAATTTAAAAAAATTTTAAAAATTTAAAAAATTTAAAAAAAAATTAAAAATTTAAAAAAAAATGAATCTGTAATTTAATTTTGGTAATTTAAATTTCTTTAAATTTCAATAATTTAATTTCTAAGTTATTTTTTTTTGTAATTTTGGTTTATTTTGTTAATTTATTAATCCATAGAATTAATTTTTTTTAAGTAATTTCTTTTTGTTGTTTTCTTTTAAATCTTTTTCCTGTAATTTAATTTAATTTCTTTTTCTCTTCTTTATATTTCTGTAATTTAATTGTTCATTTTTTATTGTAATTTATCTTCATATTTTATTTTTAGTTAATCTATTTCTTGTTTTTTTCCGTTTAGCACTTGAGTGTATGTTCATAATAAAGTTATAATAACGTCACAAGGTTAGTATCGTAATTTCTCTCTCCTCTTTATTTTTATTTGTTTTATTTTCATTTATTTTGTTCTTTGCATGCATGGTCGAAGGTCATTATCACCTAATCTTGAACCTTTAGACCTTGAATTAGAAAAAAACACTTCGCACACGCAAACACACTGTTTTTCAAGAGAAATTTGAAGTGGAATTGCAAAATCAGCAACCAGAACCACAAGAGAGGCCATTTAAGGATTATTTTAGTCCTTTAGCTAATTTGAGCACATCATGCATAAGGTACCCAAATATAGCTGCTGGGAGTTTTGAATTAAAACCTAGTGTGCTAAACTGTCTCCCAACATTCTATGGCCTAGAAAATGAGAACCCATATAATCATCTGAATGATTTTCATGCTATTTGTCAAACTTTTAAATATGAGAATTTTTCAGATGATGATGTTAAAGTTAGATTATTCCTATTTTCATTAAAAGATAGAGCTCGTTCATGGTTTAATACAATGCCTGCTTATAGCATTACATCATGGGAACAAATGGTAACTAAATTTTTAAATAAATATTTCCCAGTTCATAAAACCAATGCTATTCGCAGGGAAATTTCAGAGTTTACTTAAAGAGACGACGAGTAGTTTTTCGAAGCATGGGAGCGATTTAATGGGCTACTCTTGAAGTGTCCACATGATGGATACGAGAAATGGCACCAATGCCAATACTTTTTGGAGGGATTATTGCCACATGTGTAAGAATGGCTAATGGCAACCAGTGGAGGAGAGTTAATGTCCAAAAGCGCATAAGAGATTTGGGAATTTTTCCAACGGCAATCGGATAATTCTCAACAATGGAGTCGATCACTCAGAAATACCAGAAGAATTAAGGGAGTGAATGAGGTTAACATTGGCGAGTCAAGCTCAGGAATTAAAGAAGTTAAAGAGATGGTCGAAGGCCTTGCTAGACAAATAGCATCTTTGACAACTGTTAAATCAACAGAGCCACATGACCATGACTCATATTCAGATCAAGCCAATGCCATAGATATCATGAGAAAACCACCAAACTACAACCCTTACTCTAACACATATAACCCTGGATGGAGAGATCACCCCAATTTTTCATTGTCTCAAGGATTCCAACAAAATGGACCATCAGTTCCACCTCCACCAATGCAACCAGTTCCCCAAATGTCTCAAGCCTCTCAACTACCACTTAGACCATACAATCAAAATCCAAACCATTCTCAACCCAAACCATGGGAGGATACATTCCAAAATGTCAAAAATCTTACTAACTCCAAGAACGAGCAGCAGAACCGCACCATTGATGAATTACGAAATGAAATGAGAGCGAGCTTCAACTCCCAAGCTCAATCAATTTCGAGCCTTGAGAAAATGGTGGGATAACTTGCTTCTTCAGTTCAAACTTTGGGCATGACCATTGAAAAAGTTAAATTCCCAAGTCAACCAGTGCCCAACCCTAAAGCAGTGAATGAAGTAAGTTCTAGTTTTGCACAGCAGCATGGAGAGGTCAAAGCAGTGATGACCTTGCGAAAAGGAAAAGAAGTCGACAACAAAGTGAAGATGCCAAAATCAACTCAAATTGTACCTGTGAACACTAAGGAATCATCATCAGAGAAGAAAGAGGAAACCAACCCACGAGAATATGTTCCTAAAGCTCTATTTCCTCAGAGGTTAGCTAAACAGAAGAAAGGAAAATCCACAGGTGAGATTCTTGAAATCTTCAAACAGGTAAGTATTAACATCCCTTTACTTGAAGCTATAGAAGAAGTGTCATTATATGCCAAGTTTCTTAAAGACCTTTGTACTAAAAAGAGCAATATTCATGTTTAGAAAAAGGCCTTTCTAACAAAAAATATTAGTTTTATACTCCAACATAAAATGCCTCTAAAATGTAAAGATCCAGGCTCCCCCACTATCTCATGTAGTATAGGGAACCACACAATTGAGAATGCTTTGTTGGATTTATGAGCTAGTGTAAATCTGTTGCCTTACTCAGTGTTTATGAAAACTTGGACTGTGAGAATTACACCCAACTCTAGTGGTGTTATAGTTTGCAGATAGATCCATGAAAATACCACGTGGTATTGTGGAGGATGTGCTTATCCAGATAGATAAATTTTATTTTCCTGTTGATTTCATTGTAATTGACACTCAACCAGTTCACGATTCAAGGAAGTATATCCTCATTATCTTGGGTCGTCCATTTTTGGCAACTGTCGATGCTCACATTCAATGCAGGACTGGAAATATTCAGTTGTCATTTGGCAATATGACCATGGAACTAAATATTTTTAACATTGCCAAACAACCTCACAGTACTGATGATGAAATTGTAGATGTGGATTTAAATGATGAATTAGTTGATCATACATCTCCTTTAAACCTTAGTAATGACCCTTTACTGACATGTTTAACTCACTTTGGTTTAGATTTTAATATTGACAGGTCGATTGATGAGGTTAATGCCTTATTGGATTCATCGCTATGCATGGACATTGATAAGTAGAAGACAAGAATAGAGCAATTGGCACCATTGAATGAAAATCTCATTTCAGCATCAGAATCACCACCAGAAATTTAGCTCAAACCATCACTCGACCCTTTGAATTCTATATTCTTGGAGGAAGAAGAAATATTGTCAGAAATCATCTCATCCTCTCCTGATTACAAACAAAAGAACACAGACATCATTGACCCCATTTTTTGTTCAAAAAGGAGGATACAACTGGTAAAATCAAAGGAGATTCGTAACGACAAAAATGCTAAGGACTATAGGAAGCGAATGAAAATCCTCCGTGACAAGTGAAGCATTAGAAAATCTTTCACACCAGGTCAGAAAGTATTTTTGTTCAATTCTCAAGGGCATATTTCTCCAAGTAAGTTACGCTCCCAATAGTCTAATCTATCTACTGATCATACTATTTTTTCACATGGAGCCATTAAATTTAAGAATCCAAGAAATGGTGTAATTTTTAAAGTTAATGGTCAGAAAATTAAAGTCATATCACGAATACCAACCATGTGGAGAAAACAGCACAAAACATTGAAGTAACCTGATATTTTTTCTTTTCGTTTCCTTTCGGTGATTTAAAGTTGTCTTTGTTTTATTTTTAATTATATTTATGAAAGTGTGTCTGTTTGACTTTTAAGCTTTTATTTTTTTATCATTTTCCTCACGAATATGTCAACTAAAAAGTATCTCTTCAGCATTCTTAGACAGTTTCGACATATTCAATCTCATCTCAGAGGTCAGATACGATTTTATAAAACACATCGTATCTGGCAGCTACAACCACCAGAGTTAGTAGCCCATGTTGAGGATTTGGAAAGCCAACTCCAAGAAATTGAGAGAGCATCTACAACATCCAATTGGAGCTTGAGGTAAATTCAATAAGAGGACAATTTTAGTTTATTTTGTGTGTTTTAATTTATTTTCTTGTTTGTGTGTTTTAGTTTGCTTTGTGTGTTTAAAATTTGTAACCCCGGTCAAGTGGCGGATAACGGTACTTTGTGACAATCAAGTCGGTTACTTCAGTTTTTCTACAATAACTGATATTCTGAGACGAAGGTATGGACAGAAATGAGATTTTAGAAAAGCTTCACAAACGATTCCCTTTGCTTCCTCAGAATGCCCTACTTTTAATTTATAAAGTCCAGTCCGAACGCATGCGATTGCTTATGAAGAATAACATCCTTACTGACATCCGTTAGTTAATCGAGGCAAAAGTTCGCTTAGCAGGTGAGTTACCTCCTAAATTTATTGCATACATGCCTAGTTATAGTAAAGGAAATTATACGAGAAAACGACAAGCTCGAAGACTTTCTGTTGCTTGTCATAAATATGCCAGAATGATATACAATAAAAAATCATGTTCTTTAGGAATGGTGTCTGATAACAGAGAAGATAAGATTCAATTCATTAGGGATGACTTGAATAAGGAGTCATTGGATGATATCCTTTTGTCTCTTGAAACGCATCCCAGTGGATGCGTCCAACATGCAATACTCCAGTTATGGCCATTATTCCAAAAAGAATGTACAAACTATAGTCTCGGAAATCTTACTATAAAAGACCCTGTTTGCCAGTTTATAAGAAAACTGGATGGGAAGCGTATCCTCGACCCACAGGGGGCGTTCTAACCGTTTCTGGACATAAAACCAGAGGAAAATGTAAGCCACAATCACAACTATCTGTAAATTTCCTTTTACCTCTCTGTTCTTTTATTTCACTGTTATTTTACTATTTACATTATTATTTTTAATAATTTCATTTACTTTTTCTTTTTTCTTTTTACTATTTTCTTTTTTACTTTTGAGCCATGTGCCTTACACGTTAATTGACAAAATGTCCCATACACAGCTGTAACCAACTATCACCAAGGTCTTTAAATACAAATTGTTTTTACTGAGCACTCACAAGTTGTTTTTGAGCAATATCTTAATGGCAGCTTCTTCTAGTAAACAATTCAAGAACATTTGTGTGCTTTTTGGGTTTCATTATGGCAAACATAAAGAGTTCATGGAGGCAGCCATAGATCTTGGTCTAAGAATAGCAGAGAGAAAATTGCACTTGGTGTATGGAGGAGGTGACCGAGGGTTATCCAAAATGGTATCGAAAAGTCGCTTTTATCGGAGGGGAGCCAAGTGTTAGGCATCATCCCTCAAATCCTAAAACCTTTAGGTTGTTTGTCTCATTCACCAACTGGAGAAGAGTTAATCGTCTCAGGTATGCAAGAACGAATAACTGAAATGCTCAATCATACCGATGCTTTCATTTTCTTTCCAGACGATCTTACAACTCTAGAGGCACTAATGACATTAGCATCTTGGTCCCATCTGAACATTCATCAGAAACCCATTGGTTTGTTAAATGTCAATAACTTTTATGATGGCTTTCTCGCATTTCTTAACCAGCAATAAAAAATTATTTCATTCCTTCCTCAGTGAAAAAAATCTTTATTTGTGCACACACTGCTAATGCGCTACTTGATCTGTTACAAGCTTATCAACCAGAGCCAGATCTCAAGGCTATTGTGTTAGAGTGTTTAAATAATGATGGTAACAGTAGCGGCAGTAAGAAGTATAAATTAGATTTAACTCTCCGCTTGTAAATATTTTTTTCTGTTTTGTAGCACCTAGGTGATGTCTTCTAAACTTTACTTCTTTCCTTTGAAACATTGAAGACAATGTTTTGTTCTGGTTAGGGGGAGGGAATAGTTGACAATTGTGGAATATTGAACTAACCATGATTAACTTTTTGAATAGAAGATGGCTGAATATGGAGTATAGTGACTCTAAAAACGCATCTTCTTAGTTAAAATAAAAACAAAAAAACAAAAAAAACAAAACAAAAAACAAAATAAAAAAATATATTTGTGTGTGTTTCTTTTCAACCTTTCATTTTTCTCCTTTATAAATATATATTTTCAAGTTTTTAAAGTCGAAGATGGCTGAATATGGAGTGTAGTAACTCTAGAAACGCATCTTCTTTTAAAAGAAAGAAAAAAAATTCATTTTTCTTTAATTTTTCTGCATGTATGTTTTCTTTCTATGTTTAGAATAGGTTGGGGGGAAATAATTCTGTTTAAAAAAATATTTTGTGAGTTCTTGATATTGGATGATATGATAACTTTCAAATTTTAGTATTTGTATTATCTTTGATCTTGAGTGATGTTACACCATGTTTACTATTCTATATGTTGATGTTGGGGACAAATATGAGTTGCTTGAAAGAATGCGCATGTCATAATAAATTCCAAGTGAGTTTTTGAGCCTATTAATTTTTCTTGGAGAGTAACCCTTTTTGCCCATTCTTCATGTAGCTTAGCAATTTGTTATTTCATACATGATCTCTAGATTTTCTTTGAGTCAACCCTTAAAAAAAAGTGTGTGTTACTGCATCTAAATGTCCACTTAATTAGTAGATATGGAAGATTATTTAGAGTCCTAAAAGATGATGGAAGGCCATTTTTGATCCGTTTGAGCCTTTCTAGCGATCCCTATTATGTAATATCCATAGTTAGCCCTTTTGAGCCTTTTATTAAAAAAAAAATATTTTCTTTATTAACTTATCATCCTGACCCACTCTAATTTGGAGTATTACCCGATATCATGCAAGTTCTATCCACCTATTCATGTTTGAGAAAAAAATATATAAATAATTATTTTGTTCAACGAAGTTGTGCTACATAAAAAAAATAAAAAAAAGAAAAAAAAAGGAAGAAAAAAAAAGATGTAGAATAGCAATAAATTAGCAAAATGCATCTTGTAATTTTCAAAAGTTCTTGAAATTTTTCTCAAACATATTTTATTTTCTTATTTCTCTTTCTTTGTTAGCCATGTCCCTAACATACGTTACGTCCTAATAAAAGTCCTTCTTGATTTTAGGGAACTATAGTCTGAAATAAAAACTAGTTATATGGGCAATTAAGATGTAGTGATGCATATAAAAAAAAAAGAAAAAAAATGAATACATTGGGTTGACTAATACTTTATTTGAGATCGTATTATTTCTAAGCTATGGGCATATTTTTTCATCTTAGTGAGAGTGTATGATATTTCTTTATTATTTTCTCTCAATTTACCATTCATTATAGTGACAAAATTTTATTGGGATTAATTTTTTTGTGAGAGTGTCACTACAACTGGTGAGATTTTTAGGTTGGATATGTCATTCTTGAAAGTGGCCTGATTACTATTGCTACAAAATAGTCTGCTGGACTGATGCATATGAATGGTTGATGTGGGTGTGATATTCCTTTAGACTGGAGATAATGCTTGTACTTTTATTTCATTGCTATCATTAATCTGATTGAATAAACACATGCGTTTCCTTTAAAAAAAGTTTTGAATTTTATCTTCGCTTTATTTGCTAGGGACTAGCAATAAGCTAGTTGGGGGGTGTGTTGAGTGTTAGAAAGTGTATATTTATAAAGGAGAAAATCATCATTTTACATTTTAAATCTCACTAACATTGCTACTTTTATTTATTTAAGTATTTTGTTATTTAATTATATGTGTTTTATTATAATTATGTATTTTATGTATTTTAGGGGCATCATAATCATTTCACAATGAACGAGTGATTAGACAGCAAAACGAACGTCATATTTGGACTCAGGATGGTCGAAAACTTTAAGAAGATCATTAAAGGAAAAAGTCATTGTTCACATATACGGTACTGTTCATATATACGATACTGTTTATACGTATGATACTATCCATGGGGTACTGTTTATGGTACTGTTCATGACACTGTTTATATATACGGACCGATGATGTGGCAACTACCTATGATGTGGCAGTATTTGATTGGACGAATTATGTGGCATTGACTGCTTACGTGGCATTGACCGATGATTTGGCATTGACTGATGATGTGTCACAATCTTATAGGGCTAGATTTTTTATGAAGTGTGGATCGATGACGTGACAGCAGCTCAGTGGAGCAAAAATCGTGTGTACAATACATGTGTGTACATGGGATTATTTACTATTCAAGCGGCATTACTGTGCAAATGTTGAATGTTGACTATTGACTATTGACTATTGACTGTTGACTGTTGACTGATGACATGGCGCAATCCTAAGCATTCGAACTGTTTTTAATCCGATGGTCACAATTCACTCAATGTATCTATAAAAATGGGGTTCTCCCACCTAATTTGATATCCCTGAATTCATTTTTAAGCTTAGATTTATGAAATTCCTTCTCCTTCTTGTAGTTTCTTTGTATTTTAATAAAATTTCCTTTTTTATCCTTAGTTAAAATATGAGTAGCTAATTTCTTTTTGAGCTTGGGTTGAAGGTGAAGTCTCAACATGTTCCATGGGATTAATTTGGTAAATTTACTTTCTCTTCCCCTCTAATATTTGTGGTTGTTTTGACTTTCGTCGATAAATAATAATAGTCTTGTCTAGATACAGCCCTAGTTAAACTGGCACCCTAGTGCAAGGGTATTATTATTTGGCACGATAAGCCCTTGACACCATACTTATTGGAGAGTGGTTCATGAGGTGTGGAATCCTCTCTTATGATTTAATTGGTATTAATATGGAATATTTAGCCCATGGAGCATATTGATGCGGATCCGGATACCCAAGTGCTTTATTATAACAGATTTATTCTTAATTATTCCCGCCATTTTAATTCATAATTTAGGATAAAATTACCATAATTTAATTATTTCCATTAAAAGAAAATTAATTCGGCATATAATTAAAATCAACCTCCTCGTGGGATCGACACTCGTCACCATTAATCTATTCTACAATAGATTCGTGCGCTTGCGAGTTCAATAAAATTTGCACAACATTACACCAAAAACTTTATTACAAAAGTTAAAGATCTCTTAGTACCATGTCACAAACCAACTTCATAAACAAACTTGTTGGTTTTATGCTTGGATAGAAACACAGTTGAGCCCGTTGTGTAACTCAAGGTCTATTATATCCATATGCACTTTGCCTTGGTTGGAACTTGACGTCAGCTTTCCCTACTTCTCAATTCCTATAATGTAAGGACTACACGAGCTGATACCCAGTAAGTAAACACTTGATGCATGTATTACCTACCATGCACATAAATGACTTCATGAAATGAGTGTTAAATCTTTTAAATGAAAGTTAAAAATATAAAGAACTGTGTTAGGGCACTAGGTTTGTTGCACTACAATGCTAGCATTCCACAATATGCCATTGGGATTAATTAATTGATCCGTTGGGCGTTACATATCGCCGTCCTTAAAAGATCTCTCTTCTTAGCTTAGAGGGCTTGCTTTCTTTATGAACGCTTGCCACGTAATAGTACAACAACCCTTTTTTTAAAAATTCGTTAAAATACTTCTTTATCAAATCACCCATGAAATGCATGTGCCCAATGCAACTTATATGATAGTATGTAAATTGTCTAGATATATAATAAAGCAAAACATGAAACTAATTTAAGACAACATCTAATATAGGCGGTAGAGCCATCTAACAGAAATTAAAAAAATAAAATTATAATATAGGCGGCAAGGCCAACCATGTAAGGAGTAATAACAACATCATATTTTAGGCGACAGTACTGACCATGGCATGATAAAATAAAATTATCACATATTATGTGGCATAACTAAACATCCAAAGAAGTAAGTAGAAAGTATCACATCTTGAGTGGCATAGTCGGCTATATGAGGATGATATCATGATATAGGCGGCATAGCCAGCCTTGTAGGGATTAAATAGTAATTAGTCGCACCATAATAATCATTATAAGATAATATTATCCTTACATTGCAGTTGAAGTAAAGTGTTACTTACCTGTTTTCTGTGATTCTTCTAAACCTTCTTTCTTGAACTTGAGAATTTCTCCACTAATGATACTTTGGCTTAGAATGAAAAAAGATGAGATTTCTAGGATTTATGAAAAATGCAAGGGGTAGAAGGTATTTATAGGATTTATTAAGGCTTATGAGTGGCTAGAATTTTGCCACCATATCATTTGGTTAATGGTGGAGATTTATTTTTCTATAACTATCTTAGTAATTTCTAAAATTCTAAGATTTTACCACCGAGCACTTAATTAATGGTGGAGATTTATTTCTCTATAAATATCATAGTAATTTCTAGAATTTCAATATCTCTACAACATTTCTTATTACATCATTACTTATTCATTCCTTATGTCATCATTATTTTTAATTATTAATTTATCTCTCTATAAATATTTTGTAATTTCTAGAATTTCTAATATCTCTACAATATTTTTTGTTACATTATTACTTACGTCATTGCTTATGTCATCGTTACTTTTTAATTATTTATTATTTTATTATTATGTTATTATTATTATTATTATTATTATCATTATTATAATAAAATGCTTAAGTAAGCTTGTCAGGTTAATTATTATATTATATCTGAGTAAGAAGATTGTACCTTACAATCTCTTCCCTTTTTAAAAAATTTCATCCTCGAAATTTACTTACTGTATAGCTCGAGATACTTGTTCTTCATTTCTTTCTCGTGCTCCCATGTTGTCTCTTCCATTGAGCTATTCCGCCATAGCATCTTAACTAGGGGGATTTTCTTATTCATTAACTCTTTTATTCTTCTATCGAGCACTTGAACTGGATGTTCTTCATAGGTTAGGTCTTCCTCGAGTTGAAAAGGCTTATAGTCTAGCACGTGAGAAGGGTCTAGAATATATTTCTTTAGCATAGAGATATGAAAAACATTGTGTATTCTTGATAATGACAGTGGAAGCACAAGTCGATATGAGACACTCCTGATATGTTCGAGTACTTTAAATGGCCCAATGAACCATAGGCTTAATTTTCCTTTATTTCCAAATCTCATCGATCCTTTCGTTGGAGTAACTTTTAGGAATACTTTCTTACCAACTTGAAATTTCAACGGTCTTCGTCTTTTATCTGCATAACTTTTCTATTGACTTTAGGTTGCTGTCATTCTTTGTCGTATTTTCTTGATTGCTTCAATTGAGGCCGCAACTAAGTCAGGTCTAAGGTATTTTTGTTTACCTATCTCATCTTAATAAATAGATGGCTGATATTTTCTACCATATAGAGCTTCGAATGGTGCCATGTCAATTATTGCTTGGTAACTATTATTGTAGGCAAATTTAGCAAATGCTAAATATTTGCTCCATGATCCTTGAAAAACGATGGCACATACTCGTAACATATCTTTCTCTCTGATTGGCTATCTGTTTGAGGGTGAAATATTGTGCTAATTTTTAATCTTGTCCCCATAGCCTTTTGTAGCTTCTCCCAAAATATCGAGGTGAATCTTGTATCTCAGTCATAAATAATAGAGATAGGTATACCATGTAGTCTGACTATCTCCTTTATGTATATTTTTGCAAATTGGTCTATGGTGTACGCCATCTAAATGGGTAAGAAGCGGGCAGACTTTATGAGTCAACCAACTATCATCCAGATGGCATTATGCATTTTTGTAGTCCTTGGGAAGCAAATGACGAAGTCCATTGTGATTTCTTCCCACTTTCATTGAGGGATTTGATTGGGTTCCAAAAGTCCTGTCGGTCTCTGATACTCTGCCTTCATTTATTGACAGGAGAGGCATTGAGCCACAAACTTAACTATATCCTTCTTCATCCCAAGCCACCAATAATGCCTCTTTAAATCTTTATACATTTTTATTGTGCCAGGATGGATCGAATATGGCATTGTATAAGCTTCAAGTAGAATTTCTTCTTTAGATCTTTATTATTTGATACACATATCGTGGTTGTGCAAATTTTATGAATCTCGCAAGTACACGAATTTATTGTAGAATAGATTAATGGTGACGAGTGTCGATCCCACAAGGAGGTGGATTTTAATTGTGTGTTGAATTAATTTTTTAAGTGAGTAATTAAATTATGGTAGACTTTATCCTAAATTACAAATTAAAATGGTGGGAATAATAAAAAATGAAACTGTTATATAAAGCACTCGGGTATTTGGATCTGCATCAACATGCGCTAGGGATCAATATTCCTTATTAATACTAATTAAATCATGAGAGAGAAATCCACTCCCCATAAACCACGCTCTAATTAATATGGTGCTAATGGCTTATCGTGCCAAACAGTAATAACTGTGTTATTACTATCTGTCAACGAAAAGTCAAAACATCCACAGAAAATAGAGAGGAAAATAAAATAAATTTATCAATTAACCCCATGGAATATGTTGAGACTTCATCTTCAACCCAAACTTAAAAGAAAATTAGCTACTCATATTTGTACTAGGGATAAAAAGAAAATTTTACTAAAATACAAAGAAACTACAAGACAGAGAAAGAATTTCAGAAAATAGAGCTAAAAAATAAACTCAGGGGTGTCAAATTAAGGGAGGAGAGCCCTCCTTTTATAGATACAATGAGTTAATCATGGCCATCGGATTAAAATAATTTAGATGCATAGGATTACGCCACATGACAAATTCTGATTGATTTGAACACATTATCAGGGCTATTATCCAATGTATATGCATGTATCGTATGCACATTTTTTCTGATCCACTAATATACTACCACGTCATCGATCAACAGTGTATAAATATTTTTGTCCAATAAGATTGTGACATCTCATCAGTCAATGCCACATCATTCCTTCAATGAAATGCTGCCACTCTTTATAGTTAGTACTCGTGATATGACTTTTACTTATGTAATTATTAATTTTAAAAATTGCACCATGTTTTGGATTCTTAAGTTTGATTACTCCAATGTGGAAAAAAATGTATATAACAAATGGATCAGATCTTTGAAAATATTATTCATCTAGAGAGACATGCAAGAATAGTTGAGTAAAAGCACTTTCTGATCTCGTATGAAAGATTTTCTCATTATTTACTTATCATGAAAGACTTTTATCCATTTCTTATAGTCCTTACTACTTTTATCGTTATGAATTTCCTCAGGTTTTGCTAGCTATAATCTTATTTTTGAACCATAAATGCTGTAATCTTATAGTCCTTACTACTATTTTTGCCAGCTGTAATCTTATTCTTAAGTTTGATTGCTTTAATGTGGAAAAAACAATGTATATAATAAATGGATCAGATATTTGAAAATATTATTCATCTAGAGAGACATGCAAGAAGAGTTGAGTAAAAGCACTTTTTGACCTCGTATGAAAGATTTTCTCATTGTTTACTTGTTATGAAAGACTTTTATCCATTTCTTATAGTCCTTACTACTTTTATCATTATGAATTTCCTCAGGTTTTGCCAGCTGTAATCTTATTTTTAAACCATAAATGCAGTAAATGATGTTTGCATTCTTTTGTTCGACATTAAAAGAGGATAAGATGATTTCTAAAAATGAGTTTTTGTTCTTCCAAGAATGTGCACGTCATAGAGTGGGGTAATTATTTGAGCTCAATTTTTTATGGTTATTCCGATGATGGTATAAGATTTTCCCTCATGATGGTAATTGCTCTTTCTTTGACATCTACAAATTGAGAAAAGCATTGATCTCATAAAAAACCAATCCAAAGTGAGTTAACCATTCTTGTAATGGGTCATCATTAAGGGCTAAAGGTAAAGTATGATCAACTAATTCTTCAATCACGTGCACATCAGTGACTTCATCTTCTTTATCATGAGATTGTTGGGTGACATTAAATATATTCAACTACTTAGTTATATTGCCAAAGGACTCTTAGTCATATTACCAAAGGACAACTGTATATTTTCAGTACTATATTAACTGTGAGCATTGGTAGTTACTAAGAAAGGTCAGCCTAGAATAATAAGGATGTGTTTATTTGAATCTTGTGTTAGTTAAGTAGCAATCTCAATGAAATCAATAGAAAATAAAATTTATCTACTTGAATAAACATATGCTCTACAATTTCATTAGATATTTTCATAAATCAATTTGCAAGTTGTAATATAACTAGAGTTGGGTGTAAAATTCCTAGTCCAAGTTTTATAAACACTAAATAAGACACAATATTTATACTAGTTTCTAAGTCCAATAAAGCATTCTTAAATGTATTGTTCCTTATGCTATATGAGATGTTAGGATAGGTATGGTCTTTGTATTTTAGAGAAATTTTATATTGGAGTATAGAAGTAATGTTGGATTTGAATGCTTCTTTTTTTAGTACAAAGGTCTTTGACAAATGTGGCATAAAAGAACACTTGTTTAATCACATCAAGTAAAGGGATATTGATACTTATTAAAAATCTCCATAATCTCACTTATGGTACTTCTCATCTTTACTTTAGATAACCTCAGAGGGAAAGTAGCTCTAGGGTTGTATTCTTGCGGGCTGCTATATTTGTTCTCCTATATTTGTAGGTCCTCAAAGTTTAAGGATGTGAGGTACAACTTTCTTACTTAAATATAATGTAATTAACCTTAAGTTAACAAGCTCCTTTAAGCATTAAAATAATAATATAATAATATAAAATATTTAATTCTAGAGTAATGATGACATAAGAAGTGATATAAGTGATGATGTAATAAGAGATATTGTAGTGATATTTTATAATTGTAGAAATTACTAAGATATTTATGAAAATATAAATCTTTACCATTAATCAAGACGTATGGTGGCAAAATCCTAGCTAGCCATTGGCTATAAATACCTTTTAGCCCTCTCATATTCTAAGAAACCTTAGAAATCTAATCCTCTTATATTTTAAGTCAAAACATTGATAGTAGAGAAATCCTCAAGTTAAGGTGGTTTAGAGAATTTAAGAAGAAAAGGTAAGTAACATTTTATTTCAACTATAATGTAAGGAGAAAGTTATTTTTATACTTAAATTTAGCTTTAAATAATAGTTATTTTTATGCTAAATTTAGTTTTACATAATCTTTTATCTTGCGATGGTTACTATGATGTGATTAGTTATTGTCTAATCTTTATATAGTTTGTTATGCTGCTTAAATTATGGTATCTTTTTAATTATCCTTATATGGTTGGCTATGCTGCCTATAACATGGTATTTTATTGCTTACTCTTTTTATAGTCAGCTATGCCGCCTTATATGTGATACTTTTATTTAATTATGCTATGGTCGATGTTATAATTCAATTTGTTAATTTCTATATAGACGACACTGCCACCTATAATAAAGATTTTGTCTTTAACTCTCTAGGTGTTTTGGCTCTATTATATATATATATATAAACTTTACAAGCTAGGACATAAATTGCATTAGACATATGCATTTCATGGATTAATTTATAAAGAAGATGATTTCAATGAGTTTTTAATAAACTAGTTATTGTACTACTAGGCGACAAAATTTCAAAATAGGGCAAGCCTCCAAGTTTAGTGAAAAGAAATCTTTTGGGAAATGTGATATGTAATACCCAAAAGACTAATTAATTAGGCCTAAGGGCATATTGTTTTAAAGAATAACAATGCTAACCTTGTAGTACAACAAACCAATAGCCCTAACAAAATTGTTTTATGTTTATGAGTTTCTTTTAAAAGACTTAATATTTATCCAGTCATTTATGTGTATAGTAGTTAAATCATGTATCAAGTGTTATGTTACCAAGTATTTGCTCATGTAATCCTTACATTATAAAAAATAATAAATAAGAAAAGCTTATGCCAAATTTCAACTGAGGCGAAGTGCATATTGGCATGACAAACATTGGGTTTTAGGATGGGTTGAAGTGTATTTCTATCCAAACATAAATATAAGTTTATTTAGCCACAGAGTTAGTTTTAAGATATGTTATTAAGGAATCATTGCATTTTGTAATGAGACTTTTATGTAACAAACTTTTATAGTTGTTAGCTATATGATTATAAAAGATTGATTTTAATGATAACAAACTATATATTTTGGATAATCAAATAATTGCATATTATGTTTTTGAAATAAGAAAATGATTTTATGAAATTTGTTATTTTTAAGTTTATGGCTTCAATTGAAAAGTTTTAAGAATTTTGAAATCCACAAGTATTGTTTCAAAATTATGAAAATAGACTTATTTGCATAATTTTATAAAGATTTAGGTCATAGTATAATTTTATGAAGTTTTAAGGTAAAAATATAATTTTTAAAAAATAGAACTGTAGTAAAGCAGTGAGCTAGATTCACAAAACTAACAAACTAATTATGAAGTAGAAATTCTCTAATTAAAAGTGGCTGACCGGTTTCACAAAAACAACATACCACTTATGAAGCAAAAACTTTATGAGTAAAAACGACTAACCAGATTTTTAAAAGTGGCAAACCAATCAAGCAAAAATTTAGATCTTTGATTATAATGATAATATAAAATGGCAAACAAGTTACCATAAACGAGCAAGTTGGTTATTACCAAAAAGTCAATAACAGCTAGTTTTCTACTTCAAATATAAAATTGTTTAAATCAAATTCAAATTAAGATAAGAACAACTACCATTATCATTTAGCATTTCTTTGTAATATGAGCATAAAATTGTTTATTCATTTCATTTATTCACATATTAGGCTTTTATTTGTAATTAAACATATTGTGAGGAAAATGTATTTGTAATCATTTATAGAGAAGTTGTAAGTGTTGGATACGCTTGGGTTAAGAGATTAAGGATAATCTTTTATTGTAAAGGTCTATTAACACCTTGTAAGTCAATTGTAATAGTTGTTGGAGGCTAAGAGTCTTACTTAGTAAAATTCTCAAGCTCAATGAGCTTGGAGATAGAGATATAGGTACGGTTGGTCGAACCATATAAAAATCGAATATTTGCTCTTAATTACCCTATATCTTTAATTTTTTTTGCACATTAATTTGTTTATTTTTGATTTTGGTTGTTTTGTTTAAATTGCATTAAGTTTTTATTACTTTTTTTTAGAAACCTAATTCGTCCTCCTTTAGGGCTGCCTAGTTATTACTTTATTTGGTATCAGAGCGAGGTGCTCTTGTTTAAACTTAATCATTTAAAGTTAAAGATCAATGGCAACTCAAAATGATTCAACATTAGGGAAGGTTAATCAACAACTAGGCTAATATTCGTTGATGAAAATGACTATCTATATTGGAAAACTAGGATAAGAATTAATTTGTAAAGATTAGATTATGAAATTGAAGAAGTTGTATGTGATAGTATTTTCATATTTATAACTAAAAATGAATTAGGGAAAGATATGCCGAAACTTGGAAATTGAATGAATTAGAAAAGAGAAAGCTTCTCTAAATTTCAGAGCTATGAATGCTTCTCTTATGCACTTAACAAGAAAAAGTTTCATAGAGTGTCAAGTTATGAAAGTATACATTGTTGTACAAATTTTATTGAACTCACCAGTACACGAATCTATTGTACAATAGATTAATAATGATGGGTGTCAATCTCACGAGGAGTTAGATTTTAATTATGTATTGAATTAATTTTCTAAGTGGGTGGTTATAATTATAGTAAAAATAATTTAATCTATCTTAAAATTAAAGTTAGAATGGCATAAATAAATTAAATTGACAACTATATAATTAAGCATTCAGGTATCTGGATTCGCATCAACATGTATCATGAGCTTAATATGCCTTATTAGTATCAATTAAATCATGAGAGAGATATCCACTCCTCATGAACCACGCTCTAATTAATATGATACTAAGGACTTATTGTGCCAAACAGTAATAACTATGCTATTACTATCTATCAATGAAAAGTTAAAATATCCATAGAAATTAGAGAGGGAGAGAAAATAAATTTACTAAATTAAGCCCATGAAATATGTTGAGACTTCACCTTCAACCTAAATTTAAAAGAAAATTAGGTACGTATATTTAAACTAAGAGTAAAGTAAAAGTTTTATTAAAATATGTAGAAAATATAAGATGGAGAAAGAGTTATAGTGAAGCTAAAAAATGAATAAGAGGTGTCAAATTAGAAGGGAAAGTCTTTCTTTTATAGATGCAACGAGTAAATCATGGAAATCAAATTAAAATAATTCAGACGGATGTGATTACGCCATGTGAAAAATTCTAATTGGATTGAACACATCATTAAGGCTATCATCCCATGTATATACATGTACCATAAGCACATTTTTTTTAATCTACTAACATACTGCTATGTTATCGGTCAATAATACATGCACATTTTAGTCTAATGGGATTGTCACACATTATTAGTTAATGCCAAATAAGTAGTCAAGGTCACATCATCCATTCAATCAAATACTGCTACATCATGGGTCGGTGCCACATCATCGGTCAATGTCACATCATCATACAATATATATAAACAGTGCCATGAACATTACTATGAACAGTACTGTACATGTGAATGGTGACGTTTATACTTTTATACTCCTCTTCAGGTTTTCGATCATACTAATTTTAGATTTGTTATCCGTTTTGTCATTCGATTTCTCTTTTATTATGAAATGACTATTATACCTCTAAGATATATAAAATATTAATTATAACAAAACACACATAATTAAACTCACAATAAATTTAAATACCCTAAAAGCAAGAACATTAGTGGAATTTGGCATGTAAAATGACAAATTTCTCCTTTATAAATATATATTTTTTAATATACAACACAACCCCCAACCAGCTTGTTCTTAGTCCCTAGCAAATTAAGTGAAAACAAAATTCAAATCCAAAATGATTTTTTAAAAAACAATTGTGTTTATTCAACCAAACCAATGATAACAATCATATAAAAGTATAAGCATTATCTCTAATTTAGAGAAATATCATCTCCACATCAACCATTGACATGAATTAGTCCAGTAGACTTTGTTACACAATTAAGTTGCTTTCAAGAATGTTATGCCAAACCCCAAAATCTCACCAGGAGTGACATTAGCATAACAAAATTCACCAACAACAATATTCACTCCAATGAATGATAAATTCATAAAAAATAATAGAGAAGTAATATTGTACACTCTCACTAGGATGAAATAAATACACGCACAGCTTAGAAATAATCATGATCTTAAGTCAAAATGCGAATCAAAAAAATTATTTTAATTATTTTCTTTATTTGTGCACCACTACATAATTTTAGCTCGTATAACTAGCTTTTACTTTAGACCATAGTTTCCTAAAATCAAAAAAGACTTTTATTAGGGTGTAACATAGGCTAGGGATATAGCGAATAAAGAAGAAAAAATTGGGAGAGAAAAAAATATATATTTGAAAAAAAGAAGATTTATTTTAAAGATTACAAAGTACATCTCATTTTTTTAAAACTAATATATATATTTTTCAAATTTTTTTCTGTTTTTAATAAGACGCAATTTTACTGAACAAAGTAATTATTTACATTTTTCTCAAACATGAATAAGTATTGAAACTTGTAAGACATTAGATAATATCATAGATTATATGGGTTAAGATGATATATTTGATAGAGAAAAGTATAATTAGTTTAAGGCTCAAATAGGCTATGGATATTTCACAAAAAGGATGGCTAGAAAGGCTTAAATAGGTCAAAGATGACTTTTCCATCGTCTTTTAGAGCTGTAAATAATCTTTCATATATACTAGTTAGATGGAGCTTTAGATATAGCAACACACACATCCTTTCCTTTTTTTTTTTAATTGGTTGACTCAAAGGAAATCTAGAGATCGTGTATAAATTGATAAACTATTAAATTGTATAAAGAATGCTAAAAAAAGGTTACTCTCCAGGAAAAATGGCAGGCTCAAGAACTTACTTGGAATTTATTATAACATGTGTATTGATTCAAATGACTTATATTTGTCTCCGATATCAATATGTGGAGTAGTAAATATGGTATAACAAAACTCAAGACTATGGATAATTCAAATGCTAAAATTTGAAAGTCATTATATCAAAAATATCACAAAATTTTTTTATTTAAAAGATACTAAGAAGATGCGTTTTTATAATCACTATACTCCATATTCAACTATGTTCAACCCAAAAATTTAAAAGTGCATATTTATAAAGGAGAAATTAGAAAGAAGAAGTTAGAAAAATTATACTTAAAATGAAGCTTAGGAATAAGAGAATAATAAAACAAATGACTAAACAATAATTTTTTTTTCAAAATAAGAAGATGCATTTCTAGAGTATACTTAAAATGAAGCTTGGGAATAAGAGAATAATAAAACAAATAACTGAAAAATAATATTTTTCAAATTAAAAAGATGCATTTCTAGAGTCACTACACTCTATATTCAGTCATCTTTGACGTACAAAGTACACCACAGTTAGTTTCTATAAACAAAATTAGTAAAAACTTCACTAAGATTGAGACATTCCATAATTATCAACTATTCCCTTCTCCTAGTTAGAACGAAATATTGTCCTCAATATTTTACAGGAAAAAAGTAGAGCTTGGAAGATATCACCTGGGTACTGTAACAAAGAAGGACATATTTACAAACAGATAGTTAAATCTAATTTGTACTTTTTACTGTGTCTACTATTACCATCATTAGTTGGCCATTCCAACACTAAGGCCTTAGGATGTGGCTCTAGTTTATAAGTTTGTAACATATCAAGTAGCTCATTAGTAATGTGAGCATAAATAAGGATTTGTTTCATTGTGTAAAGAATGAAATAGTTTTTTATTGCATAGTTAAGAAATTTCATAAAGTAATCATAAAAGTTATTGACATTTAACAAACTGATGAGTTTATAATAAATGTTCGGATAGGCCTAAGATGCTAATGTGATTAATACCTCTAGAGTTGTAAGATCTCCTCATAAGAAAATAAAATCATCAGCATGATTCAACATTTTGGTTATTCTCTTTTGCATACCTAAAATGACTAATTTTTCTATAGTTGGTGAGATAGACAAATACCCCAAAGGTTTCAGGGTTGTTAGGATGATGCCTTGCACTTGACTCCCTATGATATAAATGGCTTCTGAGATTAGTTTCAATAACCCTTGATCACCTTCTTCATAAACCACGTGTAATTTCCTTACAGCTATACTTCGATTAAGATCTAAGGCCACCTTAATAAATTCTTTATATTTGCTAAAGTAAAACCCAGAGAGCACATAAATATTTTTGAATTGATTATTGTGAGTAGCTAACATTAGGATACTTTAAAAATAATTGGTAAGTGCCTTTACAAAAACTCATATTTAATTATATTGGTGACAATAGTTCACATTTGTAAATGAGGTAGCATGTCTATGTCAAATAACGTGTGAAGCGTATGGCTCGAGAATAAAAGGGTGAATTGTAAAAACAGAAAACAAATATAATTAACATGAAATTATTAAAGATAAAAATGTGAATGATCAAACAATAGTAAAAATAAAACAACATTAAAATAAAATGATATTTACAAGTAGTCGTAATTGTGGCTCACATCTTCCTCTAGTTTTACATTTAAAAAAAGCTTGAACACCCTCTATGGGTCGAAGATAAGCTTTCTTTCTAGTTTTCTTATAAACTGACAAACAAGATAGTTTAAAGTCAAATTCCTGATACTATATCGTGCACACTCTTTTTCAAATAGTGGCTATAATTGAAATATTACTTTATATATATATCTACTAGGATGCGTTTTAAGAGACAAAAGGATATTATCCAATGACTTTTGATTCAAACTATCTCTAATGAATTGATTCTTGTCTTTCATATTATCAGACACCATTCCTAAAGAATATAGGTTTTTACCGCAACTCATTCTGGCACACTTATGATAAACATTTGAGAGCTTTCGAACTCTTTATCTTTTTGAATAATTTTTTTTACAATAAGCAGGCATGTATGCAATAAATTTAGGAGACAACTCACCTGGCAATTATACTTTGGCTTCAATTATCCATTGATACAAGTAAGGATGTTATTCTTTATAAGCAATCATACGCTTTTGGACTGAGCTTTATAGATAATAAAGAGGGCATTCTGAGAAAGTAAAGTAAATTGCTTGTAAAGCATTGCTAATATCATGTCTCTGTCTATGCCTTTAAGTCAGAATATGAGTTATTATGAGAAATTGAAGTAACTGATGTTGATTATCACGGAGTACCATTATTTGTTGCTTAATCAGAGTGAAAAATAATAACACACTAAAGAAAAGAAAAAAATTAGCAAAAACACAACACACTTAAAGGCAAATAAAAAATGACATATAAAAAAAAAATTAACTTACCATCGTCCTCTTACTGAGTTTGCCCTAAGTTATAGTTGAGTTTCATAGATTCCACTTTCTATTTCTCAGAGTTGTCTTTCTAGATCTTCAATATAGGATACTAACTCTAGTGGTTGCAGATCCTAAATTGGATGTGAATGATAAAACTGAATTAAGCCTTTAAGGAAATGCTTCACATGTAAAAGTTACTTAAGGTGGTTGAAACAAATTTGTCTCACTGAGGTACTTATAAATGGTAAGTATAACTAAAACTACTAAACAAACACACTTCAGTAAAAATAATGATAAAATGATAAACGGTTAAATCACCAAAAAGAATAAAAAAAATGTCAGATTTAGTTGGTCACTTATATCTATTGCATTGTTTTCTTCATATGGTTTGTATTTGTGACATGACTTTACTTTTCTAATCATTAACTTTAAAAATTATACTTTTCCTCGAATTCTTAAATTTAATGGCTCTATATGAAAAAATAATGTGAATAATAAATAGAACAGACCATCAAAAGTGTAACTTACTTAGAGAAATATGTCTGTAAGAATTAAATAAAAACACTTTTTGACTTGATGTGAAAGATTTTCTCATGTTGTTTATCATGAAAGATTTTCATTCACTTCTTTTAGTCTTTAACATTTTTATTGTTATGAATCTTCTCTGGTTTTATTAGTTCTTATCTATATTCTTTTGTTTATCATCAGGAAAGATGAGATGACTTCTGACAATATGTTTCTTTTTTCCCAAGAATGTACAATTCAAAGAGTCAAGTGAAGATTTGAGGTTAATATTTGATTGTGATTTTGATGATGGGAAGAGATTTTCTCTTGATAGTACCAATTGCTCTATCTTTATCCTCTATTTATTAATATCCATGTATAGCAATGAATTCAGTAAGGCATTAACCTTATCAATCGATCTATCAATATTAAAATTTAAATTAAAGTGAGTTAAACATGTTAGTAGAGGGTCATCACTTTGGTTTAAAGAAAAAGCATGATCAACTAATTCATCAATTAAATCCACATCTATAATTCCATTATCTACATTGTGAGGTTACTTAGTATTGTTAAAAATATTCAGCTCTATAGTTATATTGCCAAAGGACAACTGTATATTTCCAGTCCTGCACTGAATATGAACATTGACAATTGCCAAGAAAGGTCAGCCTAGGATAATGGAGATGTGCTTTTTTAAATATTGCACTGGTTGAGTGTTAATTACAATGAAATCAACATAAAAATAAATTTTATCTACCTGGATAAGCATGTCCTCCACAATACCATGAGGTATTTTCATGGATCGATATATAAGTTGTAACACTACTGAAGTTAAGTGTAATTCTCCCAATTCAAGTTTCACAAATAATGAGTAAAGTAACTGAAATTCTAGTTGTGCAACACAAGAAGGGGTAAATTGGACTTTTAAAAATTAATCTAAGCAAATCACACAATAATTAATTCTCATGCCTTAATAAAATCAAGAACAATAAGTTTAACAATATAAAAAATAAAAAAGTTGGGAAGAGAGAATAAACATATATATTTTTACGTGGTTTGGCAAAACCTCGCCTACGTCCATGCCTCCAAGCTAACCAAGCTCGAGGATTTCACTATTCAAGCCTCTTACGACTTCAATTCCATTACAATTAATTTCAAGGTGTCAATAAACCCTTACAATCCAAGGATTATTTCCTAATTCCTTCACTCAAGTGTTTTCCACATTTATACAACGATAAATTTGATAAGAGATTAAAAATTACAACAAGAAAAACTCTCTTCTAGAGTGAATGAACAAATACAGTACTAAAATGATTTAATCTATAATGATTTGTAAGTTGAAAGCTCAATCAATGATGTATGTACTTGTTTTTAGTTGTTCAAGAAATTAGAACTGAGTTTGATTTGAGTTTTTATAGCTTTTACTCAAAAAATAGCCGTTATAGGCAAATTCTAGTGCCGAAGTGGCTAGCCTCTATATTCAAATAGTTAGCCGCTTGCCACAGTGAAGTTACTATTAAATTTGAATATTACTATAATAATACTGTTCATGAAATTATAACTTTGCCTAAATGTTTTTATAACACTTTGCAAACAAGTTCATTTTCGAAATAATTTTTACTTACTACAGTACCACTATTCATAAAATTATAATTTTGTCAATTATATTCCTATAATTGTACTATAGCTTAAAATGTCAAAAATTCTTGCAAACAAGTCTAATTTCAAAATTTCTAAATATTATTTCTCATTCCCAAAACTTTCTAAAATTATGATATAACTAAAAATATTTCAAATTTTGTAAATAAATCCAAAAACATTACTTATTAAAATCAAATATTACAAAACTTTTCACTTTAGTCCATATTTAGAAAATTAATTAATTTGCATGAAATACTTGATTTATAATTAAAATTTAAGATTACTGAAAAATAATAATTAATTGATTAAAATCTTAAACCTCACAAATTGCTAAATTAAGTATAAATTAAATTATACCAGTTTTAAAAGATTTGTCATAATAATAATAAGTCCATTGAGCTCCAAACTTTATTCTTGATTGAGCCGTTGTTCGTTGAATGTCTTATAATTAATTTCACTTGTATAAATACTATCCTTCAAGAACTTAGTGAAAAAGTGAAATACATTATTAATTAAAATAATTAAGACACATGATTGTTATCATTAAAATTACATTATGAGTAGTTTTTGGGCTAACAATCTCCCCCTTTTTTTATAACGACAAACATCTCATGTATTTTGACATTTATACTCCCATTCAATATATGACATATACGAATCAATATATTAAAATAAACTTGCCCTTAATATATGATCCACAGCAGTTTGAAAACCTCCCCTTCAATATTTCAAAAACATGTACAAATTCCTTAAAATCAAAAAACATTTCTCAAGATCAAAATACCTATTACCTGTCTCCAAGAACTTAAAATACATGATGTCTCCCCCTTCATCATCAAAATTACTAATAACTTTCGTAAAGACCAATAAGCATAATTGGTTAATCAAGAGACATATAAAACTAAAGCATGCAATTAACCATAGAGTTATAAAATTTATACTATCCAGTAAACATCAACCACATATCCAAATAACAAATAAGAAGCATCCAAATATCAAATAATGATCATCTTTAATTCACACTTAAAGTAATAATGTATATGAAAATGTGGGTGTATAATATAATAGAGAACTAAGGTAAAATCCATAAGGATAGCACACTATAGAAGTGGTAATTTAAAACCCTAAAAATAAATAAATTCATTTTGTAAAATAATGAGTAAAATAGATTACCTTAAATTAATTATACTACTCCAAGAAATGATTTAAGATAATGAATGGTGTTTATTTGATCAAAGATGAGCTAGAAAGAACTTATGATTGAAGAGAAAAGAATAAGCAAACTTAAATTTTAATGTTGAGATTTGGAGAACCAAGTGATGAATGATGATTGGAAAATTTTTTAATGAAAATTAAATGAAAAAGTAATAGTTTGAATGATTGATTTTATCATGAAAATGAATGAGAAATGAAGAAAATTTGAAAAGAAATTAAGGAGAGATGAATTGTCATGAGAGAGGTTGAAGAAAACAAGATAAAGGAGGGGAGACAAAGAAAATAAGGGACAAACACATGATCAAATGGCTAACCACTTGGGGCAAGTGGGTCCCAAGTGGCTAGTTGCTTGCTCTCGGGTTTGGGAGTAGATTCCAAGCGGCTAGCCACTTGCCTCAGGCAGCTAGCTAGCTATCCTCGATTTTCTATATATTTTGCTGTCCAAAACTAAGTTTTGAGCAATCTTAAGACCATTTATGATCCCAAAATACTTTAAAAGCCATTTTAATACATGAAACATGATCATGAATTCAAACATATAACTCATCTATCATGCATATACATATATATATATATATATATATCATGAAATGTGATAAGTGCTTAAGGATTACAAATTCATGTATATCATTTATTTATCATGCTTAGGCATTCCATAACCATTAACAATCATCTATCAATTAATTTTAATTGTCTCAATAACATAATTAAAGATGTTAATACAAAAATTTTATTATCGCATGTAATACTCCACCTTTATGGTTGTAACTAAAGTGGTTAAACCAGGTGTAACATTAAGTATTTATAGAAATAAATTTAAAAATAAACATTTTATAAATATAGAACATAAAAAGTTTGTTACACAAAAACTATATAAAAGGTTTGTTACACAAACAAACTTAATTACAAAAGTTAATGATTCTCTTAGTAACATGTCACCAACTAATTCCATAAACAAGTTTGTTGGATTTATACTTAGATAGAAATACAGTTGAGCTCGTTGTATAACCCAAGGTCTGTTACGCCCATACGCACTTTGCCTTGGTTGGGACTTGACGTCAGCTTTCCCTACTGAGTTCCTGCAATGTAAAGACTACATTAGCTAATGCTTAGTAAGTAAATACTAGATGTATGTATTACCTACCATGCACATAAAGGACTTTATGAAATAAGTGCTAAGTCTTTTAAATGAAACTTAGAAATGTAAAGAACAGTGTTAGGGCCCTAGGTTTGTTGTACTACAAGACTAACATTCCATAACATGCCTTCGACTTAATTATTTGATACGTTAGGTGTTACGTATAGTCGTCCCTAAAGGATCTCATTTCTTAGCTCAGAGGGCTTGCCCTCTTTATGAACACTTGCCCCTAAAAGTACAACAACCCTTTATTTTTCAAAATTTATTAATATACCTTTTTATTAAATCATCCATAAAATGCATGAGCCTAATGCAAATTATGCCATAGTACGTGAATTTTCTAAATATATAATAAAGCAAAACATGAAACTAATTTAAGACAACAACATCTAACATAGGTGATAGTGCCGTCCATACAGAAATTAAGCAAATAGAATTATAATATTGGCGGCAAGGCCGACCATGTAAGGAGTAATAAACATCATATTTTAGGTGGCAATGCTGACCATGGCATGATAAAATAAAAGTATCACATATTAGGTGGCATAGCTCACTATCCAATCAAGTAAGTAATAAGCGTCATATCCTAGGCAGCATAGCTGGGCCATATGAGGATGATATCATGATGTAGGTGACATGAGCAGCCATGTGGGGATTTAATAATAACCAATCACACCATAATAATAATCAGTATAAGATAAGAGATTATTTAAAACTAACCCTAGCATAAGAGAATTATTAATCAAAGCTAATTTTAACATATTACCCTTATATTACAGTTGAAGTGAAGTGCTACTTACCTGCTTTCTTTGATTCCACTAAACCTTCCTTTCTAAACTTGAGAATTTCTTCACTAATGATGCTTTGGCTTAGAATAGAAAAAGATGAGATTTTTAGGTTTTATGGAAAATACAAGGGCTAGCGGGTATTTATAGGATTTCCTAAAGCCCATGAATGGCTAGAATTTTGCCACCATATCATTTGATTAATAGTGAAGATTTATTTTTCCATAAATATCTTAGTAATTTCTAGAATGCTAAGATTTTACCACCTAGCACTTAATTAATGGTAGAGATTTATCTCTTCATAAATATCTTAGTAATTTCTAGAATTTTTTAATATCTTTAGAACATTTCTTATCATTACTTATGTCATTGCTTATGTCATCATTACTTTTAATTATTAATTTATCTTTCCATAAATATCTTAATAATTTCTAGAATTTCTAATATCTCTACAATATTTCTCATATCATTATATTATTCTACATTATTATTATTATTATTATAAATGCTTAAGAGAACTTATTAGGTTAATTATACTATATCCAAGTAAGAAGATTGTACCTTAAATCCCAAGTTTATACTGAATTTTTAAAAATTTTTCTTCGTCAAGAGGTTTTGTAAAAGTATCGACAAGTTATTTTTCCATAGAGATAAATTCTAATGCAATATCACCTTTTCAAACATGATATCTTAAGAAATGATGTCTAATCTCTATATGCTTGTTTCGAGAATGTTGAATATGATTCTTTTATAGGTTTATAACACTAGTATTATAACACTTACTAGAAATTTGTTCAAGATTAACGCCATAATCTTTAAGTGTTTGTTTCATCCAAAGAGCTTGTGCGCAACAACTACCTGTAGTAATATATTTGAATTGAGTGGTTGAAAGTATAGCTGAATTTTGTATCTTACTGAACCACGAAACAAATGCATGACCTAGGAAACGACAAGTGCCACTAATACTTTTCCTATCAACCTTATAACTAGCAAAATCGGCGTTCGAATAATAAGTTAAATCTATATGAGTTCCTTTAAGATACCAAAGCCAAGATCTATGGTTCCATTCAAATAACGAAAAATTCTTTTCACAGCAAGCAAATGAGATTCCTTGGGACATGAGTGAAATTTTACACATAAACATACACTAAACATGATATCAGATCTAGTAGTGGTTAAATAGAGTAAAGAACCAATCATACCTTGACACATCTTGATATCAACTTCTTTACCTTTTTATTTTTGTCAAGCTTAATTGTTGTGCTCATTGGAGTATTTTTTATTTTTGAGTTATCAATTCTAAAATGATTGAGCAAATCTCTGATATACGTAGCTTGATTGATGAATATTCCCTCATTGTTTTGTTTAATTTACAATTTAAAAAAATACTTCAATTCTCCCATTATCCTCATCTCAAATTCCTTACTCATACATATTGAAAATTCTTTACACAAATATCCATTAATAGAACCAAAGATAATACTATCCACATAAATTTAAACTACAAGAATATCTCGATTCTTATACTTAACAAAAAGAATAGTATCTGTTTTTACCATTGAAAAATTATTTTCCAATAAGAAATTTTTAACCTATCATACCATGCTCTAGATGTTTGTTTTAATTATATAAAGTTTTTGATAACTTGAAAACATGATTTAGAAATTTTTCAATTTTAAAACCAAGGAGTTGCTTTACATAAACTTCCTCCATAATATAGCCATCCAAGAAAGCACTATTGACATTCATTTGAAATAAGATAAAATCTTTATTATATGCATATGCTAACAACATTCAAATGGATTCTAATCTAGCTATTGGCGTAAATATTTCATCAAAATCAATTCATTCTTCTTGATTATATATTTGAGCTACTAATCTAACTTTATGTCTAACAAGTATACCGTATTAATCTATTTTATTCATAAGTACTCATTTACGATGAATTGATGTTCTGGTTTAGGAACTAATTTTCAGACATTATTTCTCTCAAATTACTTTAACTCTTTTTGCATTGTGAAACTCCAAGATTCATCATTTTTGGCATCCACAAAGGATTTTAGTTCAATTTAAGAAATAAATGCAATATATTCACATGTATTCCTGAGTG
This sequence comes from Aegle marmelos, assembly GCA_030449875.1. NCBI lineage: Eukaryota > Viridiplantae > Streptophyta > Magnoliopsida > Sapindales > Rutaceae > Aegle > Aegle marmelos. Next base: position 250,390 of record JASUUL010000084.1, read on the forward strand.
ATGATCTAGCAGTTACACCTTGTGTAGTGTGTCCCAAAATTAAATCCTCTAAGAAACATATCTCTACTCTTTGGGGAGTGTTTGAGAAGCACATTCTTGCTACTTTATACTTGTTTCTTTTTTTTGTTTATCCATTTGATTTTCAGGTGGCATATCCTCTTGTTTATCTTATATGAATCCTTGTAGTAATTCTCCCTCTATATCATCATCAACAACTATTCTTTCCATAGAAGTAGGTTAGACTCATCAAATGCAACATGCATAGACTGTTTTACAACTAAAGTTCTTTTATTATAAACTCTATAAGCTTTGCTTATGTTAGAATAACTAAGAAAAATGCCAACATCAAATTTTGGATCAAATTTACCAAGATTTTCTTTTGGGTTAAAAATAAAACATTTGCATCAAAAAATTTTAAAATAACCAATGTTGAGTTTTCTATCTTTCCAAAGCTCATAGGGAGTTTTATTGAGATAAGTCTAATCAACACATGATTTAAGACATAATAGGCAATTTTGATGGCTTTGGCCTAAAAATATTCTTTTAAACCATAGATCTATTCTTTCTGTCAACAACTCTATTTTGTTGTGGAGTCCAAGGTGATGAAAATTGATGCTCAATGCCTAAATCATTAAAAAATTCTCAAATGTATGATTTTCAAATTCTCTATCATGATCACTTCTGATGCAAGTAATAGAGTAACCTTTTTTTATTTTGAACCTTTTTACTGAAAAACACTAAATGCCTTAAAGGCGTCTTCTTTTTTAACAAAGAATAATACCTAAGTGAATCTAAAATAATCATCCATAATTACAAATCATAATATTTTCCACTTAGACTAGCATATCTAGATGGTCCAAACAAATTCATATGAAGTAATTGAAGATGTTTTGAAGTAGAAACATGATTCTTGTTTTTTAATGAAGTTTTAATTTGTTTGTTGAATTGACAAGCTTCACAAAATCGGAAGGCCTTTAACTAAATTATTTTTCAAAATTTTTGAAATCAAATCCATGCTTGCATGATAAGGTCTTCTATGTCATAACTAACTATTATTGTGCAAATTTTATTGAACTCGCAAGTGCATAAATCTATTATAGAATAGACTAATGGTGATGAGTGTCGATCCCATGAGGAGGTAATTTTAATTGTGTGTTGAATTAATTTTCTAAGTGAGTGATTAAATTATGATAAATTTATCCTAAATTTTGAATTAAAATGACGGGAATAATTAAAAATACAACTGTTATAATAAAAGCACTTGGGTATCTAGATCTGCATCAATATGCTCCAGGGCTCAAGATTCCTTATTAATACCAATTAAATCATGAGGAAGAAATCCACGCCTCATAAACCACGCTCTAATTAATATAGTGTTAAGGGCTTATCGTGCCAAACAGTAATAATTGTGTTACTGCTATCCGTCAACGAAAAGTCAAAACATCCACAAAAATTAGAGAGAAAAATAAAATAAATTTACTAATTAAGCCCATAGAACATGTTGAGACTTCACCTTCAACCCAAACTTGAAAGAAAATTAGCTACGCATATTTGAATTAGGGATAAAATGAGAATTTTATTAAAATACAAAGAAAATACAAGATAGAGAAGGAATTTTAGAAAATAAAACTAAAAAATGAACTGAGGGGTGTCAAATTAAAGGAAAAGCCCTCATTTTATAGATACAATGAGTAAATCATGGCCATCGGATTAAAACAATTTAGATGCACAGGATTGCACCACGTGGCAAGTTCTGATTGGTTTGAACACATCATCAGGGCTATTATCTCGTGTGTATGCATGTACTGTACGCATGTTATTTTTATTCACTAATATACTGCCACATCATCGGTCAATAGTGCATAAATATTTTTATCCAATAAGATTGTGACACCTCATCAGTCAAGCCACGTCATTAGTCAATGCCCTATCATTCCTCAAATTAAATGTTGCCACATCATTTGTCGGTCCCACATCATCGGTCAATGCTACATCATCAGTCAATGTCATGTCATTGTATAATATATATAAATAGTGTTATGAATAGTACCATGAACAGTAGCGTGCATGTGAATAGTATGGTATATGTAAACAGTGACTTTTTAACTTTTATGCTCCTATTAAGGTTTTTGACCGTTCTGAGTTCAGATTTGTCGTTCGTTTTATTATCCGATGTCTTGTTTATTACGAAATAACCATAATGTCCGTAAAATACGTAAAATATTTAAATACATAAAAGTAAAGAAGTTAGTAGAACTTGAAGTGTAAAATGACGATTTTCTCTTTTATAAATATATATTTTCTAGCACTCAGTAACTATCATCATGTAATGTAGAAAAATATTTATGATGAGTAGATGCACAACCTATATTAATTGTATACACATTTATATACCTACTACTAACAAACAAAATCTTGCCACCATATGCATTCTCAATAATACATCAATAAAGTATAAAAAATTCACCAATTCACTAATTATAGATCTTATAAGATCGAACTTCATCAAGTAAATATAATCATGAGAACATATTCTTTATCATCAAAACTTAAGTAAAGCATAGGTACATAATAACAATATATAGATCATCAAAATCAACATAGTTATTAAGATAATGCTATCATTATGAGTTAAAACAATAAGTGATCAAATTTATAAGTACAATAAGTCATAAATATTAATTTTATAAATGAATGATGAACAAATAAGAAATATAAATATATGAGATGAAATATAATGATAAACAATTAAGAAGATAAAATCAAAGATCATACAATCATCAAAATCAAATAAATGTATCTTGATAAATTGATATGATATCATCATATATATCTATCCATGTATCATGATAAAGCACTCAATGCAATACATATTGATAATTCAATTATATAAAAATACAAGCATATTTTCACAAATTCAAGTTATCATCCATCTATCATAATCCATTCAACAAAATCAATATGGAAAGAATTGTTACCAAAACAATTAAATCATCTTGTCTTAAATTTTTCTCCTAGATCATGGTCAAGTGATTATCCTCACAGGGTCTCATCAAAGAATTATCTACCATCTCTTGATTATGGTACCTACAAAAGAATATTTAAGTTGTTCATTTTGGTACTCAAATACTTTTGGGTTCTTAAGTGTTAACAACAGTTCCTTTTGAAACCCAAACATATTCAACTCCATGATATACATTTCTTCTAATATGGAATCTATAACTCATGTGACCATTTTTATTACAATAATAACAAATAATTTTATAATCACTTGTAGAGGTAGGTTTAATAAAATAATTCTTATAATACTTTTGTTTCAAGTTAGGTTTATACCCAAGTTCACCTTTGTCAAACATACATTTTTAGTGCTCAGTAATTTTTCTAAGTTCTTTTGACCATTTGTGAACTTCAACATAATCTCGTTGAGCTTATTATTTTTTTTCTTAAGCACTTCATTTTTTCTCAACAATTCATCAACAGGTAATTTTTCATGCTCATATGAAGTACTTTGTTTATCTTTAATTGAAGTAATTCTATCATACAAAGCTTTATTATCTAATTCTAGGCATGTAATCTTTGCATTGAATGAATCATCGCATTTTTGTAAGGCGTCCTTTTCACTTGAAGTTTCTAATATATATTTTTTTTAAGGAATTCATTCTTTTTACCTACTCTTCTCCAATCATTATGCAATTCTTTAAAAGTATCACACAACTCATCATAAGTAAGAAGATCATTTACTTCATCAAGTTCATCATCTGATTCATCTCCAATTGTCATAAGTGTCAAATTTGACAATTCATGAGATTCCTCCTCATTTGTCTCCTCATACGCAACTTCAAGTTTTCTCCAAATTTCATAAGCATTAGAACATTTTGAAACTTTATAAAATTTCTTTTCATGTAAGACATAAAATAAACCATTCATAACTTTAAAATTTAAAGACATCTTTTTTCTATCTGACTCACTTAAAGCATTCTTCCTAAGAATGAATGAACCATCACAAACTATTTCTCATATTTCATAGTCTAAGACTTGTAAAAAGACTTTCATCCTAGTTTTCCAATATGAATAGTTATTACCATCAAAGAATAGTGGTCTCGTTATAGATTGTCCTTCCCTAAATGTAGATTCATTTTTAGTCATCATAGATCTTTTACTCTAAATGGTTGAGTTCTAAAAAGAGAACCAAGCTCTTATACTAATTGAAATTCTAGTTGTGCAACCCAAGAGGGGATTGAATTGAGTTTTTAAAAATTAATTTAAGCAAATCACATAATAATTAATTCTAATGTCATAATGAAATCAAGAACAATAAGTTTAATAATGCTAAAACATAAAAGAGTACGGAAGAGAGAACAAACACATATATTTTTATGTGGTTCAGTAAACCTTACCTATGTCTACGCCTCCAAACGAACCAAGCTCGAGGATTTCACTATCCAAGCCTCTCACGGCTTCAATTCCGTAACAATTGACTTCAGGGTATCAATGAACCTTTACAATTTAGGAATTATTCCTCAGTCCCTTCACCCACGTGTTTCCCACACTTATACAACCATAAATTTAATAAGAGATTAAAAATTACAATAAGAAAAACTCTCTTCAAGAGTGGATGAACAAATATAACACTAAAATAATTTAATCTATAATGATTTGCAAGTTGGATGCTCAATCAATGCTGTATGAACTTGTTTTTAGTTGTTCAAGAAATTAGAAATGAGTTTTATTTCGATTTTTATAGTTTTTACTCAAAAAATAGCCGTTATGGGCAAATTTCAATGCCGAAGCGACAAGTCTCTCTATTCAAGCGGTTAGCCGAATGCTACAGTAAAATTATCATTAAATTTAAATATTACTACAGTAATACTATTCATGAAATTATAATTTTACGTAATTCTTTTTATAATTTTACTATAGCCTAAAAGCATATAAAACTTTACAAATAGGTCAATTTTTGAAATAATTTTAACTTACTATAGTACCATTATTCATAAAATTATAATTTTATCCAATATATTAATATAATTGTACTATAGTTGAAATGTCAAAAATACTTGAAAACAAGTCTAATTTCAGAATTTCTAAATATTATTTTTCTTTCCAAAAACTTTCTGAAATTATGATATAACTAAAAGTATTTCTAATTCTATAAATAAATCAAAAAAATTACTTATTAAAATTAAAGATTACAAAACTTTTCACTTTAGTCCGTATTCAGAAAATCAATTAGTTTGTATGAAATACTTGATTTATAATCAAAATTTTAGATTAATGAAAAATAATAATTAAAATAATAATTAATTGATTAAAATCATACTGGTTTTACAAGAATTTGTTGTAATAATAATAAGTCTGTTGAGCTCCAAACTTTGTTTTTCATCGAGTCGTTATTCGTTGAGTGTCTTGCAATTGATTTCACTTGATTCACTTGTATAAATACTATCCTTCAAGAACTTATTGAAATTGTGAAATAAATTATAATTAAAATAATTAAAACACATGTTTGTTATCATTAAAATTACATTATGTGTAACCTTTAGGCTAATCGTAACAAATTAACACGAGCTCCTAAGTCCAACAAAACATTTTTAATTATGTAGTTCTCTATACTATAAGAGATAGTGGGGGTGTCTGAGTCATTGTATTTTAAAAAAAATTTGTATGGAGTATAAAACTAATATTTTCTATTAAAAAGGCCTTCTTTTAAAAATAAATGTTTCTTTTTTTAGTACATATGTTTTCAAAAAACTTGGCATAAGATAGTACTTATTTAACAGTATCGAATAAAGGGATGTTAATATTTACCTGTTTGAAGATTTCAAAAATCTCACCTAGGGAATTTTCCTTTTTTGCTTTAGGTAACCTCTGGAGAAATGGAGCTTTAGAAACATACTCTCGTGGGTTGGTTTCTTCTTTTTTCTATGATGATGAGTCCTCAACATTTACAGGTACAACTTGAGTTATTTTTGTCACTGGCATCCCAACTTTGTTGTTGACTTCTTTTTTTTTTGTAAGGTCATGACGGCTTTAATCTCTCTATACTGCTGGGGTAAACTAGTACTTGCTTCATACACTCCTTTAGGATTAGGCACTGGTTGGCGTGGAAATTTTTCTTTCTCAACAGTCATTGCTAGAGTTTGAACTAAAGAGGCAAACTAGCCCACTATCTTCTCGAGGCTTGAAATTGATTAGGTCTGTGAGTTAAAGCTTGCTCTAATCTTAGTTTGTAGGTCATGAGTGGTTAGTTTTGTTGCTCGATTGTAGAGTGAGTAGAATTCTTAAAATTTAAAAATGCATCCTCTCATGGTCTGAGTATAAAGTAGTTCAGATTTTGATTGTATAGTTTGAATAGTGGTTGAGAGGTTTGAGGAACTTAAGGAATTGGTTGCATTGGCGGAGATAGGGTTTTCGGTCTATTTTGTTGGAATCCTTGAGACTACAAAAATTTGAGATGGTCTCTCCATCCAAGATTGTATGTGCGGGGGTAAGGGTTGTAGTTTAATTGCTTTCTCAGTACACTTATGGTATTGGCTTGATTTGTGTATGATTCATGGTCATGTGACTGTTCGTTTAACAGCTGTTGAAGTACAATTTGTTGAAAAAGTCCTTCAACCATCTCTTTGACTTCTTTGATTTTTGAGCTTGACTCGCCAATTTAGATTTCATTTACTCTATTGATTTTTCTCACATTCCTGAATAATCGACTTCACTCTTAGGAATTATCTACATGTCACTAGAAGAAATCCTAAATCTCTAATACACTTTTGGACATTAACTCTCCCGTACTTATTGCCATTAGTCATTCTTACACATTTGTCAATAAGCCCTCTAAAAAGTATTGCCATTAGTACCATTTTTCATATCCATGACATGAACATTTCAAGAGTAGCCCATTGAATCACTCCTATACTTCGAAAAACTGCTCGTCTTCTTCTAGATGAACTTTGAAATTTTCTTGTTAATAAAATTAGTTTTATGAACCAGTAAGTATTTATTTATAAATTTTATTACAATTTGTCTTCATGATGTAATGCTATTAGCAGGCAATATATTGAATCATGAACGAACTCTATCCTTTAATAAAAATAAGAATATCTAAGTTTAATATCATCATCTAAAAAATTCGCATATTTAAAAGTTTGATAAATAGTATTACAATCATTTAAATGATTAAATGATTGCTTATTTTCTAGGCCATAGAATATTGAGAGACAATTTAGCATACTAAATTTTAATTCAAAACCCCTAGCAGCTACATTTGGGTATCTTATGCATGAAATGCTCAATTTAGCTAAAGGATCGAAGTAGTCTTTAAATGGCCTCTCCTGTGGTGGTAGTGGTTGTTATCATAAATCCATTTCAAATTTATCTTTAATTGCAATATATTTGTGTGTGTAAATTATTTTTTCCAATCCTAAATCTATAAGCACAAGATTAGATAATTATGACCTTTGACCATGCATAAAAAAATAATAAATAAAATAAAAATTATAACAAAAAAAGAAGAATAAAATTAATAAAAATAAAGAACAAAGAGAAATTATGATATTAACTTTATCACGTTATTACCACTTTATTATAAAAAGAAACTCAAGTGCTAAAAAAATATAAGAAACAGATTAACTAAAAATAGAATAATAACATAAATTACAATGAAAAATGACATAAAATTAAATTATAGAAACATAAAGAAGAGGAAAAGAAAAGAAATTAAATTACAGAAATTATAGATTCATTGTTTTTAATTTTTTTAAATTTTATTAGATTTTATTAAATTTTTTAATAATAATTTTAAAAGAAAACAACTAAAAATAATTACTTAAAAAACTTAACTCTACAAATTAATTAAAGTAAATTAACAGATAAAACAAAAAATTACCAAGAAAAATAACTTGAAAAGTAAATTACAAAAATTTAAAGAAATTTAAATTACAAAATTTTTTTTAACAGGGGAAAATTTGAAGAAAATAAAAAATATTTTAAAATTTAATTTAAAGAATTAAAATAACTTACCGACCTGGCAGTGATGCTAAAAACTTATTGTACAAATTTTATTAAATTCGCAAGTGCACAAATCTATTGTAGAATAGATTAATGGTGACGAGTGTCGATCTTAGGAGGAGGTGGATTTTAATTATATGTTAAATTAATTTTCTAAGTGGATGATTGGAATTATAGTGAAAGTAATTTAATTTATCTTAAAATTAAAGTTAGAATGACATAAATAAATTAAATTGACAACTATATAATAAAGTACTCGGGTATATGGATCCACATCAATATGTACCATGAACTTAATATTCCTCATTAGTGTCAATTAGATTATGAGGTGGATATCCACTTTTCATGAACTGTGTTCTAATTAATATGGTGCAAAGAGCTTATCGTATAAAATAGTAATAACTATGTTATTACTATCTACTAATGAAAAATCAAAATATCCATAAAAATTAGAGGGGAAGAGAAAATAAATTTACTAAATTAAGCCGATAGAACATGTTTAGACTTCACCTTTAATCCAAGCCTGAAAGAAAATTAACTACTCATATTTGAACTAGGGGTAAAGTAAAAATTTTATTAAAATACATAGAAAATACAAGATAAAGAAGAAATTACAGAAAATAAAGCTAAAAAATAGATTCAAAGGTGTCAAATTAGGGGAGAACCCTCCTTTTATAGATACAACGAGTAAATCATAACCCATCAGATTAAAATAATTTAGGCGTACAAGATTACGTCACATGGCAAGTTATGATTAAATTGAACACATCATCAAGGCTATCATCCTATGTATATGTATGTACTGTACGCACATTTTTTTTATCTTTTCACATACTGCCATGTAATCGATTAATAGTACATACACATTTTAGTCAAATAGAATTGTGACACATAATCAGTCAAGGCCACATCATCGGTCAACGCCATATAAGTAGTCAAAGCCGCATCATCCATCTAATCAAATGCTGCCATGTCATTAGTCGGTGCCACGTCATCGATGAATGCCACTTCACCATATAGTATATATGAACAGTACCATGAATGATATTAAACATGTGAATAGTACCGTATATATGAACAGTAATACTTATACTTTTATGCTCCTCTTAAGATTTTTGACCATTTTCAGTTCAGATTTACTATTTATTTTGTTATTTAATGTCTCATTTATTATAAAATGACTATTATGCCCTAAGATAAATAAAATACTTAATTATAAAAAGACATACATAATTAAAATTACAAGAATTTTAAATACATAAAAAATAAGAGCATTAGTGGAACTTAAAGTGTAAAATGATAATTTTCTCCTTTATAAATATATATTTTCTTACAATACCCATAAAATTTAAAATAAACTTAAAGTTATTTATGAAGACACAAATCAAATAAAAGAGTCTAAAATTAGCAGATACACTCGGTAATATGAATTGATTAAAATTGAATAAAATGATAGTGTGTATTTTATATATACTAGATTTATGGACATAGTAAACATTCTAAAAGCCCTAGGTACAATTTTCTTACTCATATATAATATAATTAACCTGACAAGCTCTTTTAAGAATTTACAATAATAATAATAAAGTATAATAATATAATAACATAATTATAAAATAATTAATAATTAAAAAGTAATGATGACATAAGTAATGATGTAACAAGAAATGTTATAGAGATATTAGAAATTTTAAAAATTACTAAGATATTTATGGAGAGATAAATTAATAATTAAAAGTAATGATGACATAAGCAATGATATAAGTAATGATGTAATAAGAAATGTTGTAGAGATATTAGATATTCTAGAAATTACTAAGATATTTATGGAGAGATAAATTAATAATTAAAAGTAATGATGACATAAGTAATGACATGAGTAATAATATAATAAAAAATAATGTAGAGATATTAGAAATTCTAGAAATTACTAAGATACTTATGCAGAGATAAATCTCCACCATTAATTAAGTGTTAGGTGGTAAAATCTTAGCATTCTAGAAATTATTAAAATATTTATGGAGAAATAAATCTCCACCATTAATCAAATGATATGGTGACAAAATCCTAACCACTCATGGCCTTAGGAAATCCTATAAATACCTCTTAACCCTTTTATTTTCCATAAATCTTAGGAATCCCATCTTTTTCCATTATAAGCCATAGCATCATTAGTAGAAAAATTCTCAAGTAAGAAAGAAAGGTTTAGGAGAATCAAGAAAAGCAGGTAAGTAACACCTCACTTCAACTGCAATGTAAATACAGTATGTTAAAATCAACTTTGAATAATAATTCTCTTATACTAGGTTTAAATTTAAATAATCTCTTGTTTTACAATGATTTTTATTATGGTGCGATTGGTTATTGTTAAATCCCCACATGGCTGGCTATACCGCCTACATTACGATATCATTCTCGTATGGCCAGCTATGCTGCCTAGGATGTGATGCTTAATACTTACTTGATTAGATGGTCGACTATGCCGCCTAATATGTGATGCTTTTATTTTATCATGTCATGCTCGGCACTGCCGCCTAAAATATGATGTTATTATTACTCCTTACATGGTCGGCCCTGCGCCTATATTATAATTGTATTTCTTTAATTTTGTATAGACGGCACTGTCGCTTATATTAAATGTTGTTGTCTTAAATTAGTTTCATGATTTGCTTTATTATACATCTAAAAATTTATATACTATAATATAAGTTGCATTAAACAGATGCATTTCATGGGTGATTTGATAAAGAGGCATTTTAACGAATTAAAAAAAAAGGTTGTTGTACTACTAGGTAGCAAGAGTTCATAAAGAGGGCAAGCACTCTAAGCTTAAAAAAGAGATCTTTTGGGGACATCGATACGTAACACCCAACAGATTAATTAATTAAGCCCAAAGACATGTTATGGAATATTAGTCTTGTAATACAAAAAACCTAAGGCCTTAACATAGTTCTTTACATTTCTAAGTTTCATTTAAAAGATTGAGCACTTATTTCATAGAGTCATTCACGTATATAGTAGGTAATACATGCATCAAGCGTTTACTTATTGGCATTAGCTCATGTAGTCCTTACATTATAGGAACTAAGTAGGGAAAACTGACGCCAAGTCCCAACCAAGACAAAGTGTATATAGGCATAACAGATCTTGGGTTTCACAATAGGCTCAACTATGTTCCTATATAAGCATAAATACAATAAGCTTGTTTATGGAATTGGTTGGTGACATGTTACTAAGAGAATCATTTACTTTTGTAACCAAGTTTTTTTTTTGTGTAACAAATCTTTTATATAGTTTTTGTGTAACAAAATTTTTATGTTCTATATTTATAAACACTTATTTTCAAATTCGTTTCTACAAGTGTTTAATGTTACACATGTTTTAACCACTTTAGTTATAACCATAAAGTTGAAATGTTACAAATTGGTATCAAAGCCTAAAGTTTAAAGTGATTCTGTAAACTATCCATATGTACTAGCTAAGGGAGAGGACAAGCTTAGCTCCTAGTCAGAATTAGGAATTAAGATAATTAATTATCTTACATTTTTTTTAACCCATGGAAGCTTAGTTAAAAATTGTATAGATGTCAAGTGCCAAGGGTAACAGAGGCAGAAGAGTGGAAGGAACTTTAAGGGAGCAATCCTCTACAATTGATCGACTTACAGACATTGTCACATTTCTCTTAAAAAGTGAAGTCAGAAGAGACGAATATGCTCAAGCAACAAATAATGCTAGGGCTGAATTTAAAAGATTAAATCCACTTATATTTATAGGAGGTGCGGATCTTATTGCAGCAGACCAATAGTTACAAACTATAAAAAGAATGACCGAAATAGCCAAGGTGTAAGAAGAAGAAAATGTTACTTGTGTTTCCTTTATACTACGAGGAGCAGCTGAATATTGGTGAGATTCTATTAGATGATGCCATAATGAACAATAATAAAATAGAAGGAATTTAAAGAATAATTTTATAATAAGTATTTTTCAGAGACGGTCAGGCCTACCAAAAGAAGACAATTCATTTATTTACAGCAAAGAAAAATGACGGTGACGAGTATATCTGAAAATTCAACAAGCTCTCTTGTTATGCCCCAACATAGTTGCCACAAAAGACTTGAAAAAGGATCATTTTATGCAAAGATTGTATAGAAATTTAGCAAAAACCTTAAAGGTGGCTGAAATTTGGGATGCTTTCTTCAAGGAGCTCATGTATTGAGCCTTAGTAATTGTGCAAGCAGATGAAGAAAAATGAAAGAATAAAAGGAGTATAGATCGAGGGAGTTGTGTAGCTTATCACAGAAGACAGCTATTAAACAACAAGAGGAAGAGAGTACCAACTACCCAGGAGCAAAATAAGAACAAGCGTTTAAAGAATCATAAAAAAAAGGCCTTACAAAGGCCTAAATGTAATCAATATGACAGAACTCACCTTGGGGAATGCCGAGCCAACACTAGAACATGTTTCAAATGTAAAAAAAAGGACACTTTATCAAAAATTGCCCAAAGAATGGTACGCAGTGAGAAATAACTAACACATGAGTATTTGCACTTACCAAGGCTGATGTAAGGCAAATCCCTCGGTAATATCAGGTGAACTATCTATCTCTTAAATTCTTGCATGTGTTGATAGACTCAGAAGCTACACATTCATTTGTCTCACCAGCATTTATTAGAAAAATCAAAAAGGCCCTTAACATAATAAGTAGACCTTTTAGTATCATGCTTTCATCTGGTAAAGTATTAAACCTGGGACAACTAGCAAGAGCATGCGAAGTTAATATTAGTAGTTGTACACTATGTGTTGACTTAATAATCCTTGAGATGCATGACTATGATGTGATTTTTGGTGTGGATTGGTTATCAAAGTAACATGCAAAGATAGATTATGAGAAAAAAGAGGTAACATTTCAACCACCACAAAAGGAATCATTTATATTCAAAAGAGGGTGTAATTAGAAGAGAATACCTGTCATCTCTGCCTTAAAAGCAATTAGACTATTGAAGGGAGGATGTGAGGGATACTTGGCAAGCGTCATCAAAGTTGAAGAACAAAAGCTAAAGCTAAAGAAATCCTAGTGGTGAACGAATTTCCTGATGTCTTTCCTGAAGAACTCCCCAGACTATCACCAGATCGAGAAGTTAAGTTCAAGATTAACTTGTTACCAGGAATAGGCCCAATCTCAAAAACACCTTACATGATAGCTCAATCAAAATTAAAGGAGTTAAAGAATCAAATACAAGAACTATTAAACAAAGGCTACATATATCTAAGCCATTCACCGTAGAGAGCACCGGTGTTATTCGTAAAGAAAAAGGATGGATCAATGCGGATGTGCATAGATTTCGAGAATTAAATAGGGTCACCATCAAGAATAAGTACCTATTTTCACGTATCGAGAATCTGTTTGATCAACTATAAGGAGCAGCAGTATTTTTAAAGATTGAACTACGATCAGGATATCACCAGCTAAAAGTCAGAAAGGAGGATATTCCTAAAACTATATTTAGAACACGTTATGGACACTATGAGTTTGTCATCATGCCATTTGATCTAATTAATGGCTCAACAACTTTCATGGATCTCGTTAATAGAGTATTTAAATACTATTTGGATAGATTCATAGTGGTGTTCATTGACAACATCTTGATCTACTCACGTGCAAAGAACGAACATGCCGAACATCTGAGGATCACTCTTCAAACTTTGAAAAAGAAGCAACTTTATGTAAAATTTAAGAAGTGTCAATTTTAGCTAGAAAGTGTTATATTCCTGAGGCATATTATGTCTAAGGATAAAATCTCAGTCGATCTCTCAAAGGTGGAAGCAGTGAGCCAATGGACTAGGCCAACTAATGCTAAAGAAGTTAAAAGCTTATTGAGATTAGCAAGTTATTATCAAAGATTCATGGAAGGCTTTTCCAAGATTGAAATGCCATTAACCCAATTAATAAAGAAGAACACCAATTTTGTATGGACGCCAAAATATGAGAAAAGTTTCAAAGAGCTAAAACAACAGTTGGTCACTGCCCCAATCTTAGCCATTCTTAATAGCTTTAAAGAGTTTATTATATACAGCGATGTCTCAAAAAATGACATAGAATGCATCCTCATAAAGAATGGAGAGGTCATTACGTATGCCTCTAGACAATTATAGAAATACAAGAAGAATTATCTCACACATGACTTAGATTTGGTTGTAGTGGTGCATGCGTTAAAAAATGGCATCACTATTTGATGGAAGCGTATTGTAAAATTTATATGGATCACAAGAGCCTTAATTATATTTTTACACAAAAAGAGCTGAATATGTGACAGCAATACTGGCTGGAATTTGTCAAGGACTACGATTGTGAAATAAACTATCATCCTAGAAAAGCAAATGTGGTAGCAGATGCACTAAGCGAAAAGTCAAGTTTATCAGCTTTAAGGATATTATTTAAGTTATTACAAAATGAGATATGCAAGATGGAGATCGAGCTCATGACAGGAAAACTCACTCACATGACACTTTAGTCAATTTGTTAGAAAGAATTAACGAAGGGCAGAAAGCTGATTCATACTTAAAGAATTTAAAAATAGAGACCAATTCAGAGAAAGAGATGCTATTCAAGAAGTTTGAGAAAGGAATTATTTCATTTAGGGATAAGATATGCGTATTAGGTAATGAAGATCTAAATAAGAAAATTCTACTTGAAGATCATACAGCCATATATTCACTTCATCCTGGCACAATAAAAATATATAAAGATTTAAAGAGGCATTATTAGTGGCCTGGGATAAAGAAGGATATAGTTAAGTTTATGGCTTAACGCCTCACCTGTAAATAAATCAAGGCGGGGCATCAGAGACCGGCTAGACTTTTAGAATCCAATCAAATCGCTCAATGAAAGTGAGAAAAAATCATGATAGACTTTGTCGTTGGCCTCCCACGAACTATAAAAATGCATGATGCCATCTTGGTGATAGTTGATTGACTGACATTAGCCAGTTATATGATAAAGGCTATAAAGTTATCTTTGATAAATTGAAATGTATTATAGAGAATGCATGTGATGACAAGATTTTATTTTTTAGTAATAGATGTATAAATGTGTATACTATTAATAGAGATTGTGCATCTACTCATGATAAATATTTTTTTACATTACACGATGATAGTTATGGCATAAAAGACTACATCATGAAAGCATGGATTTGATTTTAAAAGTTTTAAAAAATAATTTAGTTGAAAGTATTCCCAAACTCAATTTTAAAAAATATAGAATTTGTGAAGCATGCTAATTTGGTAAACAAATTAAAATTCTTTTAAAAGCAACAATTATGTTTTTATTTCAAAACCACATCCATTTCTCCATATGGATTTGTTCAGGCCTTCTAGATATGTCAATTTAAGGGGCAAATATTATGCATTCATGATTGTAAATGATTATTCTAGATACATATGGGTATTATTTTTAGCTAATAAGGATCATACCTTTGATGCATTTAGAGTCTTCTACAAAAAGGTTTAAAATGAAAAGAGATATATTATTTCTTTTAATAGAAAAAATCTTGATGGAGAATTTAAAAATGATGTATTTCAAAATTGTTGAATGATTTTGGCATTAAGCATAAATTTTAATCAGCTAAGACTCGATAAAACAATGAATTTATTGAGAGAAAGAATAAGTCTATTTAAAAAATGACTAGAACTTTGTTAAATTAAAATATTTTACTAAAGTATTTTTTAGCCGAAGCCGTCAACACCTCTTGTTTTATTTTAAATCATGTGTTGACTAGATCCTATCTCAATAAAATCCTCTATAAGTTTTGGAAAGATAAAAAATTTAATATTGGTTATTTTAAAGTTTTTAGATGTAAATGTTTTATTTTGAATATAAAAAAATTTAGTAAATTTAATCCAAAATCTGATATTGATATATTTTTTGGTTATTAAAAAATAAACAAAGTTTATATAGTGTATAATAAAAGAACCTTAATTGTAGAGGAATCTATTCATGTTACATTTAATTAGTCTAACTCTTTCTTTATGGAGAAAGTTGTTATTGATGATCATGTAGATGAAGATTTACAACAAAGATCTTCAAAAAATAAACAAAAAGATATATTACATGAAAATCAAAAGGATAAACAAAAAGAAAAAACAAATATGTAGCAATAAAAAGATACTTCTTAAACACTCTTCAGGGAGTGGAGATATGCTTCTTCTCACCCTAGAGACATAATGTTAGATGATCTCTCATGAGATGTAACCACAAGCTCATCACTTAGAAATATATGCGTGCATACTACATATATTTCTCAAATTAAACTAAAATATTTAACGAATACGCAAAATAATGAATCTTGGATTATAGCAATGCAAGATGTGTTAAATAAATTCGAGAGAAATAATATATGAAAATTAATTCCTCAACCAAAACATCAATCTATTATAGAAAATAAATAGATATTTAAGAATAAAATAGATAAATCCGGAGTGATGGTAAGGAATAAAGCTAGATTAGTGTGCTCAAGGTTACAATCAGTTAAGATGCTATTAGCATTTGCATGTAATAAAGATTTCATTTTATATCAAATAGATGTCAAGAGTGTACTTTTAAATTGATACATTATGGAGGAAGTTTATGTGAAACAACCCCCTAGCTTTGCAAAATAAAAAATTTTTAAATCATGTATATAAATTGTCTAAACCATTATATGGACTAAAATAAGTACCTAGCGCATGGTATGATATGTTTAAAAAATTTCTTGTAAGATAACAATTTTTCAAGAGGTAAAGCTAATACAACTCTCTTTATTAAGTATAGGAATCAAGATATTCTTATTATCTATTGTGAGATACATTTTTCTTACTCGAATATAATATAATTAATCTTAAGCTGAGTAGCTCTTTTAAGCATTAATAATAATAATAATAATGTATAATAATATAATAATATAATAATAATATAGTAAAATATAATTAATTCTAAAGTAATAATGACATAAGCAAAGACATGAGTAATAGTATAAGAAATATTGTCGAGATATTAGAAATTCTAATAAAGTTTAATAATTTAATAATAATATAGTAAAATATAATAATTAATTTTAAAATAATAATGACATAAGCAATGATATAAGTGATGATATAATAAGAGATGTGTAGAGATTTTAGAATTATAAAAGCTACTAAGATATTTATAAAAAGATAAATCTCTACTATTAATCAAGTGCTATGGTGGCAAAATTCTAGTCATTCATGGGCCTCAGGAGATTCTATAAATACCCCATAACCCATTCATTTTTCATAAAACTTAGAAATCTAATCTCTTTCTATTCTAAGCTAAAGCATTATTAATAAATAAATTCTCAAGTTAGGAAGGAAGATTTAGGAGAATTAAGGAAAAGAGATAAGTAACACTTCACTTTAACTGCAATGTAAAGACATTATGCTTAACTTTGTTTTGAATAATAATTCTTTTATGCTAAGTTTAGTTTAAATAATCCCTTATCTTATGATTATTATTATTATTAAGATGTAATTGATTATTCTTTAATCTTTACATGGCTGACTATGCTGTTAATATTATGATATTGTCTTAATCATCCTCATATGATCTGCTATACCACCTATAACATAATGCTTTGCTATATACTTAATTGTATGGTCGGCTATGCCATCTTATATGTGATACCTTGTTTTATTATGCCATGATCAGCTATGCCACCTATAATGTGATGCTTTACTACTTACTTAATTGTATAGTCGGCTATATTGCCTAATGTATGATACTTTTATTTTATTATGCCATGACTAGCCCTACTACTTAAAATATAATGTATGTTATTTATTCCTTACACGGTCGGTCCTACCATATATATTATAATTCTATTTCTTTAATTTCTATATAAATAATATTGCTGCTTATGTTTAATGTTATTGTTTTCAAATAATTATATATTTTGCCTTCATTATGTATCTAGAAAATTTACTTGTTATGACATAAGTTGTATTGGGCACATGCAATTCATGGATTATTTTATAAGAATATGTTTTTAAGAACTAATTTTTTCAAATGGGTTGTTATACTACTGAGTGGCAAAGTTCACAAAGAGGGCAAGCCCTCTAAGCTAAGTAAAAGGAGATTTTTTGGGATGACATTATGTAACGCCCAAAAAATCAATTAATGAGGCCCAATGGCATGTTGTCTGGTATTAGCCTTGTATTACAACAAACTGAGGGCCCTAACAAAGTTCTTTTATGTTATTAAGTTTCATTAAAAGATTTTGCATTCATTTCATTCAGTCATTCATATGCATAGTAGCTAATACATGTATTATGTATTTACTTACTGAGCATTAGCTCATGAAGGAAAGCATTACCTCATGAAGTCCTTACATTGTAATAATTGGGGAGTAGGACAGGTTGACTACAAATCCCAATCAAGGCGAAGTGTATATGGATATAACCAAACCTTGCGTTATAAAATGGGCTCAATTGTGTTTTTATCCAAGCATCAATATTATAAGTTAATTTAACTACAAAGTTAGTTTTAGTATATGTTACTAAAGAATCTTTGTATTTTGTAATAAAGTTTTTGTGTAATAAACATTTTATTGTTCTAAATTTATAAATGCTTAATTTGAAATTTTTATCTACTCTGCAAGTGCTGAATGTTCCACATTTTTTCATTCACTCTAGTTACAGTTATAAACGTGGGATGATATATCTAAATTTATATTGACGATATTATTTTTGGATCTATTAATAAGTTATTGTACAAGGAATTTTCATTTTGTATGAGTAAAAAATTTTAAATACGAATGATAAGAGAGCTAAAGTGCTTCTTTAGATCACAAATAAAATAAAATAAGAAATGAATCTTTATAAATCAAGGAAAGTACACAAAAGATCTACTTAAAAGTTTTGGCTCTGAAAACGAAATCGTAAAAGTACTCCAACGAGTACTATTATAAAGCTGGAGAATGATGAGAAGGGTAAGGAAGTTGACATCAAGACATATCGAAATATGATCAGATCCTTACTTTACTTAATTGCTAGTAGATCTAATATTATGTTTAGTGTATACTTATGTGCTAGATTTCAATCATGTCGCTCATTTACTTGCTATTAAATGAATTCTTCGATATTTGATTGACACTATTGATTTTGGCCTCTGGTATACTAGGAGAGTGCATATAGATTTAACATGTTTTTTAGATGCTGACTTTTCTAGATATAAGGTTAATAGAAAAAGTACTGGTAAAACTTGTTACTTTGTAAGTCACTTTTTAGTCTCTTAGTTTAGTAAGAAATAAAATTTGATTGCATTTTTAACCACGAAGGTAGAATATATTACTATAGTTAGTTGTTGTGCACAAGTTATATAAATGAAACAAACCATGGCATTAAACTGGATTATATTCCTATTTACCGTGACAACACAGATGCTATCAATTTGTTGAAGAATCCCATTTAGCATTCTAGGACTAAGCATATAGAGGTTAGACATGTTTTCTTAAGAGATCATGTTAAAAAAAGAGATGTTGTAATTGAATTTTTTTCTATCGAAAATCAACTTACAGATATCTTTACAAAACCCTTTAGTGGGTAGTAGTTTATAAAGATAATGCATGAGCATAGAATGATGACTGTTGCATCTTAAATTGTGATTTTTCTTTGCATGGCATTATTGATTGATAAATTTAATAGGTTTGTTAATGCACATTTCATGTATAAAATTGCTTATTGAAAAGTTTTAAATCACAAAATGGTTTAAAATTGATCAATTTTTTAAGCTAAAAATCAAATTTGTGTTCACAATACAAGTTGAATGGTCATAAAAGGTAAATTTTTTTTAGGTAGAATTGGTATACAGCTTAAAACAAATTGGTAAGCCATTTTTCACTAACTCTAACTGGATAAAATAGAGTAGTAGGCTATTTCAAATAGGTAAGCAATTTCACAATTCTCACACGTAGGAAAAAACTCATAAGCTGATTAAGAAAAAAGATAAACCATTTTTTAAACAATTTCTTTCTGGACAAATTTGGCTAGCCTGGTAATAAAAAAGATAAGCTAAATTGGTACTATATGATCTGTTCATATTCTTCTCACCATTCCGAAAATCATTTTTCTCTTTTTCTAAAAACCGTTTCTTTCCTGTCTTATTCTTACTCTAAATTTTACATTTTCACCCATTTTTACGTCAAATTGATTTAAAAAAATCATTCTTTATCACTCATTATATTCAAAATCATCCTTCAAATACATTTTTATAACTAAAATCACCAAATCCCAAATTTAATCTAGATTTTCATTTGAGTTTTCTCTCTCAAAAGTTTTCTATTTCAGGTTCATTATCATCCAAATTGATTGCATATACTATTTTTTTAACTTTATGTTATTCCTTTAATTAGTTTATTTCTCTTTAAATCATTCTACCATTATCATGTTAAGTTCCATACCAAATAAAGAAAAAAGGAAAGAACCAATTCCACCATCCAAAAGGCCATGCCAAGAAGGAGACAATTACAATCACGCAGACTTTCAATCCAGGCATTTCTCGAACAAGCATTTGGCTAGCATTTTGACCAAAAGATGGAAAGGTAATTCTTGAATCCAGGCATTTCCAAAAGATAGAAAGGTAATTGAGTTCTTAAACTTATTATTTTTCTTAGAGAGTAACCTTTTTTTCCCATTGTTTATACAACTTAATAGTTTATTATTTGATACATGATCTATAAATTTCTTTTGAGTCAACTTTTTTTAAAAAAGAGAAATCTTTTTTTGTGTGTTGCTGCATTAGAAAGTTTATTTAACTATAGATATGGAAGATTAGTTAGTGTCCTAAAAGATGATGGAAAGGCCATCTGTGATCTATTTGAGCTTTTCTATCCATCTATTTTGTGAAATATCCTTAGTTAACCTTTTTGAGCCTTTAAAAAAAATTATTATCCTTTTCTTTGTTAACTTATCCTCTCGACCAAACTCCGATATGAAATATTACTCAATGTCGTACAAGTTTCATCACCCATTCATATTTAAGAAAAATGTAAACAACTATTTTGTTCAATAAAATTGTGTCTTAGTAAAAAAAAGAAAAAAAGAAAAGAAAAAAATTAAAATTTATATATTAGTTTAAAAAAAAAAGAAATGTACTTGTAATCTTTAAAACAAAAAAGAAAAATTCTATTTTTTCACAAACATGTATTTTATTTTTCTTTCACTATTTTTTCGTCTTTATTTGCCATGTCCCTAGCATATGTTATGTTCTAATAAAAGTCCTTCTTGATTTTAGGGAACTATAGTCTGAAGTAGAAACTAGTTACATGGGCTATAAAAATATAGTAATGCATAAAAAAATAAATAATAATAATTAAAAAAGAAAATAAATAAATATATTAGTCTGAGATCGTATTATTTTTAAGCTGTGAGTACATTTATTTCATCTTGGTAAGAGTGTACGATATTACTTTAATATTTCCTCTCAATTTACCATTCATAGGAGTGACTATTGTATTGGATTTAATTTCTTCGCGAGAGTGTCATTACTAGTGAGATTTTGAGGTATTGACATGTCAATCTTGAAAGCAGCTTAATTATAATAGCTGTGACAAAGTCTACTAAATTGATACATGCGGATGGTTGATTTGAGAGTAATATTTCTTAAAAACTAGAGATAATGCTTATACTTTTATTTGATTTACATCATCAAGTTTAATTAAATAAACATGATAGTTAAAAAAAAAAAGAAGTTTTGGGTTTTAATTTGATTTCGCTTAATTTGCTAGGAACTAGCAATAAGTTAGTTGGGGAGTATGTTGAGTATTAGAAAATGTATATTTATAAAGGAGAAAATCATCATTTTACACTTCAAGTTCTACTAACTTCTTTACTTTTATGTATTCAAGTTTCTTGTGAATTTAATTATGTGTGTTTTATTATAATTAAGTATTTTACGCATTTTAAGAGCATCATGGTTATTTCACAATAAACGAGACATCGGATGACAAACAGGCGATAAATTTAAACTCAAACAGTCGAAAACCTTAGGAGGAGTATAAAAGAAAAAATTTCACTGTTCACATATATGGTACAATTCATATGTACGGTACTGTTCATGGTACTATTCATGATATTGTTCATATAAACTGTACGATTACGTGGTATTGACCGATGATGTGGTGTTGACCAATGATGTGGCACCGACCAATGACGTGGCAGTATTTGATTGGAGAAATGATGTGGCATTGACTGATTATGTGGCGTTGACTGATGACATGGCTTGATTGATGAGGTGTAATAATCTTATTTGATAAAAATGTTTATGCATTATTGACCGATAACGTGACAGTATGTTAGTAGATCAGAAAAATATGCGTTCGGTATATACATATACACGAGATAATAGTCTTGATGATGTGTTCAAACCAATCAGAACTTGTCACGTGGTGCAATCCTGTGCATCCAAATTATTTTAATTTGATGGCCATGATTTACTCGTTGTATCAATAAAAGGAAGGCTTTCCCCTCCTAATTTGACACTTTAAGTTCATTTTTCAGCTCCATTTTCTGAAATTCCTTCTCTATCTTATATTTTCTTTATATTTTAATAAACGTTTTATTTTATCCCTAATTTAAATATGAGTAACTAAATTTCTTTCAAACTTGGGTTGAAGGTGAACTCTCAACATGTTCCATGGGCTTAATTGGTAAATTTATTTTATTTTCCTCTCTAATTTCTGTGGATATTTTGACTTTTCGTTGATCGATAGTAATAATACTGTTTGGCACAATAAGCCCTTAACACCATATTAATTAGAGTGTGGTTCATAAGGAGTGGATTTCCCCCTCATGATTTAATTGGTATTAATAAAGAATATTGAGCCATGGAGCATGTGGATGCAGATCTAAATATCTAAGTGCTTTATTATAATAGTTGTATTTTTAATTATTCCCGTCATTTTAATTTAAAATTTATGATAAATTTATCATAATTTAACTACTCACTTAGAAAATGAAATTCAACACATAATTAAAATCCACCTCCTCTGGGATCAACACTCGTCACTATTAATTTATTCTACAACAGATTCATGCACTTGCGAGTTCAATAAAATTTGCACAATAATGGATATGTGTGTATGTGTGTGTGTGTGTGAGTGAGTGTATATATGATCATCAATTTCAATAAAACATGTCAGATTTGTGATAATTTCTCAACTTATTGAATAATACTTCTTAGTCTTAAGCTTTTTTCCCTATTTTTTGTTCTCTCTTCTTAGGAAAATATACACATTATCTTAGATTCCTATGTGATGTGCAGACTAAAACAATCCGACACGAGGTTAAAGCATTAACTTTCTATTTTTGTTTATAAATATAGTGATACTTTTGGTAAAAAGGTATTGAGATTAATGATATAAGGCCTTTGTTTATAAAAGACTAGGTTTGTGAATTCAAAGGGGAGTGGAATTATATGAATATAAGATTGTCTTAGAAAGATAGAGAATATGCAAGCTTAAAGAGGTATACCTCTTAATTGCCTTGAACTCTATATTTATTCTATACTATCTATTTCTTCTAGCCACTAATTACTTTACTTTAGGTGATACACCTTCCAATAATACTTGTGATTGGTAAAATACTTGGTAGAAGTTTCAATTGTGAATATTTTGGATTAGTAGCTCTTAAAATTGACTTGGGTTTTATCCATCAATATAATGGCTGAAATGTTTTATTATTGTAAAGTAATTTGGAATAAGTTAACATTAATTGTATTATATAGAAAGTATATAATTATCAAGAGTTAAATGCTTTACTCTTACACTTAGCCTTAGTGGATAAAAAACATAATTTCAAGCCTTTTTTTGAAACAATATACCATGTGGAATTAGATATTAAATTTTTATGATTTGTTTAAGCTAGAAAATCATTGTTTTTTTTTATATATATAATGAGAAATGTACACACTTTCATGAAACTAGATGTTATATTGAAAATTTGAATACTATAATTTGCTCTCTCACTCTCTCTTATTCATATACATAAGATAATGAATACATCATCACCTTTTTCTTAATTTATATCTATAATTAAATATACTCTACCTTAGCTATTTCTAATCAAACGAGCTACAACTTTCTTATTCTCTAATTTTCCTTTAAGATAGTTGAGTTTCTCTATTCATAGCTCATGAATATTTTTACTTTCAAGAAAAATATGTTGATTTCTATTAACTTTTGTCTTTGTATTGCTTGTTAATTTATTTTGCAATTGTTGGAATTTGGCAACCAATTTCTTATCCTTTTTCTTTTATTTTTTTGCATATTAGTTTAATATGTTTAAAGCATTTCTTCTTCAACTTCTCTTATATCCCTAACCCATGAAATGCATTGAATGGAGAGACTATTGGTGATAATGCACAATCGCAGTACTTATGCTCATTGAGTGAAAAATGATAATCCTTTTAAATTTGTCTTTCAAATTTGGTAAATTTAGCCCTTAATTTTAGCTATGAGTAGAAGGAATTTGATTGGACAATAGTAATTTTAAATTGTTTAGGATTATTTAGATATAAATTAAGATGTCTTATAAAAAGGCGACCTGTGTATTATAGTATTTGGATCGTGTAATATGTATTGAAAATATTTAAATGTTATGAAAGGTTTTGCAATAAAAATTAATTTTTATTGTTATTTCTTACTACCCTTTAATTTTAAAAACAAATTAATGGGCAATATGTCATTTTATATTATTATTTTTTAAATAATAAATCAAATATTGATACCATAATAACAGTGATCACAAATGTAAATATCGTATTTTATTATTATGATATTATGGTGTCATGATATTCGTGATACTATAGTAATAATAATCATTGACACTATATTTGTGACACCATTAAAAGGTATCATTAATTTCTAACAATTAGATTATTGACACAATTAACAAGTGTCACTAAACATAATTAGACCACTTTTTCTAGTAGTGTGGACCAATTGGTTGTATACCATATCAGCTTGGACAATTCCATGGTAACAATAACACAAGGTGCATGCAACGAAAGTATCAACAAGGCAATCCTTCTTTTCAATTTAGGGCTCTAAAAGTTTGTTGATCATTTACAAGTTGCCAATTACTTGGATCGAAATTCATTTTGGTAGATTCCTATTAAAGCTCTAATGATTTCTATACATGAATGGAACTAACTATGGTAATTACTTGTCTAATTTTTATACCTATTACTTCCTCCATGATCATGAACTTGTATTCTTTGTTAGCAAGTCTGGTAGTAATTTGAACCTCGATGATGATTTAAAACTTAATACATCCTTAGTGTAATAATTTTAACATTCAAACTTGACTTGAATATATCATATTAAACTGATAGAAAGTAAGGTCACAATAGTGAAAGAACTTAAAAAAAGTAAGTTTTATCTATTATGGTTTAATGTTTAGAATCCAATTAATAATTAAGAAAAATTAAGGACTTTAAGTGTTATTCTCCCTGAAATGCAAATGTGCAACCCAAGAGGGGGGTGAATTGGGTTTTTAAAAGTTATATTATAAACGATTCAATCTAACACCTTAATGCAAATAAAAAAATAAGTTTTACAACAATTAAATCCAATATAATAAATTAGACAATACTTGCAAAATAAATGAGTAAGGGAAAAGAATGCAAACACAATAATTTTAACGTGGTTCGACAATCCCCGCCTACGTCCACGCCTCTAAGCCAACTGAGCTGGAGGATTTCACTATCCAAGCCTCTCAAGGCTTCAAATGTTTACAATTGACTTCAAAGGTGTCAATAGACCTTTACAGTTAAGAGATTATCACCCTAATCTTTTTACCCCAAGTGTTCACCTCACTTAAATACTCTCAATATGATACAAAATAAAAATTACCACAAGAAACTCTCTATAAGAATGGATTGACAAATAATGGCACAAAAATGATTTAATCTATTATGATTTACAATATGGAAGCTCAATATATATTTTATAAACTTGTTTTTTCTTGCTGGAGAGCATAAAATGAAGTTGGAATTGAATTTTTATAGTTAAAGCTCAAAAACTAGCCATTATGGACAAATTCCAGTGCTAAAGTGGCTAGCCGCTTAATTTAATCGACTCCCCGCTCGTAACAGTGAAGTTACAGTGAAATTTGAATTTTGCTACAGTAATACTGTTCATAAAATTACAGTTTTACCTCAAAACTTTTTCAAATTATATTATGTCCCAAAAGGTCATAAAACTTTTCAAGTAAATCCTTTTTGAGTTTTAACTAAATCACCATAATCTTTAAAGTTTTCAAAACTTTTCACTTAGACCCTTAATCTTTTATAAGTTACAATATAGCTCAAAAGTTTTAAAACTTAGCAAATAAGTCCAACTCCGAAATTTAAAACTTTTTCATTTTAACCCAAATTACTGAAATCTATAAAATATTTTATCTCATAAACATAAAATTAATTTAATTTGAAAAATACTTTTTTTATTAACATAAAATTGAGTTTAACATATGCTAATCCAAGTATAAATTAAATCATACCGGCTTTACAAGAAATTATCGCAATAAATTATTCGTTGAGCTCGAAATTCTATTCTTGATTTCGCCGTTGTCCATTGAGTGTCTTGAGCTTGATTTCACTTGATTTATTATCCTTCAAAACTAGTGAGCTTGTGAAACATAAAATAAAACATTTTAATGAATATGTTTGTTATTATCAAAATTATAATATTTATAGCCTTTTAGGCTAACAATTTCTCCTTTTTTTATGATGACAAACATCTCATGTATTTTGACATATCTGTTCCTCTTTAATACATGGCGTACATAATAAAAAATAAACTCCCCCTGAAAGTATGGTCTATAACAATTTATAAGCTCCCTCTTAATATTTAAAAAAATATACAGAAAAGAAAATATAATACCTGTCTCCGAAATTACAAAAATACATGACTTCTCCCCCTTCATCATATAAATTAAACTAAAACAATAATAATGAGCCAAATACAAGCAAGAGACATGAAAATCTAACAATATTTCAAGAAGTCATAATATAGCATCCAAATACAAAACATCCAAATACAAAGCATCCAAAGACAGAACATCCAAACAACTCATAATGATCATCCACAAGCCATACAGAAAACGTAAATGCATAAAAAATGTGTGGTACAGAGTGACAGAAAATAAAAAATAAAAAGGCTATAGAGATGGTGGATGAGATGAAGATGATGGTGGTGGAAACCCAAGAGCTGCAAAAAGCTGCTGCTGGCCGTCAAGAATTTACTACTGTTGAGCAAAAAAGCGATGTTGTTGATCAAACAATTACTGCTACTGTTCAAAGAGGTGCTGGTGCTCCAAAGTGGATTGAGCTAAAAAGGCTTCAAACTGAGATTGAAGTCGGCTCTGCTGTGTCGAAAGAGAATCCATTTTAGCCAACATCTGCTGCATCAGATCCTCATGGGCAGCTACAGAAGTTTTGGAAGGACCCGCAAAAGATGGATAATAAGAGCGTTGTGGGACAATAAGATCAGGAAGTAACTCTGGTGGAAGAACATCGTTAAAAAAATGATGATCTGTAGGAGCAAGTTCAGAAACTTTGGTTGAGTATCTCTGGTCTCTAGTCCATTTACCTTCTACCCAAATAAATCCTAAGTTGGCAATGGCATCATCTCCTAATTCTCTTGAATTTAAAAAGGTTGGTTCGGTAATGGGTACTCAGAAATATTTGAGGATGCGGGTAATGATACTACCGTAAAGAATGGATCTTTTAGCCATAAAACGTGTGCTAAGCATATGATTGAGTATAATGTACCCAACATTGAGCTTTCTACCCTCCAAAATACAATCCAATAAAGCCACATCCAATCGGTTAACTTCATCCCATGACTATACCTAGGAGTAATCACATGATGAAGAACATAATGCAGGATTCTAGTTTGAAGAGGAAAAGATTGAGATTTCAATGATGATCAACAAAATTCATCGGACAAATCACGTCTGCAATAAATTTTTCGAACAACATTTTCAAGAGAAAACAATGGATGATCTATTTTGGCTCTAGCACTGTAAATTTCTAATCCCTCATTTGAAGTCCCAAGAATATGATTTAACTCCGCAACATCAAATTCAATGAACTCCTCCAACACTTATAACAATTTTATCCAAAATTTCTATATCCATATTCGAATAGAAACCCTTAACTAAATTCTAATAATATGCTTCTTAAATAACTGAGACATTTTTCCAACTCATAGCAATAAGAAGTTTATCAAGAGATTTATCACAAATTTCTAAATTTGCCAAATTCTGAAGATTAACAAAGGAGGAATAACCGACCTTGGCATGAAATTATCGATAAACTGTTTCTGAAGTGAGAGATGTTGAAAATGAGTTGACAAAAACTCTATATTATCTCCATAATCTTCTTTGCGTCTCTTGGCCATTTGTTTGCTCTTGGCTTTTTCACCACCTACCATTGTTGAACATGTTTAAATAATAATTTCATATTTGAGTGAAATGGAGAAGTTTGATCCAAGAAATGTGATTCTAGAGATGAATGAGGCTTAAATATAATGTGGATTTGATCGAAGATGAGCTAGAGAAAGCTTGAGAATGTACAGAGAGAAACGGCCAAGGTTAGGTTTTGGATTTTGAATTTTTATGGAGGTATGATAAAATGGTGTTTAGATGACGAAAAGTGAAGGAGTAGTGGATGGGTAATGGATTGGATGATTAATTTTAGCAAGAAAATGAATGAAAAATGAAGAAATTTGAGAGAGAGATGGTAAGGCACTATTCACGTGGGAGAGAGAGAAAAAAAGATGAACAAGAGAAGAGGAAGTTGAAATGATGATTGAAAGATATTTAATGGAAGTTAAATAGATGGGTAATGGATTGAATCAATGATTTTGACATGAAAATAGTTGAAAAATGAAGAATGTTTGAAAGAAAATGGAGTGAGATGCATGGTTTAGTGAGAAAGAGAGCTAAGTGAGGAAGAAAGCCAAAAAGAGGGAGAGGAAAGAGTCTAAACTTGGTCTTGGGTTTGGGAGCAGATTCAAGTGGCTAGTCGCTTGGATCAGGCGGCTAGCCGCCTGGTTGTTGCTTCACTGCACCAAGTTTACTTTCCGGCCATTTTTTATCAATCTTGTCATCATTTCTTGATTCCGAAACCTCTTAAGGACTATTTTAATGCATGAATCATGATTTTAAACATTTAAAACATGATTAATTTAAGCAAATAATTCATCTATCAAGCATGTATCATGAAGCACACAAGCACTTGAAATGAATATGTCACAATACCTTACTTATCTATCATGCTTAAATTCTTCCAAAAACATCAACAAATATTAAGCAAACAATTTTAATAGATTCAATAACATAATTAGAGATATTAATGTGAAAATTTCGTCATCCCAAGTTCATGCCGAATTTTTGAAAATTATTCTTCGCAAAGCGATTCTGTAAAAATATCGGCAAGTTGTTTTTTGGTTGAGATAAATTCTAAAGCAATATTACCCTTTTGTACATGATCTCTCAAAAAATGATTTCTAATCTCTATATGCTTGGTTCTAGAGTACTGAATGAGATTTTTCGAAAGATTAATAGCACTAGTATTATCACACTTAATAAGAATTTATTCAAGTTTTATGCCATAGTTTCTAAGTGTTTTTTCATCCAAAGAGTTTGTACATGACAACTACCTGCGGCAATATATTTTGCCTCAGTAGTTGAGAGTGCAACCGAGTTTTGTTTCTTACTAAACCATGAAATAAGAGAATTGAAATACAAATAAGCAACCCAAGAGGGGGGTGAATTGGGTTATTAAAATTTATTTTACAAATGATTCAATCTAATGCCTTAATGCAAACAAAAATTAAGTTTTACAAGAATTAAATTAAATATAATAAATTAAACAATGCTTGCAAAATAAATGAGTAAGGGAAGAGAATGCAAACACAGCAATTTTTACGTGGTTCGGCAATCCCCGCCTACGTCCACGCCTCCAAGCCAATCGAGCTCGAGGATTTCACTATCCAAGCCTCCCAATGCTTCAAATGTTTACAATTGACTTCCAAGGTATTAATGGAGCTTTACAATCAAGAGTTTATCACCCTAATCTCTTTACCCCAAGTGTTTCCCTCACTTGAACACTCTTAATACAATACAAAATAGAAACTACAGTAAGACACTCTCTATAAGAGTAGATTTATAAGTAATGGCACAAAAATGATTTAATCTATTGTGATTTGCAATATGGAAGCTCAATATATGTTTTACAAACTTGTTTTTGCTTGCTAAAAACTTTGAAATGAAGTTGGAGTTGAGTTTTTATAGTTAAAGCTCGAAAACTAGCCGTTATTAACAAATTCCAGGTCTTTCTTTCAGCGGCAATTTGCTTAATTTAAAGGCTCCCGCTCGTAATAGTGAAGTTACCGTTAATTTTGAATTTTGCTACAGTAACAATGTTCATGAAATTACAGTTTTACCTCAAAACTTATTCAAATTATGCTATAACCCAAAATATTATAAAATTTTTCAAAAAGACCCAATCTCAGAAATTTTAATTATTATTTAATTCTTAAAAATATTCTAAAATTATAGTATGGCCCAAACTAAAGAAAATTTTTTCAAATAGATCCTTTTTTAGTTTTAACTAAATCACCATAATCTTTAAAGTTTTCAAAACTTTTCACTTAAGCCCACAATCTATTATAAGTTACAATAAAGCCCAAATATTTTAGATTTTAGCAAATAAGTCCAACTCTGAAATTTAAAACATTTTTATTTTTATCCAAATTACTTTAATCCACAAAATATTTTATCTCATAAATATAAAAGTATTTAACTTGAAAAATAATTATTTTATTAACATAAAATTGAGCTTCACAAATGCTAATCCAAGCATAAATTAAATCATACCGGCTTTACAAGAAATTATCGCAATAAATTATCCGTTGAGCCGCGTTGCCCGTTGAGTGTCTTGAATTTGATTTCACTTGATTCATTATCCTTCAAAACTAGTGAACTTGTGAAATACAAAATAAAACACTTTAATGCAAATGTTTGTTATCATCAAAATCATAATATTCCTATTAGGCTAATAAGAATGACCTAGAAAATAGCAAGTTCCACTAGTATTTTTCTTATCTACCTTATAACCAGCAAAATCGGCATCCGAATAACAAGTCAAATCTATATAAGTTACTTTAGGATACCACAGGCCAAGATCTATGGTTCCACTCAAATAACGAAAAATTCTTTTAAAAGTAAGCAAATAAGATTCCTTGGGACATGATTGAAATCTTGTACACAAACATACACTAAACATGATATCGGGTCTATTTGCGGTTAAGTAAAGTAAAGAGCCGATCATACCTCGATACTTTTTAATTTTAACTTTTTTACCTTTTTTATCCTTGTCAAGCTTGATTGTTGTACTCATTGGAGTGCTCTTAGTGTTTCATTCTTCAATTCCAAACCTCTTGAACTGATCTTTGACATATTTAGCTTGGTTGATGAAAATTTCCTCATTGTTTTGTTTGATTTGAAGTCCAAGGAAATACTTTAATTCTCTTATCATACTCATTTCAAATTCCTTACTCATACAAGATGAAAACTCTTTGCACAGGGACTCATTAGTAGAACCAAAAATAATATCATCAACATAAATTTGAACAATAACTATGTCTTGGTTCTTATGCTTAACAAAGAGTGTAGTATCGGCTTTTCCCTTTGAAAAATCATTATCAAGCAATAAATTTTTAAGCAAATCATAACATGCTCTAGGTGCTTATTTTAATACATACAATACTTTTGATAGCTTATAAACATGATTTAAAATTTTTTTCATTTTCAAAACTAGGGGGTTGTTTCACCTAAACTTCCTCCATAATATAACCATTTAGAAAAGCACTTTTGACATCCATTTGAAATAAAATGAAATCTTTATAACATGCATATATATGCTAGCAATATTCTAATAGATTTTAATCTAGC
Source organism: Aegle marmelos (assembly GCA_030449875.1). NCBI lineage: Eukaryota > Viridiplantae > Streptophyta > Magnoliopsida > Sapindales > Rutaceae > Aegle > Aegle marmelos. The sequence continues at coordinate 282,407 of JASUUL010000084.1, forward strand.
TACAGGTGCAAATGTCTCATCAAAATCAATTCCTTCTTCTTGGTAGTATCCTTGAGCCACTACTCTAAGTTTATTCCTTACAACTATACGGGATTCATCCATCTTATTTCTAAATACCCATTTAGTTCCTATGATGGATTGATGTTCTCGTTTAGGAACTAATTCCCACACTTTATTTTTCTCAAATTGATTTAATTCCTTTTGCATTGCCATAATCCAAGATTCATTATTTTCTGCATCCACAAAGGATTTTGGTTCAATTTGAGAAATAAATGTAGTATGCTCACATGTATTCCTAAGTAATGATCTAATTGTAACACTTCTAGATGGATCTCCTAAAATGACATCCTTTGGGTGAGAAGAAACATACCTCCACTCCTTGGAGAGTGCTTGAGAAGTATCTTGATTTTGTTCTACACTTGTTTCTTCATGTTGCTCCACTTGATTTTCTGTATTCTTTTTGTTGTTCTTTAATGAATTTTCTTGTATATTTTCATCTGCATCATCACTAACGGCAACTTTTTCAATAGAGGAGGTATTAGACTCATCAAATGTAATATGCATAGACTCTTTCACAACCAAAGTTCTTTTATTATAAACTCTATAAGTTTGAGTTTGAATACCCAAGAAAGATACCAACATCAGATTTTGGATCAAATTTTCCAAGATTATCTTTTATATTCAAAATAAAATATTTACATCCAAAAACTTTAAAATAATCAATGTTGGGTTTTCTATCTTTCCAAAGCTCATAGGAAGATTTATTGAGATAAGATCTAATCAACACTCGATTTAAAACATAACAAGCGGTGTTGACGGCTTAGGCCCAAAAATATTTAGGTAATACATTTTTATTTAACATGGTCCTAACCATTTCTTAAATAGATCTATTCTTTCTCTCAACAACTCCATTTTGTTGTGGAGTTCTAGGTGATGAAAATTGATACTCAATTCCAAAGTCATTAGAAAAAGTCTCAAATGCATGATTTTCAAATTCTCTACCATGATCACTTCTAATACAAGAAATAGAATAGCCTTTTTCGTTTTGAACCTTTTTATAGAAAATTCTAAATACATCAAAGGCATCATCCTTATTAGCTAAAAACAATATCCATGTGTATGTAGAATAATCATCCATAATTACAAAAACGTAATACTTGCCATTTAAGCTAGCATATCTAAATGGTCCAAATAAATCCATGTGAAGTAATTGAAGTGGTTTTGAAGTAGAGACATGATTCTTGTTTTTAAAAAAAGTTTTGATTTGTTTTCCAAATTAACATGCTTCACAAATTTTATCCTTTTGAAAACTAATTTTTGGAAGTCCTTTAACCAAATCATTTTTTGAAATTTTTGAAATTAAATCTATGTTTGTATGATCTAGTCTTCTATGCCATAACCATCCATCATCATGCAATGCCGAGAAACATTTATTAATGGTAGATGCACAATCTATATTAATAGTATAGACATTAATATATCTATTTCCTACAAACAAAACTTTTCCATCACATGCATTTTCAATAACGTATCTAGATTTATCAAAACTACTTTATAACCCTTATCACATAATTGACTAATACTAAGTAAATTGTATTTCAAGTTTTGACCCAAGCACACATTTTCAATAAGAGTAGAAGATACATTACCGACATTGCCAATACCAATGATCTTTCCTTTTGAATTATCTCCAAAGGATACATCTCCACCATTTTCGATCTTGGTAAAACTTAAAAACCAAGCATAATTTCCTGTCATGTGTCTTGACCACCCGCTATCTAAGTACCATTTATTCTTTTTCTTCTTTAAGTCCTATAAAGAAAATTTTAAGTCTGAGGTACCCAAATCTTTTTGGGTCCTTAAGTGTCAGCAATGGTTCCTTTTGGAACCTAAACATATTTTACACCATAATAAGCATTTCTTTTCACAGGACATTTATTTTTCATGTGATCATTTTTATTGCAATAGTGACAAGTAATTTTATGATCACTTATGGATGTACCTTTAACAAAATAATTCTTATAATACTTTTGCTTTAAGTTAGGCTTATATCCAAGTCCTCCTTTATTAAAAACACATTTTTGAGAGTTAAGCAAATTATCCAACATCTTTTGGTCATTTGTGAATTTTATCACAATTTCATTTAACTCATTATTCTTCTTCTTAAGCACTTCATTGTCTTTATCAATTCTTCATCATGTAATTTCTCATACTCATATGAGATATTAAGTTTCTCATTTGAAGATGTGACTTTATCATGCAACATTTTATTTTCTAGTTCTAAATATATAATCTTTACATTCAATGATTCAATTTCATTTTTAAGATCTATCAATTTCTTTTTAAGGCATACATTTTTTTTATCTATTTTCATCAACTCATCATGCAATTCTTTAAAGGCATCATGTAATTCATCATAGGTAGGAAGATCATTTACCTCATCTAGTTCATCATTCGATTCATCTCCAATCGCCATAAGAGCTAGATTTTTCATTTCTTGATGCTCTTCATCATCACTTGTTTCTTCATTAGTATCATCCCACGTGGCCACCATTGCTTTCTTCTCGAACTTATTGAGAAGAGGGCATTCCGATCTTATATCGTTAGGCTTCTTGCACTCATAACATTTAATTCCTTCCTTTTTCTCCTTTTGGTTTTTGAAATCTTTAAATTTTCTTCGCTCACTAGTTTTCTTGAAAAATTTTCTGAACCTCCTAGCAACCATAGCCAACTTCTCATCATCCGGCTCACTTTCTCCATCACTTTCAAATTTATGACTTTGAGAGCAATGTTTTTCTTCTTCTCTTTATTGCCTCTTTTAGTTGCCAAATCTTCCTAATAAGAAATAAGAGAACCGATTAGATCATCAATAGGTAAGATATTTAAATCTTTAGCTTCCTCATTGACAGTTCTTTTTGGTCTCCAATTTTAGGAAGTAATCTAATGATTTTCTTAATTTTCTCGTTATTTGAAAAAGTCTTTCTTAGGGCTCCTAGAGTGTTCACTATGTCCGTAAATCTAGTGTACATAGAATATACACTCTCATTTTGTTCCATTTGAAATAATTCATATTGTCGAGTGTACCTATTAATTTTAGACTCTTTCACTTGATTCGTGCCTTCATAAACAACTTCAAGTTTGTGCCAAATTTCATAAGCACTTTCACAACTTAACACTCTATGAAATTCTTTCTTATCTAGTGCACAAAATAAGGCACTCATGGCTTTGGAATTTAGAGAAGCTTTTCCCTTTTCTAATTCATTCCATTCCCGTGAAGGTTTTGGAATATCTTCCCCGACTTCATTTTTAATCAAAGGCATAAATGGACCATCACATACAACTTCCCAAATTTCGTAATCCAGGGCTTGTAAGTAAATTCTCATCCTAGTTTTTCAATATAGATAGTCATTTCCGTCAAAGAATGGTTGTCTAGTTGTAGATTGTCCTTCCCTAAAGGTTGAATCACTTTGGGTTGCCATGGATCTTTTACTCTAGACGGTTAAGTCCTAATAAGAGAACCAAGCTCTGATACCAAATGAAATGCAAATGTGCAACCCAAGAGGGGGGTGAATTGGTTTTTTAAAGTTATATTATAAACGATTCAGTCTAACGTCTTAATGCAAACAGAAAAATAAATTTTACAACAATTAAATCCAATATAATAAATTAAATAATGCTAGCAAAATAAATGAGTAAGGGAAGAGAATGCAAACATAATAATTTTTACGTGGTTCGGCAATCCCCGCCTATGTTCAAGCCTCTAAGCCAATCGATCTTGAGGATTTCACTATCCAAGCCTCTCAAGGCTTCAAATGTTTACAATTGACTTCAAAGGTGTCAATGGACCTTTACAATTAAGAGATTATCACCCTAATCTCTTTTCCCCAACTGTTTCCCTCACTTGAATATTTTCAATATGACACAAAATAAAAATTACAGTAAGAAACTCTCTATAAGAGTGGATTGACAAATAATGGCATAAAATAATTTAATCTATTGTGATTTGCAATATGGAAGCTCAATATATGTTTTATAAACTTATTTTTGCTTGCTGGAGAGCTTAAAATGAAGTTGGAGTTGAATTTTTATAGTTAAAGCTCGAAAACTAGCCGTTATTGACAAATTTCAGTGCTCAAGCAGCTAGCTGCTTAATTTAATCGGGTCTCCGCTCGTAACAGTGAAGTTACCATTAAATTTGAATTTTGCTACAGTAATAATGTTCATAAATTTATAATTTTACCTCAAAACTTTCTCAAATTATATTATGCCCAAAACGTCATAAAACTTTTCAAGTAAGTCCTTTTTGAGTTTTAACTAAATCACCATAATCTTTAAAGTTTTCAAAACTTTTCACTTAGTCCCCCAATCTTTTATAAGTTACAATATAACTCAAAAGTTTCAAAACTTAGCAAATAAGTCCAACTCCGAAATTTAAATTTTTTTCATTTTAACCCAAATTACTCAAATCTATAAAATATTTTATCTCATAAACATAAAATTAATTTAGTTTGAAAAATAATTATTTTATTAACATAAAATTGAGCTTTACAAATGCTAATCCAAGTATAAATTAAATCATACCGACTTTACAAGAAATTATCGCAATAAATTATCCGTTGAGCTCGAAATTCTATTCTTGATTATCCTTCAAAACTAGTGAACTTGTGAAATATAAAATAAAACACTTTAATGCATATATTTGTTATCATCAAAATTATAATATTTATAGCTTTTTAGGCTAACACTCCCATTGCATAATAAATGTTGAACAAGAGATATATTTTTAACTTGCTAATGATGGTTTTTTGCATTCAAAGTTTTTTTTTCTAATAATATCGTGATTGATATTTATTAGATAAATAATAATATCTAATGAGCATTTTTATCAATCACACGATTAGGTGTAAGAATTAACATTCATAACATGAGAAGCATTAGATGATGATTTAGTAACATAAGGAAATAAATCAATTATATATAAGCTATCATATAGGTTGCCAAAACCAGCTAGCCTTGAATTACAAAGCAAGTAAACTTTTTGGTCATCAAAATCAAAATTATAGCTACATATATCTATCTAAAATAGGTACAAATATCAAGTTTCTCCTAATATAAGACATAAAAGTGACTTGTAGCTAAATGTTGTCTGAAAACTCCAATACTTTCAACTTTGGCATTTACTTCAATGGCCATATGCACTGTTAGCTTTCCTTCATCATGCTCTTTATTACTTTTGAGTTCTTGTAATGAAGTTATGATATTAATAGTCATACCAATATCCTATCACCAATTATTAAAAGAAATATTGGTAAATTTGGATTTAAAAGCTCAAAAAGATATAGAATATATTTTGTATATTAAATGGCCAATTAATAATACGCTTCTTAACTTAAAACACCATCATAATAGGTGTTGTTGTAAAGTTTATTAACTTGTAAAGGCACAAACTATTGTAATACAGATTAATGATGAAAATTGTCTATCTTATAGGGAGGTAGATTTAATTATATGAAGGGTCAATTTTTCAATTTAGTATTTGACTTGGTTGGAAGGTGATTTTTTCCTAATATTTAAATAAAATGGTAGGAATAAATTAACAATGCGAATGAAGCCCTTCCGTCTTTAGATTTCCTCTCAACATTGCACAGTGGGCTTAATGTTCACTTTTAGTATCAATTAAGTTATAAAAGTATTTCCATTCTCATAACCTTATTGTAATAAATATGGTATCTAGAATTCATTGTGCCAAAGGGAAAAGTGTTAAATGTGGTGTGAAATATATCTACTAGACGATAACAATTCTTCTATTGAAATTCTAGTAAAACCATCCATTAAATAACTTAGTTTCACTATCTATCAATACTAAGTCAGGACGAGCACAAATACTAGAAGGGAGTCCCTCTAATAACTATGGTGTAAAATGATCATCGTGCCAAATAGCTATGGTTTTTATTTTTATCACAAATCGGTCTACTTAGTATACATTAGACAAAATGTACTGTTTGTTAATGATAAGTCAAAACAACCAATATAAATTAAAAAGGGTGAGTGAATAAACTTTGAAATTAAGTTCATGGATCATGTTGAGTCTTTAGCTTTAATTCGATCTTAAAATTAAATTAGCTACTCATATTGAATTAGGGGTAAAATAGTAATTTAAGCTAAAATACTTTAAAATACAAGATAGAGTAAGAACTACACATGCACCCAAATTCGGAGGGTAGCTACTTTATATGTAAATACAATAAATAAATTATAGTTATCGGATGATAATAATTTGGAAACATAGGATTATGTCTTGTAGCACACTCTAATTGGATGGAACATGTGCATAAGTTTGTGATTTAATATATATGCATGTTATACACACACTTTTTTAATCCATTAATATATTGTCGTATTATTGGTTAATGCAAAGATTGTTTCAATGTAAGTAGGTCTATATTAAGCGCATAGAATAGTCGAATAGAATGTTGTTATGTCATCGATCAATGCAAAGTTAGTTAGGCTCCAATATATTAGCATATATCCCTCTACACTAGATTTAGACCTTTGTAAATCTTGTTTTATGCAATTGGAGTTTGTTTTGACCTTGGTTTCAATCTTGTCTTAGATGAAACCTCACACAAACTTTATGTATTTTCGTGCTTATCTTTGATGAACCATCACACGATATATGCTCATGTACATGATCACGTAAATAACAACACGTAACATAAATAAATGGGCAAAACTTATAAATCTGTATATTTATATATCAAAAATAGGCTTTACAAACAAGTTAAACATATACATATTGCTTATTGCGATTCATTTTGAAATCTAATTTACTTATCTCTTCGCATCGTTATGTAACAAATGCGTACTATTATCATTAACCTAAAATTATCAATAAGTTCTCATAAGGTATAATTAAGTCTCAATTATAAACTCTAATGTCCTCAAATACTTCATTTTAAATAGTTCCTAAACTCAACTTTAAATATCCTTAATATTCGGTCATTAAAACAAGACAATCCATGTTCTTTGATTTTTAATAAATTATTCCCTTATTGGAAAAATCTCAAATTTTACAAACTATATGCTAATTTATTGAAAATTCATTGATAAAAATTTCATAAGTCACTTCCTTTAAAAACTATTAAAAATAAATTACGTTTCAGACATTACCAATACTGTCAAATAGTTTTTTATTTTGCACATACTTATTTTAAAAATACAAAATAATTTATAGTTTTTGTATACAATTATGAAAATTCCCAGAATCACACTAGACATTTATAAAACTCACTATCCAAATTTCATAATTTTGAAGAAGTCTAGCTATGGTAAAATAATTTCGCAATTCATTTTTTCTTATTGAAATCCATAATTTTCAGGTTTTCAAACTTGATTTTGAAAAATCATAATTAATTGAAATCATATCCGATTAGTTTTAAAAAAATTTCAAAACATTTTAGAAACAATTTAGTTTAACATATCCAAAATTTAGAATCAAAATCAATTTGATTAAATTACTATGATTTTTAAAATAACACACTGTTAGCATATTTTCTGTAAAATCTTAGGTTTCTACTTCTCTTGCAAATATCTAATCATGCTTCTCCATAACAAATTAATAAAATCCGAGAATTGAAACTTAACTTTAAATCTTTTCTTAACAATATTCGATTCAAAAGGCACAATTTGATCTCATGTATTTGCCATCGTGAGAACTATAAAGAAGACTTTTTCTTCTTTTTCTCTTTGCTCCTATTTAGAAGGAAAAATGTTAAAGATATTAGCTTGTCGGGTTCTTTTGATTCTGATTTTGCTAGGGATATAGACAGAAGAAGGTCACTTGCCAGTTATATGTTTTTCTTAAATGGCTCCTTAGTAAGTTAGAAGGCAAGTCTCAGTAATATGCAGTAATAGTTTAAACTACAAAAGTAGAATATGTAGTTGCAACTGAGTTAGTCAACGAGGCCATATGGCTTAAAGGTTTGTTGGGTAAACTTGGCTTTAGACAAGAGCTTGTTATAATCTTTCGTGATAGTTCTAGTGCTTTGTATCTCTATAAAAATCCAGCACAGCGTAAAAAAACAAGCATACAGATATAAAGCTCCACTTTATAAGGAATGATATTTATAAAGGCGTAATTAAGATGGTTAAAGTTTATACTGATGATAATCCCTCATACATGCTTACCAAGGTGGTTTAAATGGCTAAGTTCAAACAAGTGCTTGTAATTTTTTACTTGAAATTTTTAATTTGCCTGAACATGTGAAGAAATCAGGGTTGATGTTTGATTCAAGGTGGAGAAGTGTAAAGTATGTGAATCCAAACACAAAACTAGAATAAAATAATAATTTTTTTAACAAGGTTAAGTTTCTTATGAAATCATGTGAGTAAGTTGATGATCATTTTAAATAAAAGGAAGCTCAACCTTGCATTTTGTTCATAACAGATTAACAAAATTGCTCATGCAAGTTATGTACTTGTTTAAGCACTTCTGAGTCCTTTTAACAACTAGACATATGGGTATTAACTGTGCATTCTAGGTTTTAAGTTTGTTGTACTTCGATTATATAAGCGGGCTCTCCAGCTTATTGTAATCAATATGTATGAAGAGTATTTTAAAGAATTGCTCAAATTTGAGGAAAATGATCTTCCTGCTCTATAACGTGTCTCTAACTACTTGTATTTTTTCAAGAATCAATAAAATAACTCTAATGGTCTCACTCATGGATGTAGGTCTATAAAGACACTACACCGCATTATCTCTTGGTTCCATTGTGTGTTTATTTCTAATTCGTTTTGTTCCTTCATCATTGATCTTGTTTTTGAGAGTTTAAGTCTAGTTAATTGAGTTTTGAGTTGATTTAGATTTGTTTGGTTCTTGTGTAACTTGAGTTGATCTTAGTCAAGATCTTCGGCAGAATCTTTGCTTTTACAAGTTGATTAGATTAACCAAAGCTCTACACTTTATTTTAAAGCTACTTGAAAACATATCTATAGTGATTTATTTCAAGCAATATTCAAGTTCATGTGAAACATGCATGTCGTATGGACTATTATTAAGTTTTGGAGAATGCATATTTATAAAGGGTAAAATTATTATTTTATACTCTAAATCTCTGTAACATTTCTGTTTTTATATGTTTAATTCTTTTAAGTTTTTATTATGTGTACTTTATATCATAATTTAAGTATTTTAGGGATATTTTGATCATTTCATAACTAATGAGAATTTAGATAGAAAAATGGATGGCTTTTTTAAACTCAGAATGGTTAAAAAACTAAAAAGGAGCATAAAAAGCGTATTATGATACTATTCACATATACGATGTTGTTGATGGATATAATACTTTCTATGTATTTTAGAAACCCCAAAATTTATTTTTGAGCTCAATCTTTTAAAATTCTCTCTTCATCTTGTGGTTTATACATATTTTAATAAATTATTATTTTATCCTTACTTCATTATGAGTAACTAATTTAGTTTCAAACTTAGATTGAAGGTGAAATCTCAACATGATCCATGGGCTTAATAAAGTAAGTTTATGTTTATCTTATTTTTCTCTCTAATTTATGTGGTTATTTTGACTCATTGTCGACATAGAATGTATCTTGTCTCGATTTTGCTCAGTATACCAACTCCCTAATAAAGGATCGTTCTTCTAGCATAGTAGGCACTTAGGACCATATTAATTAAAGAGAAAATCATGCTCTAGTATCTTATGGGTCATCTTGACTCAGTATTAATGAAGAGTGTATCTAAGTTATTTAGTGAAATGTCTTGCCACCTTATCAATAGAAGGATTAGTATTTCTAGCACAACGTGTTCTTGACATCACACTTAGATCGTTATCTTTTGGCACACTAAGCACTTGATATCATATTTATTAGAGTAAAGATCATAAGGAGTGAAAATACCCCTTATTAATTAATTAGATTTTAAAAAATATTAAGCCCATGGTAAATGTTAAGTGTGAATCCGGAGACTTAAGCATTTTGTTTATATTATTTTTATTTTTAATTCATTCCTGCATTTTATTTTAAATCTTTATATATAAAAAAAATTCACTTCTAATCAACTCACATATACACTTAGCTCTATGTATAATTAAATCTACCTCCTTATGGGATCGACACTCGTCATCTTAAAATCTATTCTACAATAATTTATGTGATTGTGAGTTTAATAAAATTTGCACACCTACATAATAGTCCAAGTTATTTACTAAAATAAAAATTGATCTTGAAGCATTTTTACACTTGATTAATTGAACTTAAAGCATTTTTAAAGCTACCTAAAAACATATCTACAATGACTTAGAATAATGATTGGAATTCTAACAATTATATTTTAATATGAGTTCCAATTGCTATGGGTTCTTTAGCTACCTGATAATAAATTTTGTAATTGATAAAATTAATACTCAATCATTCACTAGATGAACATTATACTTGCTAGACTTCAGTTATTGAGATATCTAGTATTACTTTTTACTTTTTCTTTCAATGGTAACTTTTTCTTTCAACGTTAGCAAATTTGAGATTGGCTTATTTTTTTATTTTTTTAAGTTATCATGGCACCCATCTTACCTCTTCAAATTAAATGTATCCCTTAAAAATGAATGCGTGACCTTTCACTTTGACTTCAAGAGGTGAAATTAACAGGATTATCCTTCGATTTAATACGTTGATGTTGGGTTACTTTGCGTCTTTATTTCTACAAATGGTAGGTCTCCTAGGCATCATATGACTTAATAATTAATTGAACATAGACTCTTTTAAACAATATTGTCTAATGATAATTAAAACTGATTTTATTAAACAATATGTCTTAATAATGTGTCCTCACAAAGAAAATGAGGAAGTTCACATGAAAGGATGTGTTTATATATATTCCAAATTAAATATGAGAAATGATATGTTTATAAAATTTAGTGCCACAAATGTCATGTTATACTATTGCTCGATAATAATTAGCGTTTTATGGTATCATTAATTAGATAAACCAAACCAATAATTGCTAATTCAGAATACGTATTGAGGATGCAATTCAAATCTACTCACTAATTTCCTGGTCATGGAATGGCTTGCCTTATGATTTGCTCGCAATTAATGCTGCATTTAAATACCAATCAATTACTACCACCCGCTATCTCATATTATATTATTCATTCTGAACCTTATCTTGAAATTGTCACTAGATTTGAGTCCACCAATAGCGAGCTGAGAGCATAAGTAGTGACTTCTGTTATGATATTGGTGGCCACCCACCGTTGGTTTGGATTGCAAGTGTGCTATAAGCGAAGACGCACTGTAAGACTCTGGCAAATAGCTAACTGTGATGCCTTCGCTAATTAGCTTGGAACCTCGAGAAGAATAAGTTGGAGCACGTTACTAATTTGATACGGCTGCTTTGGCTACATGTGTTGAAAAGTCAATTAGCGGCGGATGCAATGCATTCGAACTGAAAAGAAAAACACATACATGCATTCAAAATTGGGGCCAACATTTCTCGACAAATTTTGGAAATTTAAACGCATAGCTTTGTTGAGAAAATTGTTGGAGCTGGTGCAATAATGCAACCAATATTCCCCGTAGCAGCCCTATCATTCATTCATGAATGTGAGATTTGAGAGTAATTGCAAATGAACCAATTTAAGAAATTTGATAGAATTTTTATTTAAGTGTTCTAATGATGATATATTTAGGTTTATTGGATTATTAGGTTTTGAGAATAATTTTTAATTTTATAAATTTCTATTTATTCGTAAAATTATCTTTCATTCTTTATCTATAAAAATAGACTTTATGCTGAACCACATAAATTATGATATTCTATTTTCTTTACATTTATTTGTCACATTGGCTAGAGTCTAAGCCATCACATCCTAATTTACAACTTGGTAACTTAATTGTATTATTCAACTAGCACATGACATGACTAACTTAAACTTTTGTCAAGATATTTTAGTCTTTCATTACATTTTGTCAAAAGTTTTTTCATAGTAACATTTTGCTTGCTATAAGTAAATTCTCACATTGTCTAATCAATCATACCATCCGAATTGAGATTTATTCTCATAAGAAGCAATACGTTGTGCTCACTCACTGCTTAAAAAAGCACACAAATTAATGACATAATTTTTATGACAGATAATAGTGTCACAAATATACCATGTATGCATGACATATTGGGGACATGTGATCATATGTTGGAATTACATGACATATTCGTAACTTATAGCTTATTGACATAAATGATTGACAAACATATGTCATATTGAATTTTTTATTTTTAATTGAAATCACAAGTCGTCTTACAACACCATCCGAGGTCATTCGTAAAGCATGACGGACATTGTCAGATTGAAATGACATCATTTTTTATATTGATTTGTTTAACTTTATTTTTCTACAAGAACTTTAACTACAAAAATCCCATTGTGAAATGGTTACATGATTTGACATTATTTATGCAGCATGATAGATATCTGTCATGAATTTTTAAATATAATTGATACTGAAATACGGTCGAGATTTATTCTCATAAGAAACAAGTATATCCTACTCCTAGATAGATTCGTTGATATTCTAGAGGTACTACAAATGTCAGCTTATACGGAAGATTCCGAAGACGGATAACTGTGTTGTTGGTTATGTAGGTTTGGAATATATTGGTGATTTGGATAAGAGAAGATCTCTTATTAGTCATCTTTTCATACTTTCTATGGTACCATTAATTGGAAGGCTACATTGCAAACAATTATTACTTCGTCCACCACAAAAGTAGAATATTTGGTAGCAACAGAAGCAATACAGGAAGAATTTGGAAGGGTTTGGTTGATCTTAGCTTACAATAGGAAATTAGTGTTGTTCATCTTGAAGTGCTATACATTTGAAAAAAAATAAAATGTATCATAAAAGAATTTAACAAGTTGATGTCAGATTTCATTTTATTTGTGAAGCTGTATCAGATGGCACAATTGCTATGAAAAACCTTACTAGTTTAGTCATCGAGGAAATCCTTGAGGCTTACAAGGGTTTTGAGCATATAAAGCAGCTGGTCGTCATTGGTGGTTGCCTTGGCAATACCCTTAGAGCCATCACTTCCAAGTATCCACTCATTAAGGGCATCAATTTCGACTTGCCTCACGTTATACAGCATGCCTCAGAGAATCCTGGTATAAAGTATAACTTATTTTTATAATAATGTGAGAGACTTGACTAGTAGCTTTCGAATGATTTTCTATAGCTGGCTAATGAATTGAAAATCCTGGAGAAGGTTGAAGGCTAGAAAATTTATTTTGGTTTTTCCCAACATCCTATCATTTTTTTCCTCTTCTTTTTTTTTTTTTTTGATGTCATTGTCATGAATAATATATTATTAACTAGAAATGGGAAACAGACAAAATCGGGATTTGTTTTTGACGAAAAAAAAAACTTGAAACCCAACTCGATTTACCGTATTTGCAATTTATTGAGAAAATCTGGCCCGATTTTCTGCTGTTTTTGTGTCTAAAGCTTTTGCTCGAATTTCAGTACTCCTATGCATTCTTTGTCCGCCATACCGCCAAAACTAACAGAGGAAACTAAATTATATGTTATACAGCTGTTGAGCATGTAGGCGGTGATATGTTTCAAAGTGTTCCAAAAGGTGATGCCATTTTTATTAAGGTAAGTATGATTTGAATTTAATTTGCAGATATTAGGTGTTCCATTCTTAAACAAATTTCATAATATTTCACGTTCTATAGTCGATACTCCACAATTGGAGCGATGAACATTGCTTGAAGTTGTTGAAGAATTGCTACAAAAGTATTCCGGAAGATGGAAAGGTAATTGTTGTGGAGGCAATACTTCCAGAAGTGCCTGAGACTAGCACCGTGTCAAAGACAAATTCCCAAGTTGATGTGCTGATGATGACTCAAGGTCCGGCAGGAAAAGAGCGAACAAAGCATGAATTCATGACCTTGGCTACTCGAGCTGGATTTAGTGGCATCAGATTTCAATGTTTTACTTGTAATTTATGGGTTATGGAGTTCTATAAGTAGCCTGTGAATGCCCATGATTTCTAAGAATCGTATCTGGTTTGATCATTTGGAAGCAAGTTTTATATGTATTTAAATTTTGATTCAATAATGTATTTTTGTGTTAATCTTTCAATAATTAATCCTATGTCATGAGTGGATTGATACTAACCGTGTGATTAAGATTTAATTTTATAGACTAAATTACTCATGTTTTATTTATTTTTGAACAATGGCATCGAATTTTTTCCTTTTAACGGTCATCTAAGTTGTCTCATATTTCTTTTTCCTTTTTCGTCGAGATCTAATTAATATATATTTTTGTATTAATTGCTAATCACAAGCGTGCTCCCATCAAGAGAAAATTTGGTTCATCACTGTATGCGCAATAGGGGTTGCCTCGTGAATAGGATTTGTTCCTTATTCATTGCCTTGCTATGACATCACATGTTATAGGCATGAATTATCTTCAACAAGAAATTAAAAAAAAAATTTAAAAAGAATAAATAATAAAAGAGTTAACTCAAGCAACCCCAAAACTGCGTAAATATGCTTTTGATGCTTCAAGATATCAAATACCTTTTAATACAATTAACCAACTGCCAAATAATATTACCAACTTCTGTTATTGAGATTAATATGGGATTAAATACTAGCTTACAGAGAAAACTTAAAGCTAAAAATTGGAGTAAAATTAGACACCATATCCTAAATTAATGCAAATTTTTAGTTAATGAACTTTATTTAGTCCAAGCGCAGTTTCATCACAACCAACAGAATAAACATAATTTAAAATATACGATTGGTGATCATAACAACATCATGTTGGACTAATAGAAATTAAGGTTATAGTAATAAAAAGAGTAAATGCATGTTTATTCCTTATATTTTAGTTAAGTGCTTGTGTAGTCTTTATATTTTAAAAGTTGCCTCAAGAGACCCTAGCTGGTAATTACATTATAATCCTACCCTTAATTTTTCTTGGGCAATTATCCACTGACCATTTTTTTGTATTTTTTTAAAATACATAATTCTTAATTTTTTTTGGAACTCCACCTAAAATTATATTATTTTATACTTGCTTGTTTTCATTTTTAAACTATTACGACTACTAACGGAATATTGTATAAATAACATTTTTGCCCTCAAATGTAAAAGAGTAATTATCTACTGACCACCTATTTTTTTGCACTTTTTTAAAAATACACAATTTTTAATTATTCTTTTTTACCTAATCACATTTTCTAAACGATGTCAGTTTTTAATCATAAGTGAAATGACCATTTTATCTTTATGACATTAGCAATATTATAATAGTTTGAAAATGGAAGTGGATAAGTGCAAAATAATATAACTTTTGGTGGAGTCCAGCAAAAAAAAAAAAAAAAGAATTGTGTATTTTTGAAAAAAAATGTAAAAAACAAATGAATCAGTGCATTTTACTTCACTTTTTATAACAACATTCTTGCAACAATATATTGGAGAAATTAATGACAAAAAAGTAAATTTATCAAATTAACCTTAAAAGTAAAGCAAAAAATGAGGCCAAGGATTTGCCAGATTTTGATGGTTCCTTGTGGTAGCCTATGGAGACTTTATGGCAGTGGATGGCTGGGTTTACGGTCATTAATTGTTGGGAATTATGGTGGTGGCATAAAGATTAACTGAAAAGGATGGTGGATTGAAAACGACAATTGAGTAAAGAGCTCGTGGATTTGGGTGATTTACAAACGCTTTGGCAGTGGCTTATAGGCAAAGTTGGCTTAGGTTAGGAGAGCACTGGCTAATGATCTTAGTAGTGATGTTGGCTAATGGTGAAGGCCGGTGGAGTGGTGTAGTGGTGGCAGGTAGCGGCGGCTAGCACTACAATAAAACTGGCATTGGGAGACAACCACTTTGTGGCAAAAATCATTTTATCATGAAAGTATGATGTAGCCCTAATAGAATTTTGGTCATCAAAAAATTAATGATTTATTTGTAATAGAATATTTTTCTATCAGAAGATTAAGATAAGCAAACGATAAAAATCAACTTAATCACAGACATGGTGATAGAAATTTGATATAGACCTTATTCGACAAAATCTCAAAATAATCTAAAACATGGATTTCATGAAAATTCAAAACAAGATATTTAGATCATGAAATGGTTTTAAAATAAAAAATATATAAAATAAAACGGTGCATTTAAACTAAACCTAAACACAACAAAAAATTTTCTAAATCCTAAATTCAATACTACATTCACCTTGCTCATCATTACTTTCACTCTCACGAATAGCACTTATACCCTAGCCACGCTCATCATCATTCTCTTAATGAATTAGCCACTATCATTACTCTAGACGGTTAAGTCCTAATAAGAGAACCAAGCTCTGATACCAAATGAAATGCAAATGTGCAACCCAAGAGGGGGGTGAATTGGTTTTTTAAAGTTATATTATAAACGATTCAGTCTAACGCCTTAATGCAAACAGAAAAATAAGTTTTACAACAATTAAATCCAATATAATAAATTAAATAATGCTAGCAAAATAAATGAGTAAGGAAGAGAATGCAAACATAATAATTTTTACGTGGTTCGGCAATCCCCGACTATGTTCAAGCCTCTAAGCCAATCGAGCTTGAGGATTTCACTATCCAAGCCTCTCAAGGCTTCAAATGTTTACAATTGACTTCAAAGGTGTCAATGGACCTTTTACAATTAAGAGATTATCACCCTAATCTCTTTTCCCCAACTGTTTCCCTCACTTGAATACTTTCAATATGATACAAAATAAAAATTACAGTAAGAAACTCTCTATAAGAGTGGATTGACAAATAATGGCATAAAAATAATTTAATCTATTGTGATTTGTAATATGGAAGCTCAATATATGTTTTATAAACTTATTTTTACTTGCTGGAGAGCTTAAAATGAAGTTGGAATTGAATTTTTATAGTTAAAGCTCGAAAACTAGCCGTTATTGACAAATTTCAGTGTTCAAGCGGCTAACTGCTTAATTTAATCGGATCTCCGCTCGTAACAGTGAAGTTACCATTAAATTTGAATTTTGCTACAATAATAATGTTCATAAATTTATAATTTTACCTCAAAACTTTCTCAAATTATATTATGCCCAAAACGTCATAAAACTTTTCAAGTAAGTCCTTTTTGAGTTTTAACTAAATCACCATAATCTTTAAAGTTTTCAAAACTTTTCACTTAGTCCCCCAATCTTTTATAAGTTACAATATAACTCAAAAGTTTCAAAACTTAGCAAATAAGTCCAACTCCGAAATTTAAATTTTTTTCATTTTAACCCAAATTACTCAAATCTATAAAATATTTTATCTCATAAACATAAAATTAATTTAGTTTGAAAAATAATTATTTTATTAACATAAAATTGAGCTTTACAAATGCTAATCCAAGTATAAATTAAATCATACCGACTTTACAAGAAATTATCGCAATAAATTATCCGTTGAGCTCGAAATTCTATTCTTGATTATCCTTCAAAACTAGTGAACTTGTGAAATATAAAATAAAACACTTTAATGCATATATTTGTTATCATCAAAATTATAATATTTATAGCTTTTTAGGCTAACACTCCCATTGCATAATAAATGTTGAACAAGAGATATATTTTTAACTTGCTAATGATGGTTTTTTGCATTCAAAGTTTTTTTCTAATAATATCGTGATTGATATTTATTAGATAAATAATAATATCTAATGAGCATTTTTATCAATCACACGATTAGGTGTAAGAATTAACATTCATAACATGAGAAGCATTAGATGATGATTTAGTAACATAAGGAAATAAATCAATTATATATAAGCTATCATATAGGTTGCCAAAACCAGCTAGCCTTGAATTACAAAGCAAGTAAACTTTTTGGTCATCAAAATCAAAATTATAGCTACATATATCTATCTAAAGTAGGTACAAATATCAAGTTTCTCCTAATATAAGACATAAAAGTGACTTGTAGCTAAATGTTGTCTGAAAACTCCAATACTTTCAACTTTGGCATTTACTTCAATGGCCATATGCACTGTTAGCTTTCCTTCATCATGCTCTTTATTACTTTTGAGTTCTTGTAATGAAGTTATGATATTAATAGTCATACCAATATCCTATCACCAATTATTAAAAGAAATATTGGTAAATTTGGATTTAAAAGCTCAAAAAGATATAGAATATATTTTGTATATTAAATGGCCAATTAATAATACGCTTCTTAACTTAAAACACCATCATAATAGGTGTTGTTGTAAAGTTTATTAACTTGTAAAGGCACAAACTATTGTAATCTGATTAATGATGAAAATTGTCTATCTTATAGGGAGGTAGATTTAATTATATGAAGGGTCAATTTTTCAATTTAGTATTTGACTTGGTTGGAAGGTGATTTTTTCCCTAATATTTAAATAAAATGGTAGGAATAAATTAACAATGCGAATGAAGCCCTTCCGTCTTTAGATTTCCTCTCAACATTGCACAGTGGGCTTAATGTTCACTTTTAGTATCAATTAAGTTATAAAAAGTATTTCCATTCTCATAACCTTATTGTAATAAATATGGTATCTAGAATTCATTGTGCCAAAGGGAAAAGTGTTAAATGTGGTGTGAAATATATCTACTAGACGATAACAATTCTTCTATTGAAATTCTAGTAAAACCATCCATTAAATAACTTAGTTTCACTATCTATCAATACTAAGTCAGGACGAGCACAAATACTAGAAGGGAGTCCCTCTAATAACTATGGTGTAAAATGATCATCGTGCCAAATAGCTATGGTTTTTATTTTTATCACAAATCGGTCTACTTAGTATACATTAGACAAAATGTACTGTTTGTTAATGATAAGTCAAAACAACCAATATAAATTAAAAAGGGTGAGTGAATAAACTTTCGAAATTAAGTTCATGGATCATGTTGAGTCTTTAGCTTTAATTCGATCTTAAAATTAAATTAGCTACTCATATTGAATTAGGGGTAAAATAGTAATTTAAGCTAAAATACTTTAAAATACAAGATAGAGTAAGAACTACACATGCACCCAAATTCGGAGGGTAGCTACTTTATATGTAAATACAATAAATAAATTATAGTTATCGGATGATAATAATTTGGAAACATAGGATTATGTCTTGTAGCACACTCTAATTGGATGGAACATGTGCATAAGTTTGTGATTTAATATATATGCATGTTATACACACACTTTTTTAATCCATTAATATATTGTCGTATTATTGGTTAATGCAAAGATTGTTTCAATGTAAGTAGGTCTATATTAAGCGCATAGAATAGTCGAATAGAATGTTGTTATGTCATCGATCAATGCAAAGTTAGTTAGGCTCCAATATATTAGCATATATCCCTCTACACTAGATTTAGACCTTTGTAAATCTTGTTTTATGCAATTGGAGTTTGTTTTGACCTTGGTTTCAATCTTGTCTTAGATGAAACCTCACACAAACTTTATGTATTTTCGTGCTTATCTTTGATGAACCATCACACGATATATGCTCATGTACATGATCACGTAAATAACAACACGTAACATAAATAAATGGGCAAAACTTATAAATCTGTATATTTATATATCAAAAATAGGCTTTACAAACAAGTTAAACATATACATATTGCTTATTGCGATTCATTTTGAAATCTAATTTACTTATCTCTTCGCATCGTTATGTAACAAATGCGTACTATTATCATTAACCTAAAATTATCAATAAGTTCTCATAAGGTATAATTAAGTCTCAATTATAAACTCTAATGTCCTCAAATACTTCATTTTAAATAGTTCCTAAACTCAACTTTAAATATCCTTAATATTCGGTCATTAAAACAAGACAATCCATGTTCTTTGATTTTTAATAAATTATTCGCTTATTGGAAAAATCTCAAATTTTACAAACTATATGCTAATTTATTGAAAATTCATTGATAAAAATTTCATAAGTCACTTCCTTTAAAAACTATTAAAAATAAATTACGTTTCAGACATTACCAATACTGTCAAATAGTTTTTTATTTTGCACATACTTATTTTAAAAATACAAAATAATTTATAGTTTTTGTATACAATTATGAAAATTCCCAGAATCACACTAGACATTTATAAAACTCACTATCCAAATTTCATAATTTTGAAGAAGTCTAGCTATGGTAAAATAATTTCGCAATTCATTTTTTCTTATTGAAATCCATAATTTTCAGGTTTTCAAACTTGATTTTGAAAAATCATAATTAATTGAAATCATATCCGATTAGTTTTAAAAAAATTTCAAAACATTTTAGAAACAATTTAGTTTAACATATCCAAAATTTAGAATCAAAATCAATTTGATTAAATTACTATGATTTTTAAAATAACACACTGTTAGCATATTTTCTGTAAAATCTTAGGTTTCTACTTCTCTTGCAAATATCTAATCATGCTTCTCCATAACAAATTAATAAAATCCGAGAATTGAAACTTAACTTTAAATCTTTTCTTAACAATATTCGATTCAAAAGGCACAATTTGATCTCATGTATTTGCCATCGCAGAACTATAAAGAAGACTTTTTTCTTCTTTTTCTCTTTGCTCCTATTTAGAAGGAAAAATGTTAAAGATATTAGCTTGTCGGGTTCTTTTGATTCTGATTTTGCTAGGGATATAGACAGAAGAAGGTCACTTGCCAGTTATATGTTTTTCTTAAATGGCTCCTTAGTAAGTTAGAAGGCAAGTCTGTAATATGCAGTAATAGTTTAAACTACAAAAGTAGAATATGTAGTTGCAACTGAGTTAGTCAACGAGGCCATATGGCTTAAAGGTTTGTTGGGTAAACTTGGCTTTAGACAAGAGCTTGTTATAATCTTTCGTGATAGTTCTAGTGCTTTGTATCTCTATAAAAATCCAGCACAGCGTAAAAAAACAAGCATACAGATATAAAGCTCCACTTTATAAGGAATGATATTTATAAAGGCGTAATTAAGATGGTTAAAGTTTATACTGATGATAATCCCTCATACATGCTTACCAAGGTGGTTTAAATGGCTAAGTTCAAACAAGTGCTTGTAATTTTTTACTTGAAATTTTTAATTTGCCTGAACATGTGAAGAAATCAGGGTTGATGTTTGATTCAAGGTGGAGAAGTGTAAAGTATGTGAATCCAAACACAAAACTAGAATAAAATAATAATTTTTTTAACAAGGTTAAGTTTCTTATGAAATCATGTGAGTAAGTTGATGATCATTTTAAATAAAAGGAAGCTCAACCTTGCATTTTGTTCATAACAGATTAACAAAATTGCTCATGCAAGTTATGTACTTGTTTAAGCACTTCTGAGTCCTTTTAACAACTAGACATATGGGTATTAACTGTGCATTCTAGGTTTTAAGTTTGTTGTACTTCGATTATATAAGCGGGCTCTCCAGCTTATTGTAATCAATATGTATGAAGAGTATTTTAAAGAATTGCTCAGCTGAGGAAAATGATCTTCCTGCTCTATAACGTGTCTCTAACTACTTGTATTTTTTCAAGAATCAATAAAATAACTCTAATGGTCTCACTCATGGATGTAGGTCTATAAAGACACTACACCGCATTATCTCTTGGTTCCATTGTGTGTTTATTTCTAATTCGTTTTGTTCCTTCATCATTGATCTTGTTTTTGAGAGTTTAAGTCTAGTTAATTGAGTTTTGAGTTGATTTAGATTTGTTTGGTTCTTGTGTAACTTGAGTTGATCTTAGTCAAGATCTTCGGCAGAATCTTTGCTTTTACAAGTTGATTAGATTAACCAAAGCTCTACACTTTATTTTAAAGCTACTTGAAAACATATCTATAGTGATTTATTTCAAGCAATATTCAAGTTCATGTGAAACATGCATGTCGTATGGACTATTATTAAGTTTTGGAGAATGCATATTTATAAAGGGTAAAATTATTATTTTATACTCTAAATCTCTGTAACATTTCTGTTTTTATATGTTTAATTCTTTTAAGTTTTTATTATGTGTACTTTATATCATAATTTAAGTATTTTAGGGATATTTTGATCATTTCATAACTAATGAGAATTTAGATAGAAAAATGGATGGCTTTTTTAAACTCAGAATGGTTAAAAAACTAAAAAGGAGCATAAAAAGCGTATTATGATACTATTCACATATACGATGTTGTTGATGGATATAATACTTTCTATGTATTTTAGAAACCCCAAAATTTATTTTTGAGCTCAATCTTTTAAAATTCTCTCTTCATCTTGTGGTTTATACATATTTTAATAAATTATTATTTTATCCTTACTTCAATTATGAGTAACTAATTTAGTTTCAAACTTAGATTGAAGGTGAAATCTCAACATGATCCATGGGCTTAATAAAGTAAGTTTATGTTTATCTTATTTTTCTCTCTAATTTATGTGGTTATTTTGACTCATTGTCGACATAGAATGTATCTTGTCTCGATTTTGCTCAGTATACCAACTCCCTAATAAAGGATCGTTACTGTCTAGCATAGTAGGCACTTAGGACCATATTAATTAAAGAGAAAATCATGCTCTAGTATCTTATGGGTCATCTTGACTCAGTATTAATGAAGAGTGTATCTAAGTTATTTAGTGAAATGTCTTGCCACCTTATCAATAGAAGGATTAGTATTTCTAGCACAACGTGTTCTTGACATCACACTTAGATCGTTATCTTTTGGCACACTAAGCACTTGATATCATATTTATTAGAGTAAAGATCATAAGGAGTGAAAATACCCCTTATTAATTAATTAGATTTAAAAAAAAATATTAAGCCCATGGTAAATGTTAAGTGTGAATCCAGAGACTTAAGCATTTTGTTTATATTATTTTTATTTTTAATTCATTCCTGCATTTTATTTTAAATCTTTATATATAAAAAAAATTCACTTCTAATCAACTCACATATACACTTAGCTCTATGTATAATTAAATCTACCTCCTTATGGGATCGACACTCGTCATCTTAAAATCTATTCTACAATAATTTATGTGATTGTGAGTTTAATAAAATTTGCACACCTACATAATAGTCCAAGTTATTTACTAAAATAAAAATTGATCTTGAAGCATTTTTACACTTGATTAATTGAACTTAAAGCATTTTTTAAAGCTACCTAAAAACATATCTACAATGACTTAGAATAATGATTGGAATTCTAACAATTATATTTTAATATGAGTTCCAATTGCTATGGGTTCTTTAGCTACCTGATAATAAATTTTGTAATTGATAAAATTAATACTCAATCATTCACTAGATGAACATTATACTTGCTAGACTCAGTTATTGAGATATCTAGTATTACTTTTTACTTTTTCTTTCAATGGTAACTTTTTCTTTCAACGTTAGCAAATTTGAGATTGGCTTATTTTTTTATTTTTTTAAGTTATCATGGCACCCATCTTACCTCTTCAAATTAAATGTATCCCTTAAAAATGAATGCGTGACCTTTCACTTTGACTTCAAGAGGTGAAATTAACAGGATTATCCTTCGATTTAATACGTTGATGTTGGGTTACTTTGCGTCTTTATTTCTACAAATGGTAGGTCTCCTAGGCATCATATGACTTAATAATTAATTGAACATAGACTCTTTTAAACAATATTGTCTAATGATAATTAAAACTGATTTTATTAAACAATATGTCTTAATAATGTGTCCTCACAAAGAAAATGAGGAAGTTCACATGAAAGGATGTGTTTATATATATTCCAAATTAAATATGAGAAATGATATGTTTATAAAATTTAGTGCCACAAATGTCATGTTATACTATTGCTCGATAATAATTAGCGTTTTATGGTATCATTAATTAGATAAACCAAACCAATAATTGCTAATTCAGAATACGTATTGAGGATGCAATTCAAATCTACTCACTAATTTCCTGGTCATGGAATGGCTTGCCTTATGATTTGCTCGCAATTAATGCTGCATTTAAATACCAATCAATTACTACCACCCGCTATCTCATATTATATTATTCATTCTGAACCTTATCTTGAAATTGTCACTAGATTTGAGTCCACCAATAGCGAGCTGAGAGCATAAGTAGTGACTTCTGTTATGATATTGGTGGCCACCCACCGTTGGTTTGGATTGCAAGTGTGCTATAAGCGAAGACGCACTGTAAGACTCTGGCAAATAGCTAACTGTGATGCCTTCGCTAATTAGCTTGGAACCTCGAGAAGAATAAGTTGGAGCACGTTACTAATTTGATACGGCTGCTTTGGCTACATGTGTTGAAAAGTCAATTAGCGGCGGATGCAATGCATTCGAACTGAAAAGAAAAACACATACATGCATTCAAAATTGGGGCCAACATTTCTCGACAAATTTTGGAAATTTAAACGCATAGCTTTGTTGAGAAAATTGTTGGAGCTGGTGCAATAATGCAACCAATATTCCCGTAGCAGCCCTATCATTCATTCATGAATGTGAGATTTGAGAGTAATTGCAAATGAACCAATTTAAGAAATTTGATAGAATTTTTATTTAAGTGTTCTAATGATGATATATTTAGGTTTATTGGATTATTAGGTTTTGAGAATAATTTTTAATTTTATAAATTTCTATTTATTCGTAAAATTATCTTTCATTCTTTATCTATAAAAATAGACTTTATGCTGAACCACATAAATTATGATATTCTATTTTCTTTACATTTATTTGTCACATTGGCTAGAGTCTAAGCCATCACATCCTAATTTACAACTTGGTAACTTAATTGTATTATTCAACTAGCACATGACATGACTAACTTAAACTTTTGTCAAGATATTTTAGTCTTTCATTACATTTTGTCAAAAGTTTTTTCATAGTAACATTTTGCTTGCTATAAGTAAATTCTCACATTGTCTAATCAATCATACCATCCGAATTGAGATTTATTCTCATAAGAAGCAATACGTTGTGCTCACTCACTGCTTAAAAAAGCACACAAATTAATGACATAATTTTTATGACAGATAATAGTGTCACAAATATACCATGTATGCATGACATATTGGGGACATGTGATCATATGTTGGAATTACATGACATATTCGTAACTTATAGCTTATTGACATAAATGATTGACAAACATATGTCATATTGAATTTTTTTATTTTTAATTGAAATCACAAGTCGTCTTACAACACCATCCGAGGTCATTCGTAAAGCATGACGGACATTGTCAGATTGAAATGACATCATTTTTTTATATTGATTTGTTTAACTTTATTTTTTCTACAATAACTTTAACTACAAAAATCCCATTGTGAAATGGTTACATGATTTGACATTATTTATGCAGCATGATAGATATCTGTCATGAATTTTTAAATATAATTGATACTGAAATACGGTCGAGATTTATTCTCATAAGAAACAAGTATATCCTACTCCTAGATAGATTCGTTGATATTCTAGAGGTACTACAAATGTCAGCTTATACGGAAGATTCCGAAGACGGATAACTGTGTTGTTGGTTATGTAGGTTTGGAATATATTGGTGATTTGGATAAGAGAAGATCTCTTATTAGTCATCTTTTCATACTTTCTATGGTACCATTAATTGGAAGGCTACATTGCAAACAATTATTACTTCGTCCACCACAAAAGTAGAATATTTGGTAGCAACAGAAGCAATACAGGAAGAATTTGGAAGGGTTTGGTTGATCTTAGCTTACAATAGGAAATTAGTGTTGTTCATCTTGAAGTGCTATACATTTGAAAAAAAATAAAATGTATCATAAAAGAATTTAACAAGTTGATGTCAGATTTCATTTTATTTGTGAAGCTGTATCAGATGGCACAATTGCTATGAAAAACCTTACTAGTTTAGTCATCGAGGAAATCCTTGAGGCTTACAAGGGTTTTGAGCATATAAAGCAGCTGGTCGTCATTGGTGGTTGCCTTGGCAATACCCTTAGAGCCATCACTTCCAAGTATCCACTCATTAAGGGCATCAATTTCGACTTGCCTCACGTTATACAGCATGCCTCAGAGAATCCTGGTATAAAGTATAACTTATTTTTATAATAATGTGAGAGACTTGACTAGTAGCTTTCGAATGATTTTCTATAGCTGGCTAATGAATTGAAAATCCTGGAGAAGGTTGAAGGCTAGAAAATTTATTTTGGTTTTTCCCAACATACTATCATTTTTTTCCTATTATTTTTTTTTTTTTTTGATGTCATTGTCATGAATAATATATTATTAACTAGAAATGGGAAACAGACAAAATCGGGATTTGTTTTTGACGAAAAAAAAAACTTGAAACCCAACTCGATTTACCGTATTTGCAATTTATTGAGAAAATCTGGCCCGATTTTCTGCTGTTTTTGTGTCTAAAGCTTTTGCTCGAATTTCAGTACTCCTATGCATTCTTTGTCCGCCATACCGCCAAAACTAACAGAGGAAACTAAATTATATGTTATACAGCTGTTGAGCATGTAGGCGGTGATATGTTTCAAAGTGTTCCAAAAGGTGATGCCATTTTTATTAAGGTAAGTATGATTTGAATTTAATTTGCAGATATTAGGTGTTCCATTCTTAAACAAATTTCATAATATTTCACGTTCTATAGTCGATACTCCACAATTGGAGCGATGAACATTGCTTGAAGTTGTTGAAGAATTGCTACAAAAGTATTCCGGAAGATGGAAAGGTAATTGTTGTGGAGGCAATACTTCCAGAAGTGCCTGAGACTAGCACCGTGTCAAAGACAAATTCCCAAGTTGATGTGCTGATGATGACTCAAGGTCCGGCAGGAAAAGAGCGAACAAAGCATGAATTCATGACCTTGGCTACTCGAGCTGGATTTAGTGGCATCAGATTTCAATGTTTTACTTGTAATTTATGGGTTATGGAGTTCTATAAGTAGCCTGTGAATGCCCATGATTTCTAAGAATCGTATCTGGTTTGATCATTTGGAAGCAAGTTTTATATGTATTTAAATTTTGATTCAATAATGTATTTTTGTGTTAATCTTTCAATAATTAATCCTATGTCATGAGTGGATTGATACTAACCGTGTGATTAAGATTTAATTTTATAGACTAAATTACTCATGTTTTATTTATTTTTGAACAATGGCATCGAATTTTTTCCTTTTAACGGTCATCTAAGTTGTCTCATATTTCTTTTTCCTTTTTTCGTCGAGATCTAATTAATATATATTTTTGTATTAATTGCTAATCACAAGCGTGCTCCCATCAAGAGAAAATTTGGTTCATCACTGTATGCGCAATAGGGGTTGCCTCGTGAATAGGATTTGTTCCTTATTCATTGCCTTGCTATGACATCACATGTTATAGGCATGAATTATCTTCAACAAGAAATTAAAAAAAAAAAATTTAAAAAGAATAAATAATAAAAGAGTTAACTCAAGCAACCCCAAAACTGCGTAAATATGCTTTTGATGCTTCAAGATATCAAATACCTTTTAATACAATTAACCAACTGCCAAATAATATTACCAACTTCTGTTATTGAGATTAATATGGGATTAAATACTAGCTTACAGAGAAAACTTAAAGCTAAAAATTGGAGTAAAATTAGACACCATATCCTAAATTAATGCAAATTTTTAGTTAATGAACTTTATTTAGTCCAAGCGCAGTTTCATCACAACCAACAGAATAAACATAATTTAAAATATACGATTGGTGATCATAACAACATCATGTTGGACTAATAGAAATTAAGGTTATAGTAATAAAAAGAGTAAATGCATGTTTATTCCTTATATTTTAGTTAAGTGCTTGTGTAGTCTTTATATTTTAAAAGTTGCCTCAAGAGACCCTAGCTGGTAATTACATTATAATCCTACCCTTAATTTTTCTTGGGCAATTATCCACTGACCATTTTTTTGTATTTTTTTAAAATACATAATTCTTAATTTTTTTTGGAACTCCACCTAAAATTATATTATTTTATACTTGCTTGTTTTCATTTTTAAACTATTACGACTACTAACGGAATATTGTATAAATAACATTTTGCCCTCAAATGTAAAAGAGTAATTATCTATCGACCACCTATTTTTTTGCACTTTTTAAAAATACACAATTTTTAATTATTCTTTTTTACCTAATCACATTTTCTAAACGATGTCAGTTTTTAATCATAAGTGAAATGACCATTTTATCTTTATGACATTAGCAATATTATAATAGTTTGAAAATGGAAGTGGATAAGTGCAAAATAATATAACTTTTGGTGGAGTCCAGCAAAAAAAAAAAAAAAAAGAATTGTGTATTTTTGAAAAAAAATGTAAAAAACAAATGAATCAGTGCATTTTACTTCACTTTTTATAACAACATTCTTGCAACAATATATTGGAGAAATTAATGACAAAAAGTAAATTTATCAAATTAACCTTAAAAGTAAAGCAAAAATGAGGCCAAGGATTTGCAGATTTTGATGGTTCCTTGTGGTAGCCTATGGAGACTTTATGGCAGTGGATGGCTGGGTTTACGGTCATTAATTGTTGGGAATTATGGTGGTGGCATAAAGATTAACTGAAAA
The DNA here is from genome assembly GCA_030449875.1 of Aegle marmelos. Taxonomy (NCBI): domain Eukaryota; kingdom Viridiplantae; phylum Streptophyta; class Magnoliopsida; order Sapindales; family Rutaceae; genus Aegle; species Aegle marmelos. Next base: position 310,978 of record JASUUL010000084.1, read on the forward strand.
GGATGGTGGATTGAAAACGACAATTGAGTAAAGAGCTCGTGGATTTGGGTGATTTACAAACGCTTTGGCAAAGTGGCTTATAGGCAAAGTTGGCTTAGGTTAGGAGAGCACTGGCTAATGATCTTAGTAGTGATGTTGGCTAATGGTGAAGGCCGGTGGAGTGGTGTAGTGGTGGGGGTAGCGGCTAGCACTACAATAAAAGCGGCATTGGGAGACAACCACTTTGTGGCAAAAATCATTTTATCATGAAAGTATGATGTAGCCCTAATAGAATTTTGGTCATCAAAAATTAATGATTTATTTGTAATAGAATATTTTTCTATCAGAAGATTAAGATAAGCAAACGATAAAAATCAACTTAATCACGGACATGGTGATAGAAATTTGATATAGACCTTATTCGACAAAATCTAAAATAATCTAAAACATGGATTTCATGAAAATTCAAAACAAGATATTTAGATCATGAAATGGTTTTAAAATAAAAAATATATAAAATAAAACGGTGCATTTAAACTAAACCTAAACACAACAAAAAATTTTCTAAATCCTAAATTCAATACTACATTCACCTTGCTCATCATTACTTTCACTCTCACGAATAGCACTTATACCCTAGCCACGCTCATCATCATTCTCTTAATGAATTAGCCACTATCATTACTCTAGACGGTTAAGTCCTAATAAGAGAACCAAGCTCTGATACCAAATGAAATGCAAATGTGCAACCCAAGAGGGGGGTGAATTGGTTTTTTAAAGTTATATTATAAACGATTCAGTCTAACGCCTTAATGCAAACAGAAAAATAAGTTTTACAACAATTAAATCCAATATAATAAATTAAATAATGCTAGCAAAATAAATGAGTAAGGGAAGAGAATGCAAACATAATAATTTTTACGTGGTTCGGCAATCCCCGACTATGTTCAAGCCTCTAAGCCAATCGAGCTTGAGGATTTCACTATCCAAGCCTCTCAAGGCTTCAAATGTTTACAATTGACTTCAAAGGTGTCAATGGACCTTTACAATTAAGAGATTATCACCCTAATCTCTTTTCCCCAACTGTTTCCCTCACTTGAATACTTTCAATATGATACAAAATAAAAATTACAGTAAGAAACTCTCTATAAGAGTGGATTGACAAATAATGGCATAAAAATAATTTAATCTATTGTGATTTGTAATATGGAAGCTCAATATATGTTTTATAAACTTATTTTTACTTGCTGGAGAGCTTAAAATGAAGTTGGAATTGAATTTTTATAGTTAAAGCTCGAAAACTAGCCGTTATTGACAAATTTCAGTGTTCAAGCGGCTAACTGCTTAATTTAATCGGATCTCCGCTCGTAACAGTGAAGTTACCATTAAATTTGAATTTTGCTACAATAATAATGTTCATAAATTTATAATTTTACCTCAAAACTTTCTCAAATTATATTATGCCCAAAACGTCATAAAACTTTTCAAGTAAGTCCTTTTTGAGTTTTAACTAAATCACCATAATCTTTAAAGTTTTCAAAACTTTTCACTTAGTCCCCCAATCTTTTATAAGTTACAATATAACTCAAAAGTTTCAAAACTTAGCAAATAAGTCCAACTCGAAATTTAAATTTTTTCATTTTAACCCAAATTACTCAAATCTATAAAATATTTTATCTCATAAACATAAAATTAATTTAGTTTGAAAAATAATTATTTTATTAACATAAAATTGAGCTTTACAAATGCTAATCCAAGTATAAATTAAATCATACCGACTTTACAAGAAATTATCGCAATAAATTATCCGTTGAGCTCGAAATTCTATTCTTGATTATCCTTCAAAACTAGTGAACTTGTGAAATATAAAATAAAACACTTTAATGCATATATTTGTTATCATCAAAATTATAATATTTATAGCTTTTTAGGCTAACACTCCCATTGCATAATAAATGTTGAACAAGAGATATATTTTTAACTTGCTAATGATGGTTTTTTGCATTCAAAGTTTTTTTTTTCTAATAATATCGTGATTGATATTTATTAGATAAATAATAATATCTAATGAGCATTTTTATCAATCACACGATTAGGTGTAAGAATTAACATTCATAACATGAGAAGCATTAGATGATGATTTAGTAACATAAGGAAATAAATCAATTATATATAAGCTATCATATAGGTTGCCAAAACCAGCTAGCCTTGAATTACAAAGCAAGTAAACTTTTTGGTCATCAAAATCAAAATTATAGCTACATATATCTATCTAAAGTAGGTACAAATATCAAGTTTCTCCTAATATAAGACATAAAAGTGACTTGTAGCTAAATGTTGTCTGAAAACTCCAATACTTTCAACTTTGGCATTTACTTCAATGGCCATATGCACTGTTAGCTTTCCTTCATCATGCTCTTTATTACTTTTGAGTTCTTGTAATGAAGTTATGATATTAATAGTCATACCAATATCCTATCACCAATTATTAAAAGAAATATTGGTAAATTTGGATTTAAAAGCTCAAAAAAGATATAGAATATATTTTGTATATTAAATGGCCAATTAATAATACGCTTCTTAACTTAAAACACCATCATAATAGGTGTTGTTGTAAAGTTTATTAACTTGTAAAGGCACAAACTATTGTAATACAGATTAATGATGAAAATTGTCTATCTTATAGGGAGGTAGATTTAATTATATGAAGGGTCAATTTTTCAATTTAGTATTTGACTTGGTTGGAAGGTGATTTTTTCCCTAATATTTAAATAAAATGGTAGGAATAAATTAACAATGCGAATGAAGCCCTTCCGTCTTTAGATTTCCTCTCAACATTGCACAGTGGGCTTAATGTTCACTTTTAGTATCAATTAAGTTATAAAAAGTATTTCCATTCTCATAACCTTATTGTAATAAATATGGTATCTAGAATTCATTGTGCCAAAGGGAAAAGTGTTAAATGTGGTGTGAAATATATCTACTAGACGATAACAATTCTTCTATTGAAATTCTAGTAAAACCATCCATTAAATAACTTAGTTTCACTATCTATCAATACTAAGTCAGGACGAGCACAAATACTAGAAGGGAGTCCTCTAATAACTATGGTGTAAAATGATCATCGTGCCAAATAGCTATGGTTTTTATTTTTATCACAAATCGGTCTACTTAGTATACATTAGACAAAATGTACTGTTTGTTAATGATAAGTCAAAACAACCAATATAAATTAAAAAGGGTGAGTGAATAAACTTTGAAATTAAGTTCATGGATCATGTTGAGTCTTTAGCTTTAATTCGATCTTAAAATTAAATTAGCTACTCATATTGAATTAGGGGTAAAATAGTAATTTAAGCTAAAATACTTTAAAATACAAGATAGAGTAAGAACTACACATGCACCCAAATTCGGAGGGTAGCTACTTTATATGTAAATACAATAAATAAATTATAGTTATCGGATGATAATAATTTGGAAACATAGGATTATGTCTTGTAGAACACTCTAATTGGATGGAACATGTGCATAAGTTTGTGATTTAATATATATGCATGTTATACACACACTTTTTTAATCCATTAATATATTGTCGTATTATTGGTTAATGCAAAGATTGCTTCAATGTAAGTAGGTCTATATTAAGCGCATAGAATAGTCGAATAGAATGTTGTTATGTCATCGATCAATGCAAAGTTAGTTAGGCTCCAATATATTAGCATATATCCCTCTACACTAGATTTAGACCTTTGTAAATCTTGTTTTATGCAATTGGAGTTTGTTTTGACCTTGGTTTCAATCTTGTCTTAGATGAAACCTCACACAAACTTTATGTATTTTCGTGCTTATGCTGATGAACCATCACACGATATATGCTCATGTACATGATCACGTAAATAACAACACGTAACATAAATAAATGGGCAAAACTTATAAATCTGTATATTTATATATCAAAAATAGGCTTTACAAACAAGTTAAACATATACATATTGCTTATTGCGATTCATTTTGAAATCTAATTTACTTATCTCTTCGCATCGTTATGTAACAAATGCGTACTATTATCATTAACCTAAAATTATCAATAAGTTCTCATAAGGTATAATTAAGTCTCAATTATAAACTCTAATGTCCTCAAATACTTCATTTTAAATAGTTCCTAAACTCAACTTTAAATATCCTTAATATTCGGTCATTAAAACAAGACAATCCATGTTCTTTGATTTTTAATAAATTATTCCCTTATTGGAAAAATCTCAAATTTTACAAACTATATGCTAATTTATTGAAAATTCATTGATAAAAATTTCATAAGTCACTTCCTTTAAAAACTATTAAAAATAAATTACGTTTCAGACATTACCAATACTGTCAAATAGTTTTTATTTTGCACATACTTATTTTAAAAATACAAAATAATTTATAGTTTTTGTATACAATTATGAAAATTCCCAGAATCACACTAGACATTTATAAAACTCACTATCCAAATTTCATAATTTTGAAGAAGTCTAGCTATGGTAAAATAATTTCGCAATTCATTTTTTCTTATTGAAATCCATAATTTTCAGGTTTTCAAACTTGATTTTGAAAAATCATAATTAATTGAAATCATATCCGATTAGTTTTAAAAAAATTTCAAAACATTTTAGAAACAATTTAGTTTAACATATCCAAAATTTAGAATCAAAATCAATTTGAATAAATTACTATGATTTTTAAAATAACACCTTTGTTAGCATATTTTTGTAGTAAAATCTTAGGTTTCTACTTCTCTTGCAAATATCTAATCATGCTTCTCCATAACAAATTAATAAAATCCGAGAATTGAAACTTAACTTTAAATCTTTTCTTAACAATATTCGATTCAAAAGGCACAATTTGATCTCATGTATTTGCCATCGCAGAACTATAAAGAAGACTTTTTTCTTCTTTTTTTTTTGCTCCTATTTAGAAGGAAAAATGTTAAAGATATTAGCTTGTCGGGTTCTTTTGATTCTGATTTTGCTAGGGATATAGACAGAAGAAGGTCACTTGCCAGTTATATGTTTTTCTTAAATGGCTCCTTAGTAAGTTAGAAGGCAAGTCTGTAATATGCAGTAATAGTTTAAACTACAAAAGTAGAATATGTAGTTGCAATCGAGTTAGTCAACGAGGCCATATGGCTTAAAGGTTTGTTGGGTAAACTTGGCTTTAGACAAGAGCTTGTTATAATCTTTCGTGATAGTTCTAGTGCTTTGTATCTCTATAAAAATCCAGCACGGCGTACGTAAAAAAACAAGCATACAGATATAAAGCTCCACTTTATAAGGAATGATATTTATAAAGGCGTAATTAAGCTGGTTAAAGTTTATACTGATGATAATCCCTCATACATGCTTACCAAGGTGGTTTAAATGGCTAAGTTCAAACAAGTGATTGTAATTTTTTACTTGAAATTTTTAATTTGCCTGAACATGTGAAGAAATCAGGGTTGATGTTTGATTCAAGGTGGAGAAGTGTAAAGTATGTGAATCCAAACACAAAACTAGAATAAAATAATAATTTTTTTAACAAGGTTAAGTTTCTTATGAAATCATGTGAGTAAGTTGATGATCATTTTAAATAAAAGGAAGCTCAACCTTGCATTTTGTTCATAACATTAACAAAATTGCTCATGCAAGTTATGTACTTGTTTAAGCACTTACGAGTCCTTTTAACAACTAGACATATGGGTATTAACTGTGCATTCTAGGTTTTAAGTTTGTTGTACTTGATTATATAAGCGGGCTCTCCACTTATTGTAATCAATATGTATGAAGAGTATTTTAAAGAATTGCTCATTTGAGGAAAATGATCTTCCTGCTCTATAACGTGTCTCTAACTACTTGTATTTTTTCAAGAATCAATAAAATAACTCTAATGGTCTCACTCATGGATGTAGGTCTATAAAGACACTACACCGCATTATCTCTTGGTTCCATTGTGTGTTTATTTCTAATTCGTTTTGTTCCTTCATCATTGATCTTGTTTTTGAGAGTTTAAGTCTAGTTAATTGAGTTTTGAGTTGATTTAGATTTGTTTGGTTCTTGTGTAACTTGAGTTGATCTTAGTCAAGATCTTCGGCAGAATCTTTGCTTTTACAAGTTGATTAGATTAACCAAAGCTCTACACTTTATTTTAAAGCTACTTGAAAACATATCTATAGTGATTTATTTCAAGCAATATTCAAGTTCATGTGAAACATGCATGTCGTATGGACTATTATTAAGTTTTGGAGAATGCATATTTATAAAGGGTAAAATTATTATTTTATACTCTAAATCTCGTAACATTTCTGTTTTTATATGTTTAATTCTTTTAAGTTTTTATTATGTGTACTTTATATCATAATTTAAGTATTTTAGGGATATTTTGATCATTTCATAACTAATGAGAATTTAGATAGAAAAATGGATGGCTTTTTTAAAACTCGGAATGGTTAAAAAACTAAAAAGGAGCATAAAAAGCGTATTATGATACTATTCACATATACGATGTTGTTGATGGATATAATACTTTCTATGTATTTTAGAAACCCCAAAATTTATTTTTGAGCTCAATCTTTTAAAATTCTCTCTTCATCTTGTGGTTTATACATATTTTAATAAATTATTATTTTATCCTTACTTCAATTATGAGTAACTAATTTAGTTTCAAACTTAGATTGAAGGTGAAATCTCAACATGATCCATGGGCTTAATAAAGTAAGTTTATGTTTATCTTATTTTTCTCTCTAATTTATGTGGTTATTTTGACTCATTGTCGACATAGAATGTATCTTGTCTCGATTTTGCTCAGTATACCAACTCCCTAATAAAGGATCGTTACTGTCTAGCATAGTAGGCACTTAGGACCATATTAATTAAAGAGAAAATCATGCTCTAGTATCTTATGGGTCATCTTGACTCAGTATTAATGAAGAGTGTATCTAAGTTATTTAGTGAAATGTCTTGCCACCTTATCAATAGAAGGATTAGTATTTCTAGCACAACGTGTTCTTGACATCACACTTAGATCGTTATCTTTTGGCACACTAAGCACTTGATATCATATTTATTAGAGTAAAGATCATAAGGAGTGAAAATACCCCTTATTAATTAATTAGATTTTAAAAAAATATTAAGCCCATGGTAAATGTTAAGTGTGAATCCAGAGACTTAAGCATTTTGTTTATATTATTTTTATTTTTAATTCATTCCTGCATTTTATTTTAAATCTTTATATATAAAAAAAATTCACTTCTAATCAACTCACATATACACTTAGCTCTATGTATAATTAAATCTACCTCCTTATGGGATCGACACTCGTCATCTTAAAATCTATTCTACAATAATTTATGTGATTGTGAGTTTAATAAAATTTGCACACCTACATAATAGTCCAAGTTATTTACTAAAATAAAAATTGATCTTGAAGCATTTTTACACTTGATTAATTGAACTTAAAGCATTTTTTAAAGCTACCTAAAAACATATCTACAATGACTTAGAATAATGATTGGAATTCTAACAATTATATTTTAATATGAGTTCCAATTGCTATGGGTTCTTTAGCTACCTGATAATAAATTTTGTAATTGATAAAATTAATACTCAATCATTCACTAGATGAACATTATACTTGCTAGACTCAGTTATTGAGATATCTAGTATTACTTTTTACTTTTTCTTTCAATGGTAACTTTTTCTTTCAACGTTAGCAAATTTGAGATTGGCTTATTTTTTTATTTTTTTAAGTTATCATGGCACCCATCTTACCTCTTCAAATTAAATGTATCCCTTAAAAATGAATGCGTGACCTTTCACTTTGACTTCAAGAGGTGAAATTAACAGGATTATCCTTCGATTTAATACGTTGATGTTGGGTTACTTTGCGTCTTTATTTCTACAAATGGTAGGTCTCCTAGGCATCATATGACTTAATAATTAATTGAACATAGACTCTTTTAAACAATATTGTCTAATGATAATTAAAACTGATTTTATTAAACAATATGTCTTAATAATGTGTCCTCACAAAGAAAATGAGGAAGTTCACATGAAAGGATGTGTTTATATATATTCCAAATTAAATATGAGAAATGATATGTTTATAAAATTTAGTGCCACAAATGTCATGTTATACTATTGCTCGATAATAATTAGCGTTTTATGGTATCATTAATTAGATAAACCAAACCAATAATTGCTAATTCAGAATACGTATTGAGGATGCAATTCAAATCTACTCACTAATTTCCTGGTCATGGAATGGCTTGCCTTATGATTTGCTCGCAATTAATGCTGCATTTAAATACCAATCAATTACTACCACCCGCTATCTCATATTATATTATTCATTCTGAACCTTATCTTGAAATTGTCACTAGATTTGAGTCCACCAATAGCGAGCTGAGAGCATAAGTAGTGACTTCTGTTATGATATTGGTGGCCACCCACCGTTGGTTTGGATTGCAAGTGTGCTATAAGCGAAGACGCACTGTAAGACTCTGGCAAATAGCTAACTGTGATGCCTTCGCTAATTAGCTTGGAACCTCGAGAAGAATAAGTTGGAGCACGTTACTAATTTGATACGGCTGCTTTGGCTACATGTGTTGAAAAGTCAATTAGCGGCGGATGCAATGCATTCGAACTGAAAAGAAAAACACATACATGCATTCAAAATTGGGGGCCAACATTTCTCGACAAATTTTGGAAATTTAAACGCATAGCTTTGTTGAGAAAATTGTTGGAGCTGGTGCAATAATGCAACCAATATTCCCCGTAGCAGCCCTATCATTCATTCATGAATGTGAGATTTGAGAGTAATTGCAAATGAACCAATTTAAGAAATTTGATAGAATTTTTATTTAAGTGTTCTAATGATGATATATTTAGGTTTATTGGATTATTAGGTTTTGAGAATAATTTTTAATTTTATAAATTTCTATTTATTCGTAAAATTATCTTTCATTCTTTATCTATAAAAATAGACTTTATGCTGAACCACATAAATTATGATATTCTATTTTCTTTACATTTATTTGTCACATTGGCTAGAGTCTAAGCCATCACATCCTAATTTACAACTTGGTAACTTAGTTGTATTATTCAACTAGCACATGACATGACTAACTTAAACTTTTGTCAAGATATTTTAGTCTTTCATTACATTTTGTCAAAAGTTTTTTCATAGTTACATTTTGCTTGCTATAAGTAAATTCTCACATTGTCTAATCAATCATACCATCCGAATTGAGATTTATTCTCATAAGAAGCAATACGTTGTGCTCACTCACTGCTTAAAAAAGCACACAAATTAATGACATAATTTTTATGACAGATAATAGTGTCACAAATATACCATGTATGCATGACATATTCGGGACATGTGATCATATGTTGGAATTACATGACATATTCGTAACTTATAGCTTATTGACATAAATGATTGACAAACATATGTCATATTGAATTTTTTTATTTTTAATTGAAATCACAAGTCGTCTTACAACACCATCCGAGGTCATTCGTAAAGCATGACGGACATTGTCAGATTGAAATGACATCATTTTTTTATATTGATTTGTTTAACTTTATTTTTTCTACAATAACTTTAACTACAAAAATCCCATTGTGAAATGGTTACATGATTTGACATTATTTATGCAGCATGATAGATATCTGTCATGAATTTTTAAATATAATTGATACTGAAATACGGTCGAGATTTATTCTCATAAGAAACAAGTATATCCTACTCCTAGATAGATTCGTTGATATTCTAGAGGTACTACAAATGTCAGCTTATACGGAAGATTCCGAAGACGGATAACTGTGTTGTTGGTTATGTAGGTTTGGAATATATTGGTGATTTGGATAAGAGAAGATCTCTTATTAGTCATCTTTTCATACTTTCTATGGTACCATTAATTGGAAGGCTACATTGCAAACAATTATTACTTCGTCCACCACAAAAGTAGAATATTTGGTAGCAACAGAAGCAATACAGGAAGAGTTTGGAAGGGTTTGGTTGATCTTAGCTTACAATAGGAAATTAGTGTTGTTCATCTTGAAGTGCTATACATTTGAAAAAAAATAAAATGTATCATAAAAGAATTTAACAAGTTGATGTCAGATTTCATTTTATTTGTGAAGCTGTATCAGATGGCACAATTGCTATGAAAAAGGTTTCGAAAACGGATAATCTAGTACACATTATGCTTAAGCTGGTCCCAACTGTGAAGTTTAAAAAGTGCTTGGATTTGAATAGTGTTTGTAGTAAGTGAGCTCTAAGAAATTTTCAGAAGATAAAATTGAAGAAATGTTGCTACATACGGAGATTAGCACAATATACGAGGTGGAGATTTGTTGATTTATCGGCTTGAGTAGTGCTAAAGTGAAAACACACAAATGGTTGACAAGTAACCGGCCATTTTATCACAAGTTCTCTAGGCCACTTTCTTCCCATTTTCTTAAAATGGCCATTTTGCAGACATTTGGAAGCAATGAGTCAAGCTTCTCCTTGACTTCATCCCATGCATGATAGCGTGCAAGATAAATTCATTATTTATCACGTTGGCAATTATCATGTTCATTTGATGGCTTATATAGTCAAGCATATCAGCACAAATGGAGGCTATTTTAGGGGATTCAGGCTCGCATTATTTGACAATGCAAGGCTCACCTTTTCTTTAAATAGAGAGGGGTCTTGGAAGCTAGGAGCATCGGAGTGTGAGTGAAGTTCTTTAACAATTTGAGAACTTTGAGTTTCTTGTGAAAAGTAATTCTTTAGTATTCGAGAGAGCTACTGTGTTCGAGTGATTTGAGAGGGATGAAGTATTGGGGTTTTGCATTCTGAGATAAATACTCCAACATTTGCATTCTCACTTGTATAGTGAAATATTCTTCTTTGTCTTTGTCTGTGAACAAAGACTACGAAGCCAAATTACATATATCACCTCATTAATATTTGCTATATAATCTGGGACTGTCACAACATTTTGGACACCCAATCAATCTTCACACCCTTATAATTATAGCATTTCCGAGCAGAAGAGAGAAGAAATTCAAGAAAATATGGCTAATGAAGAAAGAGACGAAAGCTTTGCATATGCCTATCAATTGGTGACGGCTTCAGCGCTCCCCATGACCATGCAAGCAGTAATTGAGCTAGGCGTTTTGGAGATCATAGCCAAAGCTGGTCCTGGAACAAAGCTCTCAGCTTCAGAGATTGCCGCTCAGTTGCCCGCCACCAAGAACAAAGACGCACCCATAATGCTGGACCGGATACTCAGGCTTCTGGCTAGCCATGACATTGTTGAATGCTCACTTGATGACGTGGATGATTCTCAGAGACTCTACGGTCTCAATAACGTTTCCAAATACTTTGTGCCTAACCAAGATGGTGTCTCGTTAGGCCCCGTTATGGCCTTAAATCAGGACAAGGTGCTTCAGAACAGCTGGTTTGTCCGCTCTCTCTGATTTTAATTTTCTGTAGTTTATTTTTATTTGGAGTAATAACAAAAGATTGGTTAATATTGTATTTATCTTTCTAAACATTCGGACCCAATCATATTTGTCTCCAAAATCATACCCTAGCTCAAACTCAACTTGTTTCGAAATTCATTTTCAGTCGTCGTGGAAACAAACGAAGAACAAATGACCTTAAATCCATATATTTGATGCATATGGGTGTGGTTATAATAGCAAGCACCAAATGTCTTTCACTTGCACAGAAAATGAGAGTACTATGAGAAGACAATCGATTTTGGTCTATTGAGAGCCTTTATTGAATACTGTTCTTTGGTAATTACAGAAATTATTAGAGGCAAAATTTCTTCTAAATTATTAAAGTAGGGTGGTACAATCACATGCGTCGAGGGAAATTAGCAAATTAAAAATCTTTTAGGGGGGGAAAAAAAAAAGACGGCGGTCCATAGCTACATGAAATTAGAAGTAATATAAACTAAATATGTATTAATTTGTGATTTTGTTAAAATTCAGTAACCCACCTGGATGATGCTACTATCATATGTTCCAAATTTTTTTTTCTCTTCATAAAGATTTGTGTCACAATTACGTGTTAAGATAGAAAACGCAAAATCTGGATAAAGACAGATACTGTACTTACTTTAACTTTTAAAAGATTTTACGAAGCATATATGCCATGATATATATAGTTATGTTTTATATGTATTCAAACTCTTTATCAACCATGAATCGGTGACTCCAGACTTTTAAAAAAAAAAATGGCCAAATGCAAAACGTGAAGACGAATATAGGATCTGGACCTGAATCCTATTCTAGATTGATTGATTAATTGATCATGTAGGTCCCAATTTAAAGAAGCTATTATTGAAGGAGGAGTTCCATTTGATCGAGTCCATGGAACGAACACCTTTAAGTACCATGGACTCGACCCCAGGTTTAATGAAGTTTTCAACACAGCGATGTACAACCTTACTAGTTTAGTCATCGAGGAAATCCTTGAGGCTTACAAGGGTTTTGAGCATATAAAGCAGCTGGTCGACGTTGGTGGTTGCCTTGGCAATACCCTTAGAGCCATCACTTCCAAGTATCCACTCATTAAGGGCATCAATTTCGACTTGCCTCACGTTATACAGCATGCCTCAGAGAATCCTGGTATAAAGTATAACTTATTTTTATAATAATGTGAGAGACTTGACTAGTAGCTTTCGAATGATTTTCTATAGCTGGCTAATGAATTGAAAATCCTGGAGAAGGTTGAAGGCTAGAAAATTTATTTTGGTTTTTCCCAACATCCTATCATTTTTTTCCTCTTTTTTTTTTTTTTGATGTCATTGTCATGAATAATATATTATTAACTAGAAATGGGAAACAGACAAAATCGGGATTTGTTTTTGACGAAAAAAAAAACTTGAAACCCAACTCGATTTACCGTATTTGCAATTTATTGAGAAAATCTGGCCCGATTTTCTGCTGTTTTTGTGTCTAAAGCTTTTGCTCGAATTTCAGTACTCCTATGCATTCTTTGTCCGCCATACCGCCAAAACTAACAGAGGAAACTAAATTATATGTTATACAGCTGTTGAGCATGTAGGCGGTGATATGTTTCAAAGTGTTCCAAAAGGTGATGCCATTTTTATTAAGGTAAGTATGATTTGAATTTAATTTGCAGATATTAGGTGTTCCATTCTTAAACAAATTTCATAATATTTCACGTTCTATAGTCGATACTCCACAATTGGAGCGATGAACATTGCTTGAAGTTGTTGAAGAATTGCTACAAAAGTATTCCGGAAGATGGAAAGGTAATTGTTGTGGAGGCAATACTTCCAGAAGTGCCTGAGACTAGCACCGTGTCAAAGACAAATTCCCAAGTTGATGTGCTGATGATGACTCAAGGTCCGGCAGGAAAAGAGCGAACAAAGCATGAATTCATGACCTTGGCTACTCGAGCTGGATTTAGTGGCATCAGATTTCAATGTTTTACTTGTAATTTATGGGTTATGGAGTTCTATAAGTAGCCTGTGAATGCCCATGATTTCTAAGAATCGTATCTGGTTTGATCATTTGGAAGCAAGTTTTATATGTATTTAAATTTTGATTCAATAATGTATTTTTGTGTTAATCTTTCAATAATTAATCCTATGTCATGAGTGGATTGATACTAACCGTGTGATTAAGATTTAATTTTATAGACTAAATTACTCATGTTTTATTTATTTTTGAACAATGGCATCGAATTTTTTCCTTTTAACGGTCATCTAAGTTGTCTCATATTTCTTTTTCCTTTTTTCGTCGAGATCTAATTAATATATATTTTTGTATTAATTGCTAATCACAAGCGTGCTCCCATCAAGAGAAAATTTGGTTCATCACTGTATGCGCAATAGGGGTTGCCTCGTGAATAGGATTTGTTCCTTATTCATTGCCTTGCTATGACATCACATGTTATAGGCATGAATTATCTTCAACAAGAAATTAAAAAAAAAATTTAAAAAGAATAAATAATAAAAGAGTTAACTCAAGCAACCCCAAAACTGCGTAAATATGCTTTTGATGCTTCAAGATATCAAATACCTTTTAATACAATTAACCAACTGCCAAATAATATTACCAACTTCTGTTATTGAGATTAATATGGGATTAAATACTAGCTTACAGAGAAAACTTAAAGCTAAAAATTGGAGTAAAATTAGACACCATATCCTAAATTAATGCAAATTTTTAGTTAATGAACTTTATTTAGTCCAAGCGCAGTTTCATCACAACCAACAGAATAAACATAATTTAAAATATAAGATTGGTGATCATAACAACATCATGTTGGACTAATAGAAATTAAGGTTATAGTAATAAAAAGAGTAAATGCATGTTTATTCCTTATATTTTAGTTAAGTGCTTGTGTAGTCTTTATATTTTAAAAGTTGCCTCAAGAGACCCTAGCTGGTAATTACATTATAATCCTACCCTTAATTTTTCTTGGGCAATTATCCACTGACCATTTTTTTGTATTTTTTTAAAATACATAATTCTTAATTTTTTTTGGAACTCCACCTAAAATTATATTATTTTATACTTGCTTGTTTTCATTTTTAAACTATTACGACTACTAATGGAATATTGTATAAATAACATTTTTGCCCTTAAATGTAAAAGAGTAATTATCTACTGACCACCTATTTTTTTGTACTTTTTTAAAAATACACAATTGTTAATTATTCTTTTTTACCTAATCACATTTTCTAAACGATGTCAGTTTTTAATCATAAGTGAAATGACCATTTTATCTTTATGACATTAGCAATATTATAATAGTTTGAAAATGGAAGTGGATAAGTGCAAAATAATATAACTTTTGGTGGAGTCCAGCAAAAAAAAAAAAAAAGAATTGTGTATTTTTAAAAAAAATATAAAAAACAAATGAATCAGTGCATTTTACTTCACTTTTTATAACAACATTCTTGCAACAATATATTAGAGAAATTAATGACAAAAAAGTAAATTTATCAAATTAACCTTAAAAGTAAAGCAAAAAATGAGGCCAAGGATTTGCCAGATTTTGATGGTTCCTTGTGGTAGCCTATGGAGACTTTATGGCAGTGGATGGCTGGGTTTACGGTCATCAATTGTTGGGAATTATGGTGGTGGCATAAAGATTAACTGAAATGGATGGTGGATTGAAAACGACAATTGAGTAAAGAGCTCGTGGATTTGGGTGATTTACAAACGCTTTGGCAGTGGCTTATAGGCAAAGTTGGCTTAGGTTAGGAGAAACCTTTGGCTAATGATCTTAGTAGTGATGTTGGCTAATGGTGAAGGCCGGTGGAGTGGTGTAGTGGTGGCAGGTAGCGGCGGCTAGCACTACAATAAAACTGGCATTGGGAGACAACCACTTTGTGGCAAAAATCATTTTATCATGAAAGTATGATGTAGCCCTAATAGAATTTTGGTCATCAAAAAATTAATGATTTATTTGTAATAGAATATTTTTCTATCAGGAGATTAAGATAAGCAAACGATAAAAATCAACTTAATCACAGACATGGTGATAGAAATTTGATATAGACCTTATTCGACAAAATCTAAAAATAATCTAAAACATGGATTTCATGAAAATCCAAAACAAGATATTTAGATCATGAAATGGTTTTAAAATAAAAAATATATAAAATAAAACGGTGCATTTAAACTAAACCTAAACACAACAAAAAATTTTCTAAATCCTAAATTCAATACTACATTCACCTTGCTCATCATTACTTTCACTCTCACGAATAGCACTTATACCCTAGCCACGCTCATCATCATTCTTTTAATCAATTAGCCACTATCACTAGCTAAACCTAAGCCAACTGACTATTCCTTACCCTCAGTTTTCTATGCAAAAGCTGCCATTACCACCATTAATTAATTGGCGAAGCGACATCCAAATCATAAACCAATTGGTCGAGTTTGAGCCAACCACCGTGGCCCTGGAATAGCAATGGCACAACACGAACTGAACTGTCCATTTCCCTGATGTCATCACACCACCATCAATTTCAATTGTTTTTTCCTTTATGTAAATTTATTTAAGACCTCAAGTGCTTATGTGAAAGTTTCATTTTAGAGAGTTTGTAAGTGATGACTGATTGATAGAGATGATGGGATTAGTTAAAAGTTGGATTAAGAGATAGACATAAAGAGAGATGAAGGTTATTTTTTATAATTATTTTTATCTGTGATTTGTAAAGGATGAAACTAATGTAGCTAGAAATAGATAGAGAAAGTGGAGTTTGTGTAAGGCTATTGATAAATTTGCTCTCTATTTTTAGGTGTATCTTTTTAGTAAGGAGATAGGGCAAAGGTAGTTGCCACCTATACTTCCTTGTTTTTGTATAAATGTGAAAATTTACAGACCTAGAAAAGGAAAATGCAAAACAAAAGCAAACAAATAAAACTAGGGTCCTATTAAACCTTGGTTTTACATATAATTTAATCACTTTCCGTCATGTTCTAGCAAAAGAATAAAGATCACTCACTGGTCACTCACTACCAATAAAATAAAATACTCCAAAAGCCATTTTTTTCCCCAATAAGGAAGATAGGCCTTCTTGGGATTTTTGTTTCAATATGCATGCAATCAAAACTAAGGTATTTTAATTCTTCAATATGTATTTATAAGCAATCAACTTAGTAAATTAAATATATTTTGTTATGCTGAGTTTTTTTTTTTTTTGGGGTTTAACACACCAAAAAATGTAGGCCATAATAATGAGTTCATGCATATCATAATCAGGTTATACATATCACATATATGAGGTTGTTATGCAATTCATGAAATGTGACTATGGGAAAAAACCAACATAAGACTCAACATATCAAGATGTATTTAACTTACTAAGTTTATTGCTACCCAATCATTGTGTGAATAAAAGTCTTTTATTAAATTAGTAAGGCATTTTTCTTTATTCCATAAAAAAGTAATGGTAGTATATGGGGAAATATGTTTGTGACGCATGGTTCCAAAATATAAATTATTTACATGAAATTGATTGTGCAAGTTCCTTTCTTGTAATTTTTTTATTGTTTTTGGATGTTTGAGTTTTTCTTCTTTTTACGTTTTCCATTTGTTTTTGTACTACACTATTAGTTTGCTTTTCTTTATAGGCAACTATGAGCTAGTTTGTGGGACTAACACATTTTGATTTTCTTTTTTGAATTCCGAATGTGTCTAAATCAATGTTAATTTGTTAATTTTTTTATAATGAAAAAAATTAGGAAACTAAGAAATTCTTGTGTTGTGTTTATTATGTGTCAGGATCAAAACTCATTAAAATTAAAATGGATAGGTTTTAGATAGATTGGCATAGAATGTCACCTCAGTATGAAAAAGGAGTCACCGAGTTTGTAAACTTTGCTATTAAAGAATATGGCTATACCTTGCCATTTTGTAATATAGATGTTCCATGTTAGCTTATAGATTCCAACTGTAATAATATAGTAGATGTAGTCAATGATGCATAGAAGGATTGTTATGGAGATCCTATGGCATTTGGGGAACTTTTTGGATTGATTATGAAACTTATGTATCTAGGATGTACCAAAATTCACTAAGTTAAGCACTTTGGTGAAGATTTTTAATTTAAAGCCAAAATTTGGGTGATCTAACTATGCTTTGTCTATATGAAAGAAAAAGGATGGTAGTGTCGACAAATATAAGATAGGTATTCTACTAAAGGTTTTATGGTACTTTCCTCCCATTCATAGATTTATTCGTATCTTTCACTCACCATCACTCACCATGAACTACTAAGGAAATCCAATTGACTGATTATAATGAAAATTAATAAATGTGAAATGGCCTGTCTTTCCATCAGATCTTACAAATCTCCATCTTTTTTTCTCAGCTAATAAAGCAATCCACATATCTCTCTTAGAAGTATATATAGTTGTTGCCTGATTAGTCTAAAACATGCAATGTTCCACCATGGTTGTGTATGAAAGGAAGTTTATGATGTTATTCTCATGGATTTTTATTCCTCATTAATCAAGCAATGACATTGATGTGTACGTGGCACTATTGTAATAAACTTGCAAGCTTTATAGGATGTTAGAGTGGAAGCTTATGATGCTAACATGAAGAAGTTCTTCAATCTAAGAGCTATGTTGTTATAAACTATAATTGACTTTCCGGCATATAGGAATTTAACGAGTTGCATCATTAAATAGTATAATGCGTGTTTATATTATGGCTTAAATACACCTAGTAGACTAAACATATGGGGAAAATGCATATGTAAACCATCATTGTCGGTTCTTAATGACCATTAATTTAGAAATCAAAAGAAATCCTTTAATAATAATGTAAGGAAAGATCCATCTATGAAATCATTAAGTAGTGAAGGGAATTTCCAACTATTTAAGTCTATTAAAAATAAATGATAGAAAACTAAAAATAAAAAGTACAAAAGTTCCGACAATAATTGTAACACTATGTTTATGGTTGTAACTAAAGTGGTTAAAATAGGTGAAACATTAAGTACTTGTAGAAATGAATTTCAAAATAAATATTTTATAAATATAGAACATAAAAAATTTGTTACACAAAAACTATATAAAAGGTTTGTTACACCAAAAACTTTGTTACAAAAGTCAAGGATCTCTTCGTAACATGTCACAAACCAACTCCATAAATAAACTTATTGGTTTTATGCTTAGATAGGAATACAATTGAGCCCATTTTGTAACCGAAGGTCTATTATGTCCATATACACTCTGCCTTGGTTGAGACTTGGCATCAGCTTTCCTTACTTCTCAGTTCCTATAATGTAAGGACTACATAAGCTGATGTCCAATAAGTAGACACTTGATGTATGTATTACCTACTATACACATGAATGACTTCATAAATGAGAACTTAGAAATGTAAAGAACTATGTTAGGTCTCTAGGTTTGTTGTACTACAAGGCTAGCATTTCACAACATGCCCTTGGACTTAATTAATTGATTCGTTGGGCATTACGTATCGCCATCTCTAAAAGAACTCTTTTCTTAGTTTAGAAGGCTTGCCCTCTTTATGAAATCTTACCACCTAGTAGCACAACAATTCTTTTTTTTTAAATTCATTAAAATATCTCTTTATTAAACCATCTACGAAATGCATGAGCCTAATGCAACTTATATCATAGCATGTTGTTGTACAAATTTTATTGAACTCGTAAGTGCATGAATCTATTGTAAAATAGATTAATAGTGACGAGTGTCGATCCCACGAGTTGGTGGATTTTAATTGTATATTGAATTAATTTTCTAAATGAGTAGTTAAATTATAATAATTTTATCCTAAATTGTGAATTAAAATGGTGGGAATAATTAAAAATGTAACTGTTATAATAAAGCACTTGGGTATCTAGATCTGCATCAACATGCTCTAGGGCTCAATATTTCTTATTAATACCAATTAAATCATGAGGGAGAAATCCACTCCTTATGAACCACACTCTAATTAATATAGTATTAAGGGCTTATCGTGCCAAACAGTTATAACTGTGTTATTACTATCTGTCAACAAAAAGTCAAAACATCCACAGAAAATAGAGGGAAAAATAAAATAAATTTACCAATTAAGCCCATAGAACATGTTGAGACTTCACCTTCAACTCAAGCTTGAAAGGAAATTAGCTACTCACATTTTAACTAGGGATAAAAAGGAAATTTTACTAAAATACAAAGAAACTACAAGATAGAAAAGGAATTTTAGAAAATAAAGCTAAAAAATGACTCAAGGGTCTCAAATTAGGGGGGAGCCCTCCTTTTATAGATACAGCGAGTAAATCATGGCCATCAAATTAAAACAATTTGGATGTACAGGATTGCGTCACGTGGCAAATTCTGATTGGGTTAAACACATCATCAGGGCTATTATCCCATGTATATGCATGTACCATATACATATTTTTTCTGATTCACTAATATACTACCACGTTATCATTCAATATTGCATAAATATTTTTATCCAATAAGATTTGACACGTCATCAGTCAATGCCACATAATCAGTCAATGCCACATCATTCCTCCAATCAAATACTTCCACGTCATTGGTCGGTGCCACATCATTGGTCAATGCCACGTCATCAATCAATATTACGTCATAAATGACAAGTACATATGAACAGTGTTATGAATAATACCATGAACAGTACCGTATATGTGAGCAATGACATTTTTACTTTTATACTCCTCCTAAGGTTTTTGACCATTTTGAGTTCAGATTTGCCATCCGTTTTATCATTCGATATCGCATTTATTGTGAAATAACCATGATGCCCCTAAAATATGTAAAATACTTAATTATAATGAAACAAACATAATTAAATTCACAAGAAACTTGAATACATAAAAGTAAAGAAGTTAGTAGAACTTGAAGTAAAAAATGATGATTTTCTCCTTTATAAATATACAATTTCTAGTATTGAACATATCTAAATTTTCTAAATATATGATAAAGTAAAACACGAAACTAATTTAAGACAACAACATCTAACATAGGCGGCAGCGTCATCCATACAGAAATTAATCAAATATAATTATAATATAGGCAATAGGGCCGACCATATAAGGAATAATAATAAACATTATATTTTAGGCAACAGTACCGACCATAACATGATAAAATAAAAACATCACATATTACGCAGCATAGCCGACTATCCAATCAAGTAAGAAGTAAGTATCATATCCTAGGCAACATAATCGGCTATATGTGGATGATATCATGATATAGGCGGCATAACCAGCCATGCGGAGATTAAATAATAATCAATCGTATCATAATAATCATTATAAGTTAAGAGATTATTTAAAACTAAATCTAGCATAAGAGAATTATTATTCAAAGTTAATTTTAATATATTGCCCTTGCATTACAGTTGAAGTGAAGTGTTATTTATTTATTTTCTTTGATTCCCCTAAATCTTTCTTCCTAAACTTGAGAATTTCTCCGCTAATGATGTTTTGGCTTAAAATGAAAAAAGATGGGATTTCTAGGGTTTATGAAAAAATGCAAGGGTTAGAGGTATTTATAGAATTTCTTAAGGCCCATAAGTGGCTAAGATTTGCCACCATATCATTTGATTAATGGTAGAGATTTATTTCTCCATAAATATCTTAATAATTTTTAGAATGCTAAAATTTTACCACCTAGCCCTTAATTAATAGTGGAGATTTATCTCTCCATAAATATTTTAGTAATTTCTAGAATTTTTAATATCTCTATAATATTTCTTGTTACATCATTACTTATGTCATTGCTTATGTCATTATTACTTTTTAATTATTAATTATTTTATTATTATGTTATTATATTATTATACTTTATTTTTATTATAATTATAATAAATATTTAAGAGAGCTTGTTAGGTTAATTATATTATATCTGAGTAAGAAGATTGTACCTGACAATAATAATAATGTGTACTTGCTAGTGCATAATCAATTAAATACAATAAAGATGGCCAACTGATATGTTGTGCCTACCATGTGCTTCATGCCACATCATACTATACCTAATTTGTTTTCTTAGGCCTAGCCTACACACGTGCTAACACATGCTTGTTGTATAGTGCCTACAAAAAAAAGTGAAATAATTTTTTTTCACATTTTTTAGGAAGGCAAGCCAATCTGTTGTTGTACTTTTTTTCTTAAGCTTAGCCTATACACGTGCTTGTCATGTAGTGCGTAAAAA
The DNA here is from genome assembly GCA_030449875.1 of Aegle marmelos. Classification (NCBI taxonomy): domain Eukaryota; kingdom Viridiplantae; phylum Streptophyta; class Magnoliopsida; order Sapindales; family Rutaceae; genus Aegle; species Aegle marmelos. The sequence continues at coordinate 332,679 of JASUUL010000084.1, forward strand.
AAAAAAGTGAAACAATATTTTTTTTATATTTTTCAGAAAGGCTAACTAAGCTGCTGTTGTACTTTTTTCAATTATATATATATATATATATTAATTTCATCAAATTCAATAGAATTGAACATTCAAAATTCAAGTCTATATTTTATAACAATAAACTAATAATAGTTAGAAATGTAAGACCAACTACTAATTTAGATTTTATTCTATTTTAATTCTTTTTTAATATTTAATAAGAACATAAGTAATAATAAATTATTCTTGAAGTTTACCTTAATTATTAACTTAGATTTATATAAAGGCATAGTTCATAGTGCATAATAACATTAATACATAAATTTTATAAAATTATTATCTATAATTTTAATTATTAAAATCATTATATCATGTATCCATTCAATAAATTACAAACATAAAAAAATTTTAGTAATTTTTTGTAACTGAAAGTTAAATGAATTTAAAAAACTTACACTAATAAAATATATTAAAAATTTAATTTCAAGTTATTTATAAAATCATAAAATTTTAAGCTTACTTTCATTAAAACGCAAAACGTACAATTATAGCCCTTTCCATGTGCCATGTTTTAACCTATTTGTAATCGTGTCATGCTTTTAAAGCCAATGTGTCTAAAATTTTAAGCTTAACCTAGCTCATGCCATACCGCATGGCCTATCAAAACATGTCATGTTGTGTCGTGTTGTATAGACACATGTTGTGCTTGTCCTCGTGCCATGTGTTGCCAGTCCATTGGTCATCTCTAAATGCATATTGAAAAATATATTTTTGAGGGCATAAATAAAACACTACTGAATGCTCTGAGAAAGGATAAAGATGGTTTTAAATCAAGGATGGATCTTTTGAAAATTAGAGCTGAATTAGCTCTAAATATTAAAACTAACAAGTGTACCTTTCTTATCTACCTTGTTATATATTAACTAGAGAGGAAAAGGAAAGATTTTGTAAAGCTTTGAAAAGTATTAAGGTTCATGATGAGTATTCTTCAAACATCAACAATTTACTGTCAATGAAGGACTTTAAATTCAAGGCCTTAAATTTCATGATTGCCATGTTCTTATTCAAAAAATTTTACCTACTGTCCTTAAGTGGACCAAATTCTAATGTAGTGCACGTGTTTTACTTATAGCATTAGATGACTCCCATTTCATGTCATATATAAAATATGAGTTTACAATCGACATGTCAACTATTAATATCTTCTCTAGCTGACACGTCATCTATTTTAAAATCTCAATTCAAGTTCATATTCTAGTAATCTCCATCTTGAACCTGAATCTATACTCCCATAGTTTTTTTTTCTTGCTCATCTATAACTTTAATTTTTGCAGATTCTAACTAATGCTTATTGCTTAAACTTAACACTCAGGATAAGCTTATTTAATATGTCAGCTATATTTTCATTTGGAAGAATTTTAATCAATTTAATAGTGCCCTTAATGACCTCAAGCCTAATAAAATAAACCTTGATATTTATACATTTAGCCTTCTCACAATGAACCTAATTTTTGGTCAGATAGCACTTTCAATATTACGATAAATAGTTACTAAATATTAAAACTATCTTAATTTATGCAACATGCCTTCAAGCTGTATTTTTTCTTATAAAGGCCTTCACAATAGCTATATAATTGGCTTTAGTTATTATTGATAGTAGAAAGGTATTTAGTACGAGATCTTCAATTGCCAAGATCTGCTACAAAATCAAAGTTAACATATCCCACCATTAAGCTGTTATTTTTCTATTTGCCCCTATAAAGTAAACTGTAGGGCTTGGTATTCCCCTCAGATATCTTAGAATTGACTTCACAAGCCTCTAATTCTTTTTACCAAGATTTGCCATAAACTTACTAATAACACTAACAGTACATGCGATGTTTGGCTTGGTTAATACCATTTCATATGGTACCTTGGACATCTTAAATTACTTATAGTCAGAGCTCAGGCATTGCTAACTTAATAGTCTAAAATATATAGCCAGTGAAGTACTGGTTTGATGTACAATACCTAAATATGTTTAAGACTTTTAATAGCCTATCTTTCTTCAAAAGGAAAAAAGGTCTTTGGTGATCTATCCCCTTTTAAATCTATCGCGAGTATCTTTTTAGTTGAACTAAGGTCCTTCAGGTTAAAATTAGTTTTTACTTATTGTTTTAACAAGTCCATCTGATTTATATCATTGGAGGGTAAAAGTATATCATCAACATATAAAAGTAAATAGATTATATCATGTTCATTTACGTTATAAAATACACGGAGCAATTAAAGTTGTACTCGCAAAATCCAACTTTTGTATATGATAATCAAACCTCAAATATTATTGCTTAAGTGATTATTTGATGCTATAAATTGATTTCTTTAATAGGCAAACATAGTCACATCCCTTGAAATCTACAAATCCATTAGGTTGACACATCACAATCTCTTTTTAAAGTTCACAATGTAAAAAAGTACTTTTGACATCTATTTACTTAAGACACATGTCATTTATAGCAGTAAGCGATAACATGATTCTAATTAATATATGTTTTAAAACTAGATAAAAGACTTTAATGAAGTTAATCCTTTCCTTTTACGTTAACCTTTTTGTAACCAGCTTAGCTTTAAACCTTTTTGGTTCAATATTAGGGATATCATATTTATCCTATAACCTTTTTTCCTTCTAGTTTCCTAATGAGCTCTTAAGTTTCATTTCTATACAGAGAATCCATCCTATCTTTTATAACTTATAGCAAACATGATGAATATTTACTTGTAATAGGTTTTGCATAAGTTTAGGATTATTTTAGTTTAATTCATATGCTGTTACAAGGGCATGTGCAATTAGTTTTGCATATTCCAGTCGCTTAGGTGCTTTTAACCTTTTCTTTTGTTTATCCCTTGTTAACTAATAATCTTGAATTACAGTTTGCTATGCTTTTTGTACAATAGCTTCATCTACGTTTTCAACGTCATTTACACCTTTAGTCTCTAATAGCTCCACCTCAAAATATAATTCTATAGGTTTAGGAATTTATTGAACATCAATTTTACATATTATATAATCTTTCAACATTTTAGCTTCTTTGAATATCACATCCTTGCTTTTAATGCAACGTGGTGGTTTTAAATTAGTGCCCTAAAATTTAAATATTTAATCCTATTAAGATAGCCTGAAAAGGCATATTTCAAGGCTCTAGGTTCAAATTTTCCTTATTTAGTACATACATAAATAATATAGCCACGTATTTTAGGATTTGAATAAACTATAAGTCTCCCTAACCATATGTCATAAGGGGTTTTAAAATCCAAAGCAGTAAATGAACTTTTGTTAACCAGATAGCAAGCTATATTCAAAGCTTTAGCTAAAAAAGACTTAGGTAATTTAGAATGGAACAACATACACCTAACCTTTTCCATTAAGATTTTATTCATCCTTTCAATCACGCAATTCCATTAAGGTGCATGTTTAACTATTTTGTGATTAAGGATGGCATTCTTAACATAGAAATAACTAAATTATTTATTATAGAACTCTAATCCATTAGTAGCTCTAAGTCCTCTCACTTTTATACTGGTTTGAGTTTCAATTTGAATTCTTCATTTTTTGAAACTATCAAATACCTAATTTTTACTTTTTAATTCATGAACCTTAACTGTTTTAGAGAAATCATCAATTAAGGATAAAAAATCATTGATTTCGTAGAATATTGAGAATTAACTAATTTAAATACTTCCATAGGAATTTAAAAACTAAAATATTATTAAACTCAAAGTCTTGTCTATAAGGCCATAAAAGGGGTATTTTATACTAGTAGTAATTATCCTAAACCATGTAGAAAAAAGAACTAAAACTTTAAATTAGAGAGGAAAACAAATTCTCAAACTTAAGACAATAACGAAATAAATCCTAATATGATATTGATTCCTAATTCTTATCATTCCCCTCAGAATAGAGAAAATCCATCCTTGAATTTGGATTGTTTGCAACAGCATCTTTATCATGATCACCCCTGTAAGGAATAACATGTTTGACATTAAATATATCTATAGTACGGAAATGACTAAGAAGTTTTAGTGGGTATGTATTATGATTTATCTTCTCGATAGTCTCTAAAGGTCTAATTTTCCTTGAAGAAAGATTGCTGTACTCACCAATGGAGAACTTATCTTTAGTTAGAATAGTCAAAACAAGATCTCTCACTTAATATTCTAATGCTCGATGCTTTTTGTTTGTTATAATTTTATAACCTTTAGTAGTCTTCTTCAAAATTTTGTGGCTGCATGAATCTTTTTAATCTATTTAATAAAGTCTTCAACCTTACTGCTTTTGCAAATTAAATTTGGAACTAGAGCCAAGTCAATAGAGGATTATGGATTATACCTATAATTTTCCTGAAAAAGGCTTAAAATAGTACTACGCTTAATTGTTCGGTGATAAGCAAACTTTATATAACTTATAATCTCATGTCTTTAGATTTTCTAAGAATAGTAGACAACTTTGGTTTTACCATTTGTTTGTCGGTTATAATTCGAATTCAATCGAGTGTTACAGTTGTTGGGATGATGCTTAGCACTCGGCTATCTTTGGCATAAGTAGCTTCTGATACCAGTTTTGATAACCCTCAGTCACCTTCTCCATAAACCAAATGTAGTTTTCTGTCTGTTATATTTCGACCAAGATCTAAAGTTGCCTCAATAAATTTTTTGTATTTTTTATAGTTAAATCTAAAGAGTACACAAATGTTCTGGATTTGGTTATTAGGAGTAGGTACCATTAGATACTTCTGGAAAATAATTTATAAGTGCCTTAAAAAATCATATTTAAAGATCTTAGTGACAATAGTTTATAGCTGTAAATGAGGTAGCATGTCTATATCAAACAACGCATGAAGCACATGACCCGAGAGTCAAAAATAAAATAGTACAAAGAGAAAACAAATAATGATAACATGAAATTATTAAAGAAAAAAATATAAATGATAAAAAAATAGTGAAATAAAACAACATTAAAGTAAAAGTTATTTAAAAGTAGTTGCGACTGTGGCTCATATTTTTCTTTGGTTTTATGTCCAGAAATAGCTTAACACTCTCTATGGGTCAATGATAGGCTTCTTATCTAGTTTTCTTATAAATTAGAAAACAAGGCCGTTTATAGTCAGATTCTCAAGACTATATTATATATATTCTTTCTAGAATAATGGTCATAACTGGAGTATTGTATTTTGTACATATTCATTGGGACGTATTTTAAGAGACAAAAGAATGTCATCTAATGAATCTTTAGTCAAGCCATCCCTAATAAATTGAATCTTGTCTTCTCTATTACAGACACTATTTTTAAAGAACATGGGTTTCTATTACATTCCATTTTAGTACACTTGTGACACACATTAGAGAGCTTTTGAGCTCTTCATTTTCTTGAATAATTTTCTTTACCATAACCAAACATGTATATAATAAATTTAGGAGGTAACTCACCTGTCAATCATACTTTGACTTTGATTATCCATCAGATATCAATAAGGATGTTATTCTTCATAAGCAATCGCATGTGTTCAGACCGAGCATTATAAATAATTAGAAAGACAATCTAAGGAAGTAAAGGAAATCACTTGTGAAGCTTTACTAAGATCACATCTTTATCCATGTCTTCAACTTAGAATATCAGTTATTATGGGAAATTGAAGTAACTAACATTGATTGTCATAGAGTATCGTTATCCGCCACTTAATCAGGATAATAAATTAAAACACAAAAAAAATTAATGTCAGAATCATGCTCTTATTGAATTTATCTCAAGCTCCAATTATATTTCGTAGATGCCTCTCTCAATTTCTCAAAGTTGTCCTTTTAAATCCACAATGTGGGAAACTAGCCCTGGCAGTCGCAACTCCCAAATAAGATATTTTTAACAAAATCATATCCGATCTCTAAGATGAGGTTGTATACGTTAAAACTGTTTAAGAATGTTCAAGAGGAGCTGTATAGTTAATGTATCAGAATCATGCTCTTATTGAATTTGCCTTAAGCTTCAATTATATTTTGTAGATGCCTCTCTCAATTTCTCAAAGTTGTCCTTCTAAATCCTCAACATGGAAAACTAACTCTGGTGGTCACAGTTCCCAAATAAGATGTATTTTATAAAATTGTATTCAACCTCTACGATGAGATTATGTCAAAACTATTTCAGAATGTTCAAGAGAAGTTGTATAATTAAGGCATTCATAATTACAAGTGATAAGAGAAATCTAATAAAAAAATTTTTATAAAAATAATCAAAATAATCACAAGAAAAATAAAAAAGAAAAACTAAATCACTAAAAAATCTCAATTTAAAAATTAATGGGTCATGTAAATTTATTTCATGTCCTCTCTACGTGATTGGTACTCGAAATATGACTTTAATCTGACCATTAACTTTAAAGGTGATATCATTCTATGGATCTTTAATTTCAATTAGTTTATGTGAAAAAATAGTGTGAACAATAAAGGAGCCAGACCATTGGGAGTGTAACTTACTTGGGAATAAGTGTAAGGGAGAATTGATAAAAACACTTTCTGACCTTCTGTTAGCTATAATCTTTATTCTAAGCTAGCTTGCTGCATGTCGAAATTGAATTTCTTGATGGCTCAGTACGCAAGGTGCTCGAATTCTATAGGTAAGTGACAAGCTTTTCCATGCACTAGCTTATACGGTGACATCCCAATTGGGGTATTAAAAATTATTTTATATACCCATAATGCATCATCAAATCTCAACGACCAAGTTTTTCTACCTGATTTCACTATATTTTCTAATACATGCTTTATTTCTCAATCAGATATCTTAACTTGACTACTGGTTTGTGGATGATATGAGGTCGTTACTTTGTGAGTAATGGAATACTTTGTCTAAAAATATCGAATAATTTATTACAAAAATAAGCACCACTGTCACTGATTATTGCTTGTTGTCTTGTTTCTTAAGAGTGAAGAATGCGCGATTTACTATCAGCATTAGTCTGTTATCACTATGCTCTTTAATAGATTATGCACTGCCACTATTATCAAAAGTTGGCTCTTCAGTGAATTCTATATTGTTCCTTCTAGTAGTCTTTACTTTTCTTAGTTCCTACAAATATGCCTTTGTCGTACTTTTCTCCTGTTTTACATTCTATCATTTTATGCCCATTTTTTTCTACAACTAAAACAATGTACTCTCAAACTTGAGGATTAGGTTTTACTACTTTGACTAATTTTACTAGATTTACTAATCTTATTTGGAGGATTCGGAGGAGTGAAATTATAAAATTAGGAAATTAGGTTTTAATTATCAATAGTCATACTACGAGAACTCGGAAAGCATGAGTCACTAGTATGTCGACTAAATTGCTTCTTTGACTATAAAGCCTGTTAGTATGCTTCTAAGATTAAGTATGGATTAAGTAAATTTAGCTAGTCTTTAAATTGTGACCGTAGGCCTCAATGTAATGAGAAGCCTATTGTTCTTCTATTTCAGCCAAGTTATTTCATGCTACTAAGTAATAGAATTCTGTAGTGTAATCATCTACTGATTGATTACCTTGTCTTAAATTTTATAATAGTGAGGTAAGAATGCTCTATGTAAATACTTTTTTAGCTTTTTCTAATAGCCAATTTTCATTTTGCCTTGCCTTATCCTTATCTTTTTATTGCCACCAAGCTATTACTCTTCCATGAAAATGAATCACAGCAGCAGAACTAATTTATTTTCATGAACTTCCTTATATTCGAAAAGATCTTCAATGGCGTTAATCCAATCCAATAATTCTTTAAGTCAACCACTTCCCTAGAATTTAGGAATTCAATTCTCAACCTAGATATCCATCTTTTATTATCAATGGACTCAATTCCATGTTAATGCCAAGAGAATAAGTTAACGATATTTTCGCTTAATTTATCCTTGTATTCTAGAGTACGATGCATTCCTCAGGTAACTCCGCTATTCATGCTATTTGTGTAGCTAATGTATCAATTCTTGCTATCATACTAGCCAGGGCTTTATCTATAGAAATATCATCTTGATTGTAAATTGTAGTATGAGCATTATGAGTTTTACTTGAAGGCATCTTTTTAAATTCGAGTTTTAAAAAGCATCTTGGCTAAAACTATATCTAAGTAAAAGTTGTATATTTTCAGTGACAATAGTAAATAATCGAGCAAAGATTAGTGGATATAAAAGAATTTAGTTCTGTAGTGGTGGTTTACTAATCGAGGCAGTGATTTTACTAAAATATTAGAGATAAATGTGATGGTTTTATATTGGTCTCAATTCTGATGATCGGTTCGTCAATTTGTAGTAGAGAATGATAAGAAAGGTTGAGCTCATAGAGAGAATTTATTAGTAAGGGTGGTGATGGCCAACACGAGTGATCTAATGAATGACAAATGCTGTTGACATGGTTGTTTTGGTTGTTTTTTTGGTAAGATCAATGGCAAAAAAAGAGGTTTGGATTAATACGATAGGATTGCCAGCTTATTCTGACTTGGATGGTACTAGTCACGGGCAGATCTATAAAGAAAAGTGAATGTCAACAACCTTGGATGGCAGTTGACAAGGCTGCCACTTTTTGTTTCAATTTCATTTTTTTTAAGATAAAGCAAAATGAGAAAATAAAAGAAGGAAAAAGAAAGGGTTTAGTGGTAGAAGGGTTTAGATTGGTGATACCAGGTTTTAACTCTGATACTGATCTGATGCAGCAGAAGTTTAATGTTCAAAATATTTCGTTGATTCAAGAGAATATCAGAATAAAAGAACAACTAAATTTATTTTGATTAAAAGAATATCACAAATGTAGGTGTTAAAACTCTTTGATTCTATAAAATATTAAAAATTAACTAACTTAAATACTTACACAGAGATTTAAAAACTTAAATATTATTGAACTCAAAATCTTGCCTTTAAGGCTACAAGAAGGGTTATTTATGTTAGTAGTAATTATCTTAAACAATGTAGAAAAAAGAAACTAAAACTTTAAATTAGAAAGAAAACAAATTCTTAAACTTAAGACAATAAAGAAACAAATTCTAATATAATATTGATTCCTAGTCCACATCACTAACACACTTACGGAGATTAAATTCCTTTTTAACTTAGGTAGATGTTTCATATTGTACAATTCCCTAATGTACTATCTGACATATTTAGTCTTATAGAGCTTATACTAGTAACTTTACAGGATACGTTGTTTCCCATTATAACTTTACCACCATCATATTATAGATATTTGGTAAATAGATGTCTATTTGGGCACATGTGTAAGTATGTCCAAATCACGAACCTATTTCCTCTCAGTTTTATTATAAGTGGCCATAAGAACTCCAGCTAAGTCATATCACTCTTCCTGTTCATCAGAAGCAATAGTAGAATCACTATTTCTTCTTTTGACCTCATTAAGCTTGTTCTTTCTTTTAATGCATTCCCTTTTTGAGTGACACTCTTTATGGCACTAAAAGAATTTTAATTTTTTATTCTTTGACTTTGATCTTCTTATTTTCTTTTCTTTTCAACCATTCCTTTTTTTTTAATCTTACTCTTGCATTTAATCACTCATCATTCTTTGCTTTTGATTTCTTAGAGCTTTCTTTTGTACTCAAGGCTTCTTTAACATCTTATATAGTCAAGGATTGCCTTCTGTATTATAATTGTCAACAAAGTGCTTATATAAGGGTGGCAATATAGGTATCTTTATGTCCTTAAAATCTAAAATGATCTTGTTAAAGGCATCAACATGAGCAGATATTGAATTACCCTCTTTCATTTGAATGGTGTAAAGTCTTTTTTTTATATTTAATCTTTTTGTGAAAGAATTTCTTAATTTATAAATCCTCTAGCAGAAATAGCATGTAATACTTAATCTAGCAGAAATAGATCATTCGTCTATCTAAGTAATTTATGACCAAGGCTCAAGAGTATAATGTTGTGTGCTTTGTCTATGTCATTTTAGATATCATATCTTTAATCTTGCTAATTTGCTTTGAGCTTTATGCATCCTCCAAAACTTCTTAAATGCTAGGATGAACTAACAAAGTCCTCATCTTAAGTCTTCAATGATAAAAATCATTATTTGTAGTCAACTTGTCTATACCCACCTTCTAAGTTGTCATTCTTTATGGACAAGAGTGAGAATATGTGCTTTATTACCAATTTATTACAATTAAATAAGATTTTATCCAATCTAATTACCCAAGATTACACTCTACACATTGATCTTGTATATAGCATTTAATTAGAAAATAGAAAACAAATCAAATATTGATAGAGAATGTGGGTAGGAAAAATTGAATAGAGAGGATTATAAAGGTTTGAGCAAGTATGCCTATTTCCTCTCACAAGAATCAAAACTATGGCTTTATTACTTCGATTCAAGTTATAAGCTTATAAATGTATTGCAATAAACTATATATTATTGATTAGAATTTCAAAGACTATATATCTTGTTTTAAATTAATCTTGCAAGTGGGTTAAAGAGCCAGTTTGCATTTTGGGTTTGTTGAAATAAACCTAGAGTTTCCTGCCTTTCTCAACTATTCTTGATAGCTTATTTCCATATGCCAAACTCGTGAGAAGCATCAGTGAAATAAATGGCATCAGCAAATGTCATTTCAGACGTTTGTTAACAAAGTTTATCACGTGTAGAATACGTGTTTTTCTTATAGCATCAAAAGACACCAATTTCATGTCATACACAAAATTAGAGTTTGTAATCGCATGTCAACTATCCAAATCATTTTTGGCTGATTGTGTCGTCTTATCTAGAACCTCAATTCAGGTTCATGGTTACAGATCATTAAATTTCTCGAGAAATAGCCTGTTTATTTTCTCTTATTAAACAAAAAACAATGCATACATATGTTTCTTCCTCAATAGGTGCATACTAAGATAGAAAATGGTGTTGCTATATAAGATACCTTGTGTTGGATATCATAAGAGCTTCTCCCTTGACATTAATTGTTTCAACTTTGTAGCACGACTCCACTTGCATTACTTAAAAGAGTGAAGTAACTCTAGTAGCAAAAGACATGCATGTTGCTAGTATAAAAGTAAAAATTCTTATAACATGCGACATGACATTTTATAGAGTTATAGTTGAGATATAGGTTGTCATTACCATCTTTTAAAATTCGTGTTAAAATGTAATTGGGCTCTAAATAGTGGTGGTGTGAAAAAGGATAGACCTAGATTCATTTTAATGGACTTCGGGTGTAAATCTGATCCATTTGTATTATCTTCTCAAGCTAAACAAGCTTTTAATATACCTGATCAAGTTGAAAAAAGGTTGTTGGTAATGTGTTGTATCCCCATTATAGGCAATCATAACATTACAAAGGAACATGATGTGCATAATACAACTGAACACTCTTCTAAAAGTGAAAAAGCAATTTATGCACAAAATTCTAAAGAGGTAATTTATAAATTGATATGCCTTATTACAAAGCCAACAATGAGTTTTTTCATTGTTTATTATTTAATTACAATCAAGCTTTTGAAATTATGACCTTTATGTTGTAATTTTTTGATATGTTAATTTCTTCAACATGTTTAGTGTATTATGGCTTCTTTTGTATTTTATTTATTGACTTTCTAAACTATTGTCTTATGCTTGTTAAGTGGAATTATTTTTTGTGATGTCAGGTATATTTGAACGGTTAATAGAAATGGTATTCTTAAATATAATGTGCATTAATTATAGAACGATGATTATAATTATCTAGATGGTGATGTCACTAATCTTGATGTTTCTTTATATGCTAGGGGCTCTAACTATGAAAAAAATGAAAAAGACATGGAAGGTGTTATGAATGCAATGGTTGGTATGGAAGGTGTTGTTTCTACTTTTAAAGATGTTGATATAGATGCTCCAGAGAATAGTAACGCAACCAAATGCATACATATGGGTACTAGGTAGAACAAAAAGATGAAAATGATGAAAGCAAGGATCGTCGTATAATATAACATACTGGGAGTTCGTATTGGTGATGACGCCACTAAGCTGGCTATATGTCATGGAGTTATAATTTGTACTTCACTTTTAATTTTATTTCCTGAGTGGCATAAAGTTTTAGTTAAGACAAAGGAGCATTCATGGGAATTTGTTCAAATACCTCTCTAAATTCTATTGTACTGATTTTAAAGTTGAAAAAAAATGAACATTTAGGGGGGAAAATAAAAAAAATTGAAAAATATGAATGTTTTTTTATTTTACGAATCCAAACATAAACAACCATGTTACATTTTATTTTTTATTAGGCCAATTTAAGTTACATTAATTAAGTCTTTAATCATTAATTTAAAATTATATAAAATGTTTGAACATTAAACAATGATTGTATAAAAGCAATCTACAAAATAGTAATTTCTTATTACATCATCAAACTATATAATCTTTTATGAAATTACTGTCACCTCGTAATATTGGTATTAAACGCACTGCATTGTTCATTTTAAGAGTAAGAAGTAGCTATTATTGTCAATTGGTCATGCATTTTTTAATTTCAACTACATGCTGACAAGATAGTATATAAATCCCTAGTTGCTAATCGTCAAATCAATAAACCTATTTAGAAAAAGTTCATCAATTAGCATTTATCTTATTGCCTTTCAAGTGAGTATCTTGTTAAACTGGTTTCATCACTTGTTAATATTTGTTATAAATATACCGATATTTTGAAATTATTCAGAAAGTCAATCGTGCTAATAAAGAAAATGGAGCCTTCAATAAGTTGAATTATCAACTTAATCGATTGATGCAAGATATGGTAAGTACATAGCGATTAGTTCATAATAAGTTAATTTGTTCAGAATAATAACTATTAAGTAGACTCAAATTGCAAGACCCTAAGATGTAATGCACGTTATTTTTTTATTTTTAATTTTTACCCTTATTAAATTGGTTAGAATAATTAATATTGGGTGTTTGTGTGCGAGTAAAACTTATCAATTTGTTTTAAATAAGTTACGTAGGTTATTAGATTTTATAAAAAAAAAAACAATTCCTTAAAACTCACGTATTTTTAATAAATAAAGTATTTATTAATTTCCAAAAGTATTTAAGAGGAAGCCATATTTTAAAGAAAAATTGTCTTTTATTTTCTGTACGGTTACAAACCCTAGAAAAACAAATAAAGACACATAAGTTCTAGAGAAGGAAAAGAAAGTTTTATAATTTAATTGCTTGGTGTTTGCCTTAAGGTATTAAGTATTTCTTTGACTTATATGATTTATTTTTATTCGTTATTTGCCTTTAATTACTCGTAGTATGATTTGTGTAATATATGTGTGTTTGTAATGCTGTGATGATATAGACAGTCTGTATTCTTTACTTCAAATTATTTTCTTTATTTAAAATCACATAAATACATTTTTATATCATGAAAGTAGACATCCTAAGCTTTCAATGCTAGCTTTTGTGTTGAGATCCTCTAAGCATGGAAATTGTCATGATTTTTCAAATTTAGGTTATTGATGTTAGAATATTCCAATTTTTAGTAACAATTCTCACTTTTAGAAATTTTTTTCATAAGGTTGCACATCTTTAATAATTATGGTGAGTTTTTTATCAAGAGATTTATGTCTCTTATGATTTCATATTTAATTTGGTAATTTTATTCACCATGGCTAAATTATTTAAAACCATAACATGCAGTTGCTATAGATTTGCAAATTGTTTTGCAAAGTTATAGAAGCTAAAAATGTAACAATCAGGCTAATTTAGGAGGGTAAAATAAAATATGAATTTTTGAAACTTTGTCCTCAAATCTAGAATTTTCCAAACAAGTTAGATATTCTTAGAGATAAAATGCTTTTAAAATAGTTTCAAGCGTACATATTTATTAATTTTAATTATATACTTTCTAAATGTGTCTACTATATTTAGAAAAAGAAACATATTATGTCAAGCACTAGGGAATATTTTGTGAGTTTCCTAATTGATAAAGGTCTGCTTTGATCAATGCTTGATAATTTTGTTATTTTAGTGAAAGGTCAATATTCTAACCTGATTTTCACTTGTGTTTATTTTTGTGAAATTTTGTATTCAATGCTATGCATGTTCATATTACCTTCATAAATTTTCATGGTTTTCCGACATATATATAGGTTATTAAAAATCAACATAAGCAGGATACTCGTGTTTATGTCTAGAATATATATAAGTATTGAGCTTATATAAGTGCCTATGATTTAAGGATGATTGAGATTAGAGGTGAGCAAAATTCGGTTTGGTTCTCATTATTTTATAAAATTTTTAAAAACTAACCTTTAATGAACTGACTTGACCTAACCCAATCAATTTGTTTCTAGTCGGTTCGAGTTAGATTTAAATCAACATCTCTTTTATTAGCATATCTTTTATGCTCACCCAATTAATTCAATTTTTTTTCAATGCTTACATTAAAAATTAAAAAAATAAAATACAAGTTGTCAATCAAGATACTACACAATCGCCCAATAATCAACTAATAAATAACATCCATTAATAGAAATAATTTGCTATAAATTAAAATAAAAGCTTTCAATAATTCAATCCATGACTTCCTTTCTTCCTTTTCTTAAAAGCTTCCATCGGCCATAGTTAATGAATCTAATGATATAAGTGCAGATTTCTCAAGCTCTACAAAAAACTAATTTAATATAAATTAATCTAACAAATAATAACTAAACAGACATAAATTACAATCTTGAAGTTGAAAGACTTAGCTGATTGAATTATTTGATAAAACTCTAAGTCTTGAATGCATGAATTATCAATGTTAACATGAACCTCTTTATTGCTAGCAATTGAAGAGCGTAACCAATTTTTATAAACAAATCAAGACTTCTACCATTTGAGGAGTCAATGAACTTAGGATATTTTGAGTACTTTAAAGTAGTGGATGTTAAAACAACTCTAAGCAACTCTAAGCAATCAAGCAAACTAAGTGGATATAACACAACTGAATAAGACAATGAAATGGATATAACTAAGTAAGGGCAAGCGAGCTGGTACGCATTAGTTCATTTAAACTCGCTGAAAGACGTTACGCAACAATTATAAATAATACATGTATATATAGGTATAGTAATACTTTCTTAGTATCACCCGATTTGATAAAACATAACATTTAAGATTTATGTGTACCATGGAATGTGAAATCATTGTACAATATTATTATTCAGTAAGCTAGGTAGAGTTTAATAAACATTAACAAATAAGTAATAATGATTAACTAATAATGTGCTTTGAAAATTAATCAAGAGCACAACACAACACTTAAACGTGTAATTAGTAGTAATGCAAAATTATGAAACTGCCTTCTTTAGCCTCTAATTTTTTGTTCTCTATTTTTGTTTTGGTTGTTTTTTGCAGCACAGAAGCTGTTATTAAGCTACCAGGTAATGTTATAGTTCCAGCAGTTATTGTTTTTGGAGATTCGATTGTCGATGCAGGCAATAATGCTCAGACTACAATTTTCACTTTAAATAAGCTTATTTTTGGATATTGAATTATAGTAGTGGTTAGGAACTCGCAAGAGATTCTTGCTGAGTATTTTGAGTTATATTAAAACAGCTCATAAAATTGTTTAACTTAATTAATGCCTTTAATTAATTAATCAAAGATAACAATGTCAATAATTTATCAACAAAAACCCAATTTCAAGCATCAAACAAAACATAAGAAAAGCTTATTTTGGTCGAACCTATAAGAATAAATAGAGAGAAACTGACCAGAAATAAACAAAAACAAAATAAAAATTACGGCAAAGATAGAAAGAGAAACTGACCTTAGATGGCAAGCTCAGCTGCAGCTGACGAACGATAATGGTTGGCTATGTCATATTCAATGGTTGGCTATATGAGATGTAATGGAGGCTATGAAATTTAGAAAAGAAAGAGGATATTTGTGAGTAATGTTTTACTTGACGGGGATGGTTTGCTTGTTTAATTAATCTCAATTCTGTTTCGGCTTTCATCCATCCCAACCGAAATTAAACCGTCTAATTCAGTTTATTAGATGCTCGAATGAGTTATCAAACTGAATCTAGAACCTAATAGAAACGGTTCAATTCGATTCAATTCATTTGCCTGGTTCGATTCCTTAAATTTTTGCCACCCCTAATTAAAAGAATGTTTAAGGTTAGAAATAATATTGATAAGGATATATTTATAATGATTATAAGATGCGGGTGAACTCATTAGTTTGTTCTTGAGGTATTGAGTTGATTGCTATAGATCAAGGCATTGAGTTGACATTTTTATGATGCTTTATAATAAATGAAATTGATGTGGTAAGATTTATGTTTAAATGGAAATTTTTATAAAATTGATTTGGAAAAATTTAAAAGAATTTTGTAAATAAAAACAATTTTAAATAAATTTATATAAATGTATTTTAAAATAAATTTTCTTTCTTAAGAAATTAGTTTACTTAAGCAAAATATTTTCTTAAAGAATGTTCTAAAAGAATTAAATGATAAAAGAAAGGTTCTTAAATGTTTAAGAGAGTCTAAATGCCATTTATGATAGGAGGTAAGGTGAATTAAAAAAATCTCAGCTTATAGTTCGTAATAATGTATAAGATACAAATATTATGATGTTATATAATATTATGGCAAACTTGCTAGTATGATGAGGATCTTGTGCACAATAATGTTATGAATAATACGAGATATAGTACTCCAAACAAGGTACAATGTGGGGTATAATACCTTGAATGATGACCAATGTGATTACTAGGCATAGGCTACCAAAAGTTTATGTTTTAATATTTTTATGAATGTTTTAATGTTTTTAATAATTTTACATGAATTTATCTCTTATACTAAATGAAGATATTATTATAAGATGATATAAAATGTTTAAATGTATAATGACAAAGGTTTTCAAATATTATGTAAGGATTTGCTTACCAAGTTGGCAACTCACCTCTCGTCTTTAATATTTTGCAGATAGATTAGAGATGTGGCTTGAATACTTAGATGAAGATTTCTTTTAGTAAATCTTTAGAGTTATTTTAAAGATCAAATTTGGCTAGACTTTTTATTTTAGATTAGAGACTTTTCTTTGGAGACTTTATTTCATATGTTTTACATAAGGATTCAGATGAAGTATGAATAATGATTGTCTATCTTAAATTTTATTAATAAGAATAAACAATGCGAGATTTCATTCCAATTTTAATAGGGAAAGCAAAACATGAGATGAAGTCAAATGGAAGAAACAATGTACTTACATAACCATTGGATCGATTTCCTCAAACTTGTTGTATGCAAGGGTTTCATAAAGTTATAACCCTTATAATGTGCTTTTACATAATTCATTCACACAATAACCATGCTAGAGAGATTGACTTGTATGCGTAGAAGAAATCAATTAAAAGTCACCTAAAGGAAATCAGCAATCAAATAAATAAGACATTTTGCACTTTTCAACCAATTCCTAGCCATGGTATTGATGATTGCTTGGAATGAGAACGTGGATACAATTAAATAGAAGCTTATTTTGTCTTTTTTTTCAGCCTCTATGTATAAACAATGCTAGAAGAGTGGTTGAGTTGTTAGTTAATATTCTATTTTACAAGAGCCTAATAATTTGTAGAACTCAACTAGAAAAGAAAGGGAAAAATAATAAAATTTAAGAAGGGACTGATGAAAAAGATAAGAATACATATAATAAGGAAACAGGGACAACAAAAAACATTACTATCATTCCAAGAAAAGTCTTAACACTTGACACTGACTTGCCAATTGATAATGCAAATAAAAAGGGAAAATCGAAGCTACATAATTCCTAAAATAATTATTTCATGAAAAGATACAATTAGCTAATAATATATGGCAACTTCTATTTGGCAGTCGAAGAACTGGAGCTATAAATTTAAATAAAAGTAAAAGAAAGAAAGATGCATTGCAACATGTGCTAAGAAACACTTGGTATATGGTGGCGATGCACAAAAACATTCATACAATGCTACAACTCTTTGGTTGATTTTATGGCATGTATTTGTCTCCATCCAATTGGCTTCTGTATAGGATTAACGATAAATTTCAGCTAAAAGGTATTGTGATCCATGTTGGGAAGATGGAATGTGATGATGTGTTAGTGATATAAGTGGTAGAACTTAATACTACTGAGGTTATATTAGACAAAACATTTTAATTTTTCTTTGCACTTGAATTAGTTTATATGATGTTTCAGTACTTGTCTAATGATAAGTGTTGTATTTTGCCTTACCTATTTTAGGTTATTATATTACTCAATAATCTTAAATAAAAAAGGAACAAGACCATTTGGATTCATTGGTCTAGGTTTTAAGTACCGAACATTTCCTATCCTAACAAAGCAAAAGTTGTGTGAAAGTTCCTAAAAATGACCCATAAAGGACAATTCTTATTTATGCTATATAATCCTAAGTCTTGAAATTTCAAACTATAATTAAATTTTGTTATCATTATTTATTCATTCCAACTTTTCTTTCATGACTACTAAAAGAAAAGATGTTTATTCATATGCCTAGGTTTCATCTATCACCTTACTCTAGATCAGTTCTAGACATTTCCTACCCTAACAAAGCCTTATTTCGATATGGTGAAAAGAAGTGTTATATTTTGATCCTAAAGGGCACAATGCTCTTGATCTTGATTTAGAATAGCTTATTAAATTATATATAATCCTTATATTCTCATTTTCTTTAATATAGTTTAGGTCTTCCTTATATTCTCATTTTCTTTAATATAGTTTAGGTACTTAACTATGGTAGTTTATCATATAGTGATGCGACACTAGTCTCAGTTGAGGATTATAAGGAAAGATACAATTATGGTTTTAACATGACCTTAACAAAATGTTTTGTATCTATCACTTTAAGCCTAAAATGGAATATATTTGTAATTATCTTTTTGGTTTATAGGTATGAACTTAACAAACAAGAAGTAAGGAATATAGCTATTATTTCTAAAGGTATATAAAGGACATTGTAGTAAGCCTTAGTTTGCTAGTGAATGATACGTGTCAATGATGAATAATACCATAGGATTGGTTTATACCATATGTATTGCAATATTATAAAGTTTTGACAATGTTGATTTTATGTTTATCGGCTCCATGGAAATACCATACACACTCAAGTTGTTAGAAAAAGTTTGTTTGGAATGGATATTGTTCTAAGATCATTAGCGCAAAAATAAATAGTTAGCATAAAACTTAAAAACCTTTGTGTTACTTCTTATATGTTATAATTTTGAAATTCAAGTTATATTTGAAAATTAGTGTTTGACTTTAATAGATAACACTTTATAATAATAGTGTTGGGTATACTTATTGATGTTATGCATATAGATAGAGTTTGAATTTGTAATGATTCTATTGAATCTAAAGCTAAAGAGTTTCATTTTAGCAGCTAACTTTTTTTAATGATAAGCTAGGCATATCCAATTGGTGTTGTGCATGAAGGTTGAAAGAAATTGTTGGACTTAGAGTTTTGCTAGGTATTTGCTGAGAATGGGAGTTTATCTATAGGAATTTTGTTGAGACTATGGGAGGAGTTTTGTAACAATCCAAACTAACACGTGTAGAGTACGTGATGAAAAAGATTACTTACAAATTAAAATTCTTAAACATAAAATTTTAAACTGAAATATCTTAAATATTTATTTAATTATAACTATAAATTCATGTCTAATATTAAGTAATATCTTCTGAAGACATACATATACTAAAAGTCTAAAATATCTCAAATTGCAATTTCATAACAAAAATAAACCTAAAGGAATCATGACTTTATTCTTTCTTTTATTCAACTAGCAAAAACAAATATATCTTTAACTCTATTGCTAAACACCTCTCTTAAAAAAGAAACTTAATCTGCTAAAAGTAATGACGAGGGATAAGCTGTTAACTAGATAAGTAAACTATTCCTAAAACACTAAGCCTATCATTACCAAAAATATTGTAAGCCCTCATTTTTAGTAAAACATATAATATAGTTTATAACTTTTCTTAAAATGACATATTACAATAATAAAGTTATAATAATTTTAGAATATCAAAAGTACATAAATTATGAAAGCAAATCATATAACTTATACACAGATAATAAAATGTTAACTTATGCCATATAGTATTACCTATAGTCCCGGTGACTAGCCTAGAACATAATCATAATCAAAATATCATGTGCACACTCAAAGTATAAACCCAATACTGATCCAAAACTTATATGTATTGTATGATACAATCAGAATTAGAATTACTATGGACAATGGGCTAACACATTCAAATCAAATTTTCATATATAATGACTTATATATGACACTTTACACTATATGTGGCACTTTGTGCATGTTTACCATCAGAAGGTGGTCCTTATATCGTCTTACGAGGTGGCTCCTATACAATAAAAATAATTTAAAATAATACATGGGATAAAACTTGCGATTATATTCAGAAATGTCCATAATAATAATTTAAGATTGCAATATCAATTCCATTCTTATATTCTATAAAGAAATTTATAAAGTCAATCTTGTAATAAAACAATTTACTCTTTTGAAAGCATTGATGATACTCTATTAAAATCATAAAAATAAAAAAATTGATTTCAAAACATTTACACAAACTAAATTTGTTATGAAAAGTAATTAATTTTGGAAAAACTATACAAACACATTTCCTTATATTAATATTAAAATAATCGTACTTGTCCAGCATTGAGAATAAAGTTACTTATCTCGTTTCTCTAGATTGATCTAATAATCTTAAAAGTCTCTAAGAATTTAATTTTTTGTGCATACCAATACTTGTCTAATTCTTAGAATTTTAACTCTTAAACTAGAGGCTGGAATGATATAATAGTTGGACATCCATGAGTATCACTGTAGAATGCTCATGAAGATTTGATATTAAAAATAATTTTAAAACTATTTATTTCTTAACAAATTCAAAACTGTTTCACAATATATTTAACTCAATAGAGTGGTTCTGAAAATTTTATAAAATTAGAAAAAAATAAAACAATTATAAATTTAAAACTGTGAAGACTAGAGACACATATCAGTCTCTGTTTAAAATTTCAATAATTTTAGGCTTCTTTTATTGTGCAAATAAGTTTTTGAATCTACTTGTTCTGCTCGAATCACAATTTTCCAATGTAGTTGTGTCTGCTTTAAAATTACGTATAAAGCTGAAAATGAAATCAAATTTGATGAAGCAAAATTTATTCAAGAAGCTCTACATGTTTAGTTTCTAGAAATATAAATTTCTAAGAAAATCATTGAGAACATAGATAATTAAAATTTGACATACTCATGCTATCCGGAATTGTCTAATGTTGATTAATGTATTAAAAATTGATAATCAAGTCTCAATAATAAATCAAAACTCTAAACAGAGAAAAAGAGAAAAAGAAATAAATGCCGTAGACTTAGGATTATGAAAAAAGAAAAAATATGTATTTATAGAGTCTTAAGAAGTCCTATTGGATTTGAAAAAATAAACCTATGCATAACCTTAGTTATAATTTTAATATCCTTATTAATAAAGGTTATAGAGTCTTATGTGTATCCTAATAAGAGTTAAATTTTTATAATTAAAATTTATGGAATATAGCTTTACAATTCTCCTTTTTTAAGAAAAATTCGTCCTTAAAATTTAAAAATTATGGCATGCATGAAAGAAAACTTAATCCACTTTCTCATTCAAAGAAACCTTAATTCATTTTTGTGTTTATCTCAATGAATTCTCACACAACAAATTAATACAACCAAGAATTGAAACTTACCTCTAAATCTTCCCTTAAGAATATTGAATTCAAAGGGCATAACTTGAATTCATGTATTAGTCATGGCAAACTAAGAAGTGAATTTTCTCCTTCTTTTTTTTTTATTTTCTTCTATCTCTCTCTCTCTTTCTATCTTTTCTTTTTCTCTGCTTATCTCTCTTTCTTATAATGGAAAAGACATATTATTTTATGAGTAGTAATATAGTTATAAATTTTTATACAAACTGTTTTTGTATAAACTAATGTAGCATGATTTAATTGATTAGAATGAAAATTTTTTGGCCCATATAATTTATTTTAATTATTTTTATATTTTCATTCAACTAATGAATTAATGCCATATTAGTTTATACAAAATAAATTTGTACAAGATTTTATAACTATATCATTACTTTTATTCTATTTATACTATAGTTTTAAAGATTACAAAAATTAAAATAACTTAAATACCCTTAAGAGAATTGGGGTATTACACTCTTACCCCCTTAAAAGAATTGTGTCCTTGAAATTCACTTTTGATTATGCCTAAAAGAATGCAAACCTCAAAATCACTTATGACTAACAAATCCTTACAAGGACGTAAGGAAACACATCATGCTTTTTGTTGCACTACTCTAATAGTTGAATTATATACTTTTTGAAAGAAAATCACAAAGCCTAAAGGTTTGGCATAGACCTAATTCTATTTATCCTTACAAAATGCTTCCCAAGCGATGTAAGATGTCACAAACATCCACACATTTCTAGTTGGGAATTACTCTGATACCATTTGTAACACCCCAAACTAGCATATGTAGAGCACATGATGAAGGAGTTTACTTACAAGTTAAACTCCTTAAACATAAAATTTCAAACTGAAATGCCTCAAATATTTATTCAATTAGAACCATAAATCCATGTCTAATACTAAGTAATATCTTCTGAAGACATAAATATATCAAAAGTCTTAAATATCCCGAATTGTAAATTCATAACTAAAATAAATTTAAAAGAATCATGACTCTTATTCAACTAGCAAAATACGATCAGAATCAAAATAACTACTTATAATGAGCCAAAATTTTTAAATTGAATTTTCAAATGTAATGACTTATACGTGGTACTTTACAATATATGTAGCACTTTCCTACACATCTGCCCTCAAGAAGTGGCCCCTATACAGTTTCAAGAGGTGGTCCTTGGATAATAAAAAATAATTTAAATTACTATTGAAGAAATTAATTGACTACGCATAGGGTTTTAATTTGGGATTTTTAGATTTAACATTTATTGTGGTGTTTTGAGTTGATAAAAACAATCCCAAAGGGTCAAGAAACGTTTCTAGCAGAGTAATTTTGTGAGAAATCATAAGAAAGATAATGAATTTTTAAGAGAGAAAGCTCAAATTTCGTGGGTATGGAAAAAACTATAAAGGCTTAAGAATAGTGAAGAAGAGAAACAGGAAAATATTTATATAACAAGAAAACGGCGAACCTTTTATTTGGAATTAGTACGCCATTAACACTCAGTGACCGTTAGATAAGGAAATGGTTAGCCAGTTAATTCTTATAGTGAAAAGTTAAAATCAACTCATTTTCAAGTTTTAATCGGATGACCATTTTATGGAGAACGATTTGCTGATAATTTTCAGATGCTCATCCTAATTTCTAGATATAAATGACAAGCCGTTTATTGTAAAAACGGATAGCCATTTATTTTAACGTAATCTTCCGCATATTTATTTTAATACATGGTTAAACTTTAATTCATTTGAAGATCATTTCATTAATCAGAAATATTTCAAAAGCCAATTTCTTACATAAATAATAAAAAATAAATAAAACAAGATAATTATAACCAGATCAAGTAGATAACTCAAATTTAATCAAGACTAAGTTATTGTGTAATGTGTATCATTCCAACTTTATGCCTAATTTTATTGAACCGTTCCTCATTAAAAGGCTCTGTAAAAATGTCAATAAGTTAATTTTCAGTCAATACAAATGCAATTATAACATCCTCATTTTGCACATGATCTCTTAAGAAATGATGTCTAATTTCTATATGCTTAGTTTTAGAGTACTGAATAGAATTCTTTAATAAGTTAATAGTACTAGTATTATCACACTTGATAGGAATTTGTTTAAGATTAATGCCATAATCTCTAAGTATTTGTTTCATCCAAAGAGCTTAGGCATAACAATTATCTGCGGCAATATATTCGGCTTCAGTGGTTGAAAGTGCGATCGAATTTTATTTCTTACTAAACTATAAAACAAGTTGAATAACTTAGGAAATGACAAGTGCCACTAGTACTTTTCCTATATACCTTATGACTGACAAAAGCTACATCCGAATAACAAGTTAAATATATATGAGTTCCTCTAGAATACAAAAGGCCAAGATCTACAGTTCCACTCCAATAACAAAAAATTATTTTCACGACAAGCAAATGAGATTTCTTGGAATATGATTGAAATCTTGTACACAAACATACACTAAATATGATATCGGGTCTACTTACAATTAAATAAAGTGAAGAACCAATCATATCTCAATACATCTTGATATTAACTTGTCTACTTTGTTCATCTTTATAAAGCTTGATTGTTGTGCTCATTGGAGTATTCTTTATTTTTGAGTCATCAATGCCAAATCATTTAAGCAAATATCTGATATACTTAGATGGATGCATATTCCCTCATTGTTTTGTTTAATTTGCCGTATAAGAAAATATTTCAATTATTCCATTATGCTTATCTCAAACCCCTTATTCATATATGTTGAAAACTTCTTACACAAATATTCATTAGAAGAACCAAAGATAATATCATCCATATAAATTTAAACTACAAGTATATCTTGATTCTCATGCTTAACAAAAATAGTAGTATTCACTTTTTTTATTTAAAAATTATTTTGCAGTAAGAAATTTAAAGCTTATCATATTACGCTCTAGGTGCTTGTTTTAATCGGTATAAAGCTTTTGATAACTTAAAAACATGATTTGAAAATTGTTTGTTTTTAAAACCAAGAGATTGTTTTATATAAACCACCTCCGTAATATAACTATTCAAGAAAATATTTTTTACATCCATTTAAAATAAAGTAAAATCTTTATGACATGTGTATGTTAATAATATTCTAATAGATTCTAATCTAGTTACAAATGCAAATGGTTCATCAAAATTAATTCTCTCTTCTTTATTATACCCTTGGGCTACGAATTTAGCTTTATTCTTAACAACCACACCAGATTCATTATTTTATTTCTAAAGACCCATTTTATTACCTATTGTAGATTGATGTTCCCATTTAGAAACTAATTTTCACACATTATTTTTCTTAAATTGATTTAACTCCTTTTTTCATTACCATAATCTAAGATTCATCATTTTTCATATCTATAAAAGATTTTGGTTTAATTTGATAAATAAATACAACATGCTCACATGTATTCCTAATTGATGATATAGTGGTTACACCCCGTGTAGGGTCTTCTAAAATTAAATCATTAGAATAAAAAGAAATATACCATTACTCTTAGGGAGTGTTTGAGAAGTACCTACTTGTTGTTCTATATTTATTTCTTCTTCTTGTCTATCCTCTTGAATTTCAGGTAGTGCATACTCTCTTATTTATCTTATGTGGACCTTTGTAGTAATTCTCCATCTACATCATCATCAACAACAACTTTCTCCATATAAACGATTAGACTTATCAAATACAACATGCATAAACTCTTCCATAATTAAAATTCTTTTATTATACACTATATAAGCTTTACTTGTATTGAAATAATCAAGAAAGATACCAACGTCAGATTTTGGATCAAATTTACCAAGATTTTTTTTTACCCAAAATAAATATTTGCATTCAAAAACTTTAAAATAACTAATATTGGGTTTTCTATCTTTTTAAAGTTCATAGGGAGTTTTATTAAAATAAAGTCTAACCAATGCGCGATTTCAAACATAATGGCTTCGGCTCAAAAATATTTTGTTAAACCATTTTCATTTAACATAGTCTTCGCCATTTCTTATATAAACTTATTCTTTCTCTCAACAACTCTATTTTCTCATGGAGTTTTAGGTGATGAAAATTGATGCTCAATGACTAAATCATTATAGAAATGTTTAAATACATGAATTTTTAAATTCTTTACCATAATCACTTCTAATGTAAGTAATTGAGTAACCTTTTTCATTTTGAACTTTTTATAGAAAATTCTAAATACCTCAAAGGTATTATCCTTACTAGCTAAAAATAATATCCTAGTAAATCTAAAATAATCATCTAAAATTACAAAAGCGTAATATTTTCCACTTAGATGAGCAAAACTAGAATCTCTAAATAAATCTATGTGAAGTAATTGAAGAGGTTTTAAAGTAGAAATATGATTCTTATTTTTTAAAAAAGTTTTGATTTGTTTACCAAATTGATAAACTTCACAAATTTTATCTTTTTGAAAATTAATTTTTGAAAGGGCTTTAACTAATCTATGCTTGCATGACCTAATTTTTTATGTCATAACCAACTATCATCATGTAATGTGAAAAAACATTTATCATAAGTAGATGCACAATCCATATTAGTTATATATACATTTATACATCTACTTCTAATAAATACAATCTTGCCATTATATGCAATCTCAATCACATATTTTGATTTATCAAAGATAACACTATAACCTTTATTATATAATTGACTAATGTTAAGCAAATTATATTTCAAATTTTCAACCAAACTCACATTCTCAATAAGAATAAAAGAATCTTTACTGATATTACCAATACCTATAATATTTCCTTTTAAGTTATCTCCAAATAATACATCTCCACTATTTTTAATCTTAAACTTACATCTAAGCAAAAATGCAAACATAGTTCCTCATACCTAAGCAAGATGAGGTAAAGTAATGCACAAATATAGCAACAATTATCACCATGGGGGTAAAGTGCATATAAAGCATGAATTATCACCATTAGACTAATATGCATTAAAGCATGAATAATTACCAATTGCATAAAAGTGCATTCCAACAAAAATATTTACCAATTGTGCAAAAGTGCATTTAACCATGAATAATTACCATATGAGCAAACATGCATCCTATCATGAAAGAATGCCCTTTATGCGATTTTAGATGGGCAATTTCCACCTCTCTAGAAAGAATGCTTTTATGAGCCATTCAAGTCGTCATATATTAATGCTATATATAAAGTGTGTGTTGAGACATACTGCCAGATGTGATAACCATTTAATTGTGAAATGGAACATGCAAAAGTCGACTAGGTAGTTAACTAGCCTTAAGACAAAGCTATGTGGATGTCAACAGAAATCACCACCAAGGGAAAATTAACTAACACAAGACAAGCGTGAAGAATTACTCTATAAAAAGGAACATATTGAAGCTATATTATTAGTCTTTATAAATTAGGTTGCCAAAATGAACAGCCTAGAGAAAGGCCTAATAAAGGGAAAGGCCTAATAAATGTCATACATGATAGGTATAAACATCTTTATTTAGAAAGAAAACACAAAGATATACCTCAAAGTGATTTATTTCCTATACTCAACAAAATTTGTCGATTATAAAGTGCCCAGGTAAGGGTACAACAATACCATTTGAAAAAATGATTAAACTAACCAGGCACGAAAGTGTACTACTTGAACATATCTATAAACCATCAATGCATGTAATTACAACATCTAAGCACAAGAGACGAGAAGCCAAGTAGGAAATATTTCTTTCTTAAGGAAACTACTCAAAAGGAAAATTAAGCAACCAATGCTACTAGGAAGTAAAGATAGCTATTTTAATAAATTGCAACATCTAAGTACAAGAGTAAATTGATCAGATACAAGACAAAGCTACCTTAACATAGTATATTGATGAGTGGCAAAAGATTACAACAGATGCAACTTGCCTGTATAATACTGCAAATGATGTTGTCTCATCAAAAAAGGGTTTATGTCGGATGCAACTTGAATTTATCATACGTCATCACACTCTTAAGCAAAAAAACTTCTAACATCGCCATCAAAGCTCCACTAGAATGATGGAATAGGCTAAGTAATACTCTAAGTCTCCTAAGAGCTATTCAAGTTCAAGTGATAAAAAATATGTCTCGTCCTAGATATAAAAGATGCAAAGGAAGAATTATGTAAAATGAAATCAACAAGCTAGAAAAGTTCTTCAATGCGAACATAGTGTTAGAACTATTTAAAAAAAAAAAAAAGATCGACATCTAGAAAACTCTTTACATGAACTGAAAGCATGCGTTGATATGGAAATTAGTCATTTGTACCACCTTGAGGGGGTTAGGATCTCCAAGGTGAAATTAAGACCCTTTAAAGGCAGAAACAAAGATCACCAAGTACGAATTAGAAAGCTGTCAAGGTAGGAAACAAGGAACTTTTAATCGAGATCATGAATTGGTTAAAGACACTAAGTCAATAGGGCAAAAATGCAAGGATAAGACTCATCAATTAGAGGGAATTATATAAAATGGATGAAAAAGTTAATTATTGAATAATCAAGACACACAAGTAAAGGCAAAACCCAATTTCTAAAAACATGCTCCACTTTCTTCTCAAAGTGACATAAGAGGTCGAATTATGCCACTCTGCCACCATCCCATAATCTCCTAAAATGCAAGGGATGTCAATAACTCTTGATATTTACCAAAATAAGAGGAACTATTCACTTAAAAATATGGTACATTATAAATACTCCATTATTCTCTTAAAGAGAAGTGAGTTCACAAGAACTCCAATTTATTATTCAACTTGAATTCTTCAGCCTCTGAGTTAAGCATTGGTGTAGGATTTTCGAGAGCCCTATTTTTTGGCTCATTTCACTATTTTTTATTTGCTGTTGTGTGTGCATATATACTTGCAATTGTTGCAAAAAACATAGGTATCAACAGCAACCATTTAACTCATCCACCAAAACTCAATACAAGAAAAGTAACAATAGATGATAGATAATTTATGGCGGATTCTGAATAAATTAACTTATATGATTATAGTATGATCGATTCATAATAAAATTTTAGTCTATGAATTCATGATAGTTTTTATGATAGAATTATTATCTATCAAGATTTTATAATAGAATTATAATAGAAATTTTTTCTATTAAGAAATTGTGACCGAAATATTAATTTCACTATATTTGACCAAAATTTTGGTTTAATATTTTATTAAAAGAAAAAGAAAACTATGTGTTACAAGTTAATTGATAATTTAAATTATATAAAAAAAAATAAAGGAATTGGGACAGTGAGTTCTAGCAAAATACTATAAAATATTCGAAGTTAAGAAATCTCACTCAACACTTTCATCACTCCCTCTCTCAACCTAAGAAATTGAAACCCTAGAAGACCAAACCCTCGCTCACATTCGAACAAAATTCTTACATTCACAGCCAATTAACCCAAGTGAAAAAGTCGACTTTTAAATCTCACTCATAGGCCACAGAGTGGATGTCCTGGTTGAGGTTCTCTTCAATTCATGAGCGTTTGATCAAAAATTATGAAACTGCCGGTGTTGATTCTTGGCTTCAATTCCAGAAAAAGGTGAAGGGGCTGGAAGAGGGAGGTAACCAGATAGATACAACTAATGATGAGTAATGTTGCTGGTGGTGGCTAGTGAACCGTGCTAAAAGATCGAGAACGACTGTGAAAGTTTCGCTGCTGTTTGGTAGTTATGTTTGGTTATTCTTGCAGCAAATTGGTGGTATTTATGGTTGGGATTTGAGGGAAGCTCTTTATGGTTCTAATGGTGGCGGAGATCGACATAAAAGATTAAAAACAATGGCAGCAGTGGTTATTGGGTGATAGCTGGAACAGGAGCTAGAGTCTTAAGCCTAGGTAACATTTTTTCACTTTTTTTATTTCCTTTTTATTATGTTTTAGGTTCGAATCAATAATTTTGATTTCATTAGTGTAGCTATGTATTCATCTCTGTTTTCAATTTTTGGTTTCATTCTGAAAGAGGAAATAAAGGGATAAAAAATTCAAATTTTTTTCTTAAATTCTATCATTTTCTCTGTTTGTGAATAGTACACCTTTTATTTTGAATGAAAAAGAAGATGAAGAGAATTTTAAGTTCAATAGCAAGTGCTACTCCTAATTGATCATGGCTATTCTTCACTAATCATCGTGGATAACAAATTTGCATTGCCAAAGCCTAGAAATTTTATAAGATACAAGGTCATAATAGTAAAGTATATTATTCTTTTATAAGTAAATACTAGCTATTTATGATTATTCATATTATTAGTTTCTATGTTGATCACTTGATTGTTGGGTCATGTGTGTGTATATAATTACAATGCCTAAGATCTGAGGGAAACCACTAGTGATGAAAGAAATTTAAGTGGAACCACTTAAAGCTTAGGAGATCTAGATCAAGATTCTATGCACATCCTTCTATTACATTAATGTTACTTTTTTTTTTTTGGAAAAGAAATTAAGCCTTTTTATTGATGAAACAACACTGATTAATACATCCACGATCTCTGGTGGCACATGATCTATCCAAATTGCAGATGACTTTGCTCCTACAGCATATTTAGCTAGAGCATGAGCACTAACATTGCAAGTTCTGGGGATATGATTAATGCTTACATTATGAAAGTTTCTTTTTAAGCTTTGAATTTATGCTATTATCCACCAAATACCTGTTCTATTGCTCTTTATGTTGTTCACTAGACTAACTGCATCTAGACAATACGACTAAACAATTAGATTGGAAAGAGCTGCACTTCTTGCTATCTTTAGACCCCATTCTATAGCTTCAGCTTCAGCATGACTGACATTTTCCTTTAGCCAAACTTTCATAATGCCTGCTGCAACAATCTTGCTCTTTGAATCAGTTATGATAGCTCCCAAGCCTACCACTTGACTCTTGTTGTTTATGGCTGCATCCGGATTGAGCTTGAAGACATCTATAGGAGGGGGTTTCAATTCCTCTGCTGAGTTTTTCTAGCATTAAAAGTGTCTGTAGCTTTGGGCTTCTAGCTTTCTAGAAAGCTTCAGCAACCAATTCTGCTTTAGCTACTAAAAGCCTTGGATCAATCTTCTTTCCTTTGAAAACAAACTTGTTTCTTACATATCGTGAAACCCAACAAAAGGAGATCATTAGCTCAATTTCTGACCTTCTCATTATGGAGGACAAATTTTAAATAGTGCTGAGTATGTCCTAACTAAATACATTTTGAATGTTGATGGAGAACAGGGCATGGATCCATATTTTCTTTGAAGCTTTACACTCTAGAAGGGTATGGTTGATTGTTTCCACATTTCTGTAGCGTTTCTGACAAATTAGGTATTGCAAACACTTTTTTTTTCATAAATTTTCAGCAGTTGCCAGAATATTCCCTGAAGTTTTCCAAAAGAAAACTTTGATTTTTTCAGGTAAGTTAAGAGACCAAATGACATTCCATCGATTAGCAGTGTAGGTTGAGCTGCTTAGTTCATCCGAATGCTTGAGCTTGAGTGCCACCTGGTAATCACTTTTCACGGTATATTCACCCCGTTTATCAAAATGCCACAAAAGATCATCCTCTTTCTTATTTGATGGAAGAGGAATCCTAAGAATTACCTCTGTATCTTCCTGCCAAAAACACTACTTCAGCTTTTCTTCATTCTACCTATTTCCGTCATCCATTAGCTCAGCCAATGTTTTGTTTACGGGCAATATTAGAGGTGAGATTAGTTTGAAGGTATCCAATCTAGGTAACCAGCTGTCTTTGCACACCAAAACATTGTTGCCGTTTCCAATGCGACATCTTATTCCTTTCTTTATTATTTTCCTTGCCTAAAGAATGCTCCTCCAAATGAAAGAAGGATTAGACCCTTCCTTAGCATTCAAAAAAGAGGAGTCTTTGTAGTATCTTGCCTTAAGCACGTGGGAGCCCAACAACTTAGGGAATTGAAGCAATCTCTGTCCTTGCTTTTTCCATCATTGCTTAATTGAAACTGGTCAGCTCTCTGAACCCTAATCTGCCTCTACTCTTAGTACAGCTCCGCTTATCCTAAGTTATCCAGTGGATTCCTTGTTTGTTCTGATTTGAACCCTACCAAAATTTAGCTATAGCTCTTTGAATGTCTTCATACAGGCCTTTCGGGAGCTTGAAAACACTTATGGCATATTCAGGGATGGCTTAGGCAACTGCTTTGATCAGAATTTCTTTCCCTTCACTTGAAAACATTTTGTGATGCCAGCTGAAAATTTTCTTAAAACCTTTAATTTAACATCCTTGAGAAAACTCATCTTCTTCCTACCTATCATGGATAGGAGTTCAAGGTGTCTCTCATATCTAGAAACCACATTGAGCTTGAAGATATTCTTAATGGCTGTGATTTGCACCTCTGGAATTTTACTGTTGAAAAACATAGATGACTTCTCGAAATTAAAAATCTGCCCTGAAGCCTTCGCATAGCTGTCAAAAATCCCTTTTAGATACTTGCAATCAGCCATTGCAGCTCTTGTGACGACTAAACTATAATCCGTAAAAAAAGAGATCAGAGATGGTGACATCCTTACCAAATCTCAAACCCTTAATCTGCTGATTTCTTTTTGCCTGCGTGAATAGGCTAGAAAAGACTTTTGCACATAAAATGAAGAAATAAGAAAAAAGCAGACAGCTTTGTCTAAGCCCTCTTTCTGGTTGAATTAAACCTCTTACGGTCCCATTAATGATGACTGAATACGAAACAGAGGTGATACAGTTCATTATTAAGCTTATCCACTGATTTGAAAAGCCCAGCTTCATCATTATTTGCTCCAAAAATTGCCATTCAACTCTATCATAGGCCTTGGTAATATCTAATTTGAGTGCCATCAGTCCATTTTTCGTTCCTTTGTTGTGCCTAATTTTGTGAAGGCATTCATAACCAATAATCACATTGTCCGTAATGAGCCTATAAGGGATGAACGCTCTCTGAGTGGGGGATATAATTTGGGATAGAACTGGTTTTATCATGACACGTATACATCATCATATATGTAGTTTAAATGTATTCCTTTATTATTTTTGTTTTAATCAACCACCAATTAATTTATCTAAAATCGTCAAGCCAAACACAAAATAGTAAGATGGATAGAGAATCTGCATCTGGATCTGGATCCAATTCTAGACTGATTGATTAATTAGTCATATAGGTCCCAATTGAAAGAAGCTATTACTGAAGGAGGAGTTCCATTTGATCGAGTACATGGAACGCATGCTTTCGAGTATCTGGGATTGGACCCCAGGTTCAATGAAATTTTTAACATAGCGACGTACAACTATACCACTTTGGTCATTCAGAAAATCCTTGAGGCTTACAACGGTTTCGAGCACATAAAGTAACTGGTTGATGTTGGTGGTTGTCTTGGCAATACCTTTAAAGCCATCACTTCCAAGTATCCCCACATTAAGGGCATCAATTTCGACTTGCCTCATGTTATACAACATGCCCCAAAAAATCCAGGTATGAACTATTATTTATATTTATAATAATATCAGGAACTTGGCTCAGCGGCATTTAAGTAGCCTTTTAACGAGTCATCCCAATGTAAACAATGGATAAGGAAGGAGGCTAATTAGGAAGTTTAGTTGGATTTCTCTCAATCTCTCTTTTTTTTTTTTTAATCTCTAAATGTCATTGTTATGAACAAATATATATTATCAATTGAAAAATGGTTAAAAGAAAAAAAGCTAAAACAAATTGGAAAAAATAATAAAAACATGCTCGATCTACCATATTTACAATTTCCTTACAAAACCAGATTCGATTTACTGCCGTTTCTATTGACATTTTGTCTAAGTTTTTTACTCAGATGTCAGTGCTCTTATGAATTCCCTGTCCACCAAACAACCAGATCCTAACCGAGGAAACTAAATTGTATGTAGCACAGGTGTTGAGCACGTAGGGGGCGATATGTTTCAAAATGTTCCAAAAGGTGATGCCATTTTTATGAAGGTAAGTTTAGTTTGAATTTAATTTTGGGATATTAGGCATTCGATCCTTAAACAAATTTTGTGATACTTCAAATTTTGTAGCGGATACTCCACGATTGGAGCGATGAACATTGCTTGAAGTTGTTAAAGAATTGTTATAAAAGTATTCCAGAAGAGGGAAAGTTAATTGTTGTAGAGGCAATACTTCCAGAAATGCCTGAGACTAGAACTGTGTCAAAAATAAATTCCCAAGCTGATGTGCTGGTGATGACGCAATATCCCGGAGGAAAGGAGCAGACAAAGCTTGAATTCATGACTTTGGCTACTGGAGCTGGATTTAGTGGCATCAGATTTGAATGTTCTTATTGTAATTTATGGGTTATGGAGTTCTATAAGCAGCTTGCGTGCATGCCTATGCATCCTGGGAATAGTATGTACCTCCTTTCATTACTTGGAAGCAAGTTTTTATCATTATGTTTTGATACATACGCGTGCATTTTCATTCGCATATGTTAAAGATTTATTTCTTTATTGTGTTTTTATATATTAACTATCACTGACATGATTGTATTTGTTTAAATAAAAAATTAGATTAGGAAGAATCCGAATCTTATACAAATAAAGCATTAGAGTGCACATGGTTATCAATTTATTTTTATTTATTTATCTTTTGAATGATGGGTTTAAGATTTACTTGCTATATTTAATAATTAATATTATATCATGTGTACATTTATATCAATATACAAATCAAATTTCATCACTCATTTACATTAATATTATCCATCATAATTCTCTCACAATAATTAGATTATCACTGACATTGAGGTATATGTGCATCGATTTTTATTTATTTTGGAAAGATGGCCATCAAATACTATTGCATTATTGATAGAAAAAGGATACATTGTTACATGTGTTTTTGCATGAAATCGTTAATTCAAATTGAAATACGCAATGATTCTGTATATAAGATTTCATTTTTTTTCTTTTTAAATACAAAATGTATCATTTATTAAACCTATTAGACTTCATAGACTAAACTATCTTGTATGGAAAGCTCAGGTTTATACCTTAATAATTACCAATGGACTTAAAGGTTTCATCACTAGTGATAGTGTCTGTCCATATCATTATCTCATTGCCAATAAAGGGAGAATCTAAGAAATTACTAGTTCAAATTTTGTAGAGGTAGGAGAATCTACAATACATTTCTTGAACGAAAACTGATAAGCTTCTTTAAAGCTATAAGCTCTTATTAATGGTAGATAATTTGCTTATCATGGTGATTTATTATGAATCTTCACTGGAGTTGTGAGAGATGCTTGCTTAGATCTCTATGTCACAGTCAAAAGCTAGATGTCTACCATTTAAGATATAAATTAAGTCAACTAAGTAACTATTTTAGTGAGATGAAGAAGATAATGATAGTTTGGCCATTAGAGGCAATATGCTTTCATCTAATAAGTTGATTATGCATTTATTCATTGGATTAGATGATAGTTATGAGTCTCTTGTGATTGATGTCCTCGCTAGACTTGAGAAAGAGTAACTTACTATAAAGAAGCATATTCAATGGTGCTTAATCATAAAACTATGTTGGATGAGTGTAATGGAAAATTACAAATTGAGATTATGCAAGGCATCATTTCTAATTTTACTCAGAAAGACAAAATCCTAATGAACTCAGAAAAATAATAATTCTAGAGGAAATTTTGAAGGATACATTGGAGGTTATAATGATAATAAGGATGCTTCTGCTTGATTTAATCCTAGGAAAAATATTATTTATCAACTATGTTTTATTCTTATACTCAGTATACAAATGTAAAAATAGGTTTAATTAGGGATTTGTTCTAAGAAATGGAGCTTTTGTGGGATTTAAGCTTAGAGGAGTTTAAAATTATCAGAACTATAGAGCATTTCCTGGTAATGGTTAGAACAACATTAACAAGGGTTTTAGACCTACTTATCATAGGTAGACTACACCATTTTGATGGTTATATTGTGTGCCCGACCCTAAGCTTCATTTATCTTTAAAATATGAAAAACTTTCAAGGAAATAATGTTAACTAAATTATGGTGTTTTTCTTGAATTAGTAGCACACGTAATGTTTGCAAGGCAAATTAACTTTTCTGTACCAATAACCACTTATGGTACAATTGTTGATTCAACTTGGTATCTCAACTCTAGTGCTACCAATCATGTAATTCAGGATCCAAGTATCTTTACTTACTATTGAGCTTATCTTGGTTAAGAAAAATTACATATAGGAAATGGTATAGGATTGGCTATTGACAGTATTGGTTCTGTTGTTATTCAAATTCTCTCTGCAACATATCTTTATTTGCAAAATATCCTATATATCCTAACTATAACAAAAAATTTTCTTAGTATTTCTAAGTTGCTTGCTAATAATAATACCTTTATTGAATTCTATGATATTGTATGCTTTGTTAAGGCAAAAAATGGAGGGACGATGTTGCTAAAAGGGATTACTAGGAGAAGACTGTAACAAATTGAAAATCTCACTATAGTCTATGATAGTTCCAAGCTTTCTATTCAAGTGTCTAGCTTGTCCAAGCCTTTTTCAGTCTAAAAGCTAAATCCAGTGGTAATGTTTGCTTAGTTTGATTCTTTCAAAATTTTGTCACAACTTCAAATGCCTATAAATAAGTTTCAATTTAATAAAATTGCATTTGTAACTTCTATTGCTTCTAATACAAAGTCTATTTATGACAATCTTTGTATTAAAGAGCAGGATATCTTACTATCCATGCTTTACATCAAATCGTGAGAAGCTTATATTCTATTCCTAAGATCGATAAAACTATCCAACCTCATTTCGGCGATGCATGTTAGTTTAGGAATTGTCATATGCAACATTTTCCTTTTATAGATTTAACATAACCTTTCTTATCCTGATTTTTAGGGACTAGCTCTTATTCTATTTTTGCAAACTATTATTATTATTTTCAATCTTATATGATTACACTAAATTTACATGGATTTTTCCTCTCAAATCCAAGTCAAATACCTTATCAGTATTCATAAGGTTAAAAAAATATGATTGAAAATACTTTTAATAAGAAAACTAGATGTCTTCAAATAGATTAAAGGTACGTTTAGGTCATTTTTCCCTTATCTTTTAGTTCACGGTATTCAATTTCATCATCTTTGTACATAGGAATATTGTGGAAATTGATTAACTCTTTTAGCACAGGCTCATCTCTCATGGAAATTCTAGTAGGATGCATTGCATATTGCCATCTATCTTATTAATAGATTCCTACACCTGTTTTAAATGATAAATATTTTTATGAGATATTTTTTCACTGGTCTCTTGATTATACTACCATGAGAGTCTTTAGATATTCTTGTTACCCCTATCTTAGATTTTAAAATCATTATAAACTTGCCTATAGAAGTGAGAGGTATATATTTCTTGGTTAAAGTTCACAACATAAAAGGCATCTAAGTCTTTATTGCTCAAGGAGAGTTTACAAAAGTAATCATGTTATTTTATATGAAACATCTTTCTTTTTTAATATGATGTTGATTTTTCTTCAACTCATTATTCCTACTCATCCTCATGTTCACATTCTGTCAATTCTTTAATTACTTTCTCTATACCATATATTGTATTTAAAATTGATAGTTTTCTTTCACAATCTTTACAAGCATATGATTTCCCTTCATCCTTATCTCCTGTAGCTATATCTGAACCAGATACACAATGCTCATCACTTTCTTTACAATCAACTCCAGTATACTATTTATCTTTATCTTCTCTACTTGTTCAAGGTCATCCCATGTTTTCCAGGTCCAAAGTAGGTATTTTTAAACCAAAAATAGTCTTTCTTACAACTTACTTACCTAAACCAATTAAATCTTATTCAATATCAAAAACCTTAGTTGACTCTAAATGGTTAAAGCTGTTAAACTACAATATCAAGCTTGGTGGATAAGAAAACCTGGACATTAGCACAACCTCTATATCCTTTCAAAGTAATTGGCAACAAGTGGATGTTTATGGTAAAATACAACCCTGACGGTAGTATTTCTAGATATAAAGCCAGACTAATAGTTAAAGGATTCCATCAAACTCAAGGCATTGACTTTAATGAGACTTTTAGTCTAGTGTTAAAGGCCTTTATTGTCAAAGTCATCTTAAGCCTAATGTTAGGTGCTAGAAAGTGTATATTTATAAAGGAGAAAATCATTATTTTACACTATAAATTTCATTAATATTTTTGCTTTTATGTATTTAATTTTCTTATGATTTAATTATATGTGTTTTATTATAATTAAGTATTTTATGTACTTTATGTACTTTATGGGGCATTATGATCATTTCACAATAAATAAGAGATTAAATAGCAAAACGCACAGTAATTCTAAACTTAGATAGTCGAAAATCTTAGGAGGAGAATAAAAGAATAAATGAGACTGATCATAATACTATTCATGATATTGTTCACAATATTATTTATGACACTGTTCACAATACTATTTATAATACTGTTCACAGTACTATTTATGATACTGTTTACATATATAATATGATGATAAAATATTAACTGATGATGTGATAATATTTGATTGGATGAATAATCTGGCACTGACTGCTTATTTGGCGTAGGCTAATGATGTGATATTGACCAATAATGTGTTACGATCCTATTAGACTAAAATATTTATGTTAGTATGTTAGTGGATTGAAGAAAAGTGCACACGATAATTACATACATATGAAATGATAGCCCTGATGATGTGTTCTATTCAATCAAAACTTACCACATGGCACATAATCATAAGTGTCTAAATTATTTTAATCTAATGGTCATAATTTACTCATTATGTCTATAAAAAGAGAACTCTTTGCCTAATTTGATACACCTGAATTTATTTTTACACTCTATTTTCTATAATTCTTTTTCTATCTTATATTTTCTATGTATTTTAATAAATTTTAATTTACCCTTAATTCAATTATGAGTAATAATTTTCTTTTAAGTTTGGGTTAAAGGTGAAGTCCTCATATGTTCTATGGGCTTAATTTAATAAATTTACTTTCTCTTCCCCTATGATTAATGTGAATGTTTTGACTTTTCATTGGCAGATAGTAATAATCTTGCCTAGATGTTACATTGGGTAACTGTCTTCTTAGTGTAAGTTTATTACTATTCGGCACGATAAGCCCTTAGCATTATATTAATTAGAGTTAAATTCAGGAGGAGTGGGTATTCCTCTCATGATGTAATTGACACTAAAAAAGAATACTAAGTCTATGGTGCATGTTAAGTGCGGATCTAGAGATCCAAGCACTTCAATTTAATAGTTACCATTTTAATTTATTTCCACCATTTCAATTTAAATTTTAGGGTATTCTAAATAACTTTTACCATAATTTTAATCATCGACTTAAAAATTTAATTATATATGTATTAAAATTTACCTCCTTATGGGATCGACACACTCACTATTTTATTGATCTATTCTACAATAGATTTGTACACTTGTAAGTTCAATAAAATTTATACAACACTTAGCTATTCTAAATCACTAGACTCTGAGACAAATTGACATTAACAATGCATTTCTTAATGGTCATCTCATAGAAGAGGTATATATAGAATAGTTTATAGGTTTTATAAATCAATCTAAGCCACATCATTTGCAAGTTATAGAAGGCTTTATATGGTATTAAATAGGCTCCATTTGATATAGTGAAATAGATGTTAACACTTGAATGGCGATTCCACAACTTTTAATCTGATATCTTTCTGTTCTTTGAAAGGGTGCAAAATCATCTTTTGCTTGTTTTAGTGTATGTTGATGATATTATTGTAGCAGGCTCTAATCTACACTTGATTTAGTAAGTTATCCCTAATCTTTAACCTATTTTTGCTTAATTTTTCTTATTAGTATTAATTAAATCATACGAGAGATGTTCACTTTTTATGAATCATACTCTAATTTATATGATATTAAAAGCTTATCGTGCCAGATAGTAATAACAAGATTATTACTATCTATCGAAGAAAAGTCAAAACATCTACAGAAATTAAACAGGAAAATAAAGTAAATTTATTAAATTTAGTCTATAGAATATATTAAGACTTTACTTTCATCTCAAAGTTGAAAGAAAATTAGCTATTCATATTTGAATTAGAGGTAAAATAAAAATTTTATTAAAAATACGTAGAAAATATAAGAAGAAATTATAAAAATGGAGCTCAAAAATAAATTTAAGATCCTAAATTAAGGGGGAGTTATCTTTTTATAGATATAATAAGTAAATCATGGCCATCAAATTGAAATAATTTGTATGCTTAGGATTGCACCACATGACAAGTTCTGATTAGATTGAACATATTATCACGACTATCATTCCATGTATATATGTATCATATGAACATTTTTCTAGTCTACTAACATACTGTCAAGTCATTGGTCAAAATCTCATAAATATTTTAGTCCAATAGGATTGTGACACATCATCAGTTATGCTATAATCGTCAATCAATGCCATATAAGCAGTCAATGCCACATCATTCGTCTAATCAAATACTACCATGTATTAGTCAATGCAACATCATCGGTCAATATATGTGAACAGTTTTGTGAATAGTTCTGTATATGTGAATAGGATCATTTATACTTTTATACTCTTCTTAAGATTTTCGACTGTCCTCAGTTCGAAATTGCTATCCATTTTGTCATTTGAAGTCTCGTTTATTATGAAATGATCATAATGACCCTAAAATACATAAAATACTTAATTATAATAAAACACACATAATTTATTCTGAAGAAACTTAAATACATAAAAGAAAGAACGTTAGTGAAATTTAGAGTGTAAAATGATGATTTTTTCTTTTATAAATATACAATTTCTACCATTCAACAATGAGTTGATTATGTGTTAATCGAATGTTCTTGAGTATTTACAAGATGTGAAAGCTATCTAAGCTAGCTAGAAGTATCTAATGTAACTGAATACTATTGGCAATTGGTAATTAGCCAATATACTTAGATTCTATTATTGTATTACAATTTGTTATAGCTTGAAAACAAGTATAAATAGTACTATATCAAGCTAATTTGTGTAATAGTATTAATTTAGCTAATAAATAAGAATTTCCATATTCATCTAGATTCTTCTTTTTTATTTTCTCTCAATTTTTCTCACAATCCAAATACCATTTCAACTCTAAAACCTTTACATAAAAAATATGTAGCTTTTATTAGAATATATTGTATAATAAAAAATTTACTTTATTACTAATTTTAGTTATATAAAATAATAATAAGTATTATATTTTTAATGATGTATGTTAAAATATTTTATTACTTTTATTTTAATTATTTAAACTAAAATTATTGATAATGTTCATCTATATAAATTTAGCAAAGATTTTAGGAATTTCTTTGGGTTAGGGTTTGATAAAATTTGGAATCTATTCTTTGGTCCATTTTATATATAATATGATTGTAATTTTTTAGATTTATTAAGAATTCTTTTAGAATTAAAAGAGTGGGAATGAGACTTTCCTCCATTGAGTAAGAAACTTTTAAAAAGTAAACAATTGTTAAACTGTAAGTAAGGTGTTGTGACATATTCATTTCAAATGCTTGTGTGCTTCATGATACATGCTTGATGGATGAATTATTTGCTTGAATTAATCATGTTTTAAATGTTTAAAATCATGATTCATGCATTAAAATAGTTCTTG
Source organism: Aegle marmelos (assembly GCA_030449875.1). Lineage (NCBI taxonomy): Eukaryota > Viridiplantae > Streptophyta > Magnoliopsida > Sapindales > Rutaceae > Aegle > Aegle marmelos. The sequence goes on from JASUUL010000084.1 coordinate 374,127, forward strand.
AGAAGTTTCGGAATCAAGAAATGATGGCGAGATTGATAAAAAATGGCCGGAAAGTGAACTTGGTACAGTGGGGCAGCAACCAGGCGGCTTAGGCGGCTAGCCGCTTGGATCTGCTCCCAAACCCAAGAGCAAGCGGCTAGCCACTTGCTAGCCGCTTAGCCACGGGTTTGGGCTCTTTCCTCTCCCTCTTTTTGGCTTTCTTCCTACTTAGCTCTCTCTTTCACCAAACAGTACATCTACCTCCATTTTCTTCAAAAATTCTTCATTTCTCAACCATTTTCATGTCAAAATCATTGATTCAATCCATTACCCATCCATTTAACTTCCATTAAACATCTTTCAATTATCATTTCAACTTTCTCTTCTCTTGTTCATCTTTTTTTTCCTCTCTCTCCCGCGTGAATAGTGCCTCACCATCTCTCTCTCAAATTTCTTCATTTTTTACTCATTTTCTTGCTAAAATTAATCATCCAATCCATTACCCATCCACTACTCCTTCATTTTTCATCGTCCAAACACCATTTTATCATACCTCTATAAAAATCCGAAATCCAAAACCTAACCTTGGTCGTTTCTCTCTTTACATTTTCAAGCTTTCTCTAGCTCATCTTTGATCAAATCCACATTATATCTAAGCCTCATTCATCTCTAGAATCACATTTCTTGGCTCAAACTTATCCATTTTACTCAAATCCAAAATTGTTATTTAAGCTTATTCAACAATGGTGGGTGGTGAAAAAGCCAAGAGCGAACAAATGGCCAAGAGACGCAAGGAAGATTATAGAGATAATACGAAATTTTTGTCAACTCATTTTTTACATCTCCCACTTCGGAAACGGTTTATCGACAATTTCATGCTAAGGTCGGTTATTCCTCCTTACTTTGCTAATCTTAAGAATTTGGCAAATTTGGTAATTTGTGATAAATCTCTTGATAAACTTCTTATTGCTATGAGTTGGAAAAATGTCTTAGTTATTCAAGAAGCATATTATGAGAATTTAGTTAAGATTTTTTATTCGAATATGGATATAGAAATTTTAGATAAAATTGTTACAAGTGTTAGGGAAGTTCGTATTGAATTTGATGTCGCGGAGTTAAATCATACTCTTGGAACTTTAAATGAGGGATTAGAAATTTACAGTGCTAGAGTCAGAATAGATCATCAATGGTTTTCTTTTGAAAATATTATTCGAAAAATTTGTCGTCGACGTGACTTATCTGATGAATTTTGTCGATCATTACTGAAATCTCAAGCTTTGCCTGTTCAAACTAGAATCCTGCATTATATTCTTCATCATGTGATTACTCCTAGGTATGGTCATGGGGATGAAGTTAACCGATTAGATGTGGCTCTATTGGATTGTATTTTGGTGGGTAAAAAGCTTAATTTTAGGTATATTATACTCAATCATATGCTTAGCATACCTTGTATGGCTAAATGATCCCTCTCTTATGGTAGTATCATTACTCGCATCCTCAAATATTTCTAAGTACCCATTACCGAACCAACTTTTTTAAATTCAAGAGAACTAAGAGATGATGCCATTGCCAACTTAGGATTTATTTGGGTAGAAGGTAAATGGACTAGAGACCGGAGATACTCAACCAAAGTTTCTGAACTTGCTCTTATAAATCATCGTTTCTTTAACGATGTTCTTCCACTAGAGCTATTTCCTGATCTTAGTGTCCCACAACGCTCTCATTATCCATCTTCTGCGGGTACTTCCAAAACTTCTTCAACTGCCCATGAGGATCCGATGCAGCAGATGTTGGCTAAAATAGATTCTCTTTCGACACAGCAGAGTCGACTTCAATCTTAGTTTGAAGCCTTTTAAGCTCAATCCACTTTGGAGCACCAGCGCCTCTTTGAACAACAGCAACAATTATTTGATCAATAACATTGACTTTGTGCTCAACAACAGTAAATTCTTAATGGCCAGCAGTAGCTTTTTACAGTTCTTGGGTTTCCACCACCATCATCTTTATCTCATCCACCATCTCTATAGCCCTTTTATTTTTTATTTTCTATCACTCTATACCACACATTTTTTTTGCATTTACATTTTCTGTATGGCTTGTGGATGATCATTATGAGTTGTTTGGATGTTCTGTCTTTGGATGCTTTGTATTTGGATGTTTTGTATTTGGATGCTATATTATGACTTCTTAAAATATTTTTAGATTTTCATGTCTCTTACTTGTATTTGGCTCATTATTATTGTTTTAGTTTAATTTTGATGATAAAGGGGATAAAGTCATGTATTTTTATAATTTCGGAGATAGTTATTATATTTTCTTTTCTGTGTATTTTTTTAAAATATTGAGGGGGAGCTTATAAATTGTTATAGACCATATTTTCAGGAAGAGTTTATTTTAAATTTGATTATGGACGCCATGTATTAAGGGGAGCATATATGTCAAAATACATGAGATGTTTGTCATCATAAAAAAGAAGGAGATTGTTAGCCTAAAAGGCTATAAATATTATAATTTTGATGATTACAAACATATGTATTAAAATGTTTTATTTTGTATTTCACAAGTTCACTAGTTTTGAAGAATAATAAATCAAGTGAAATCAAATTCAAGACACTCAACAGATAACGGCTGCTCAACGAAAAATTTATTGCGACGATTTCTTGTAAAGCCAATATGATTTAATTTATACTTGGATTATCATTTGCGAAGCTCAATCTTATGTTAATAAAATAATTATTTTTTTAAACTAAATTTTATGTTTATGAGATAAAATATTTTGTGAATTTAAGTTAAAATGAAAAAGTTTTAAATTTCGGAGTTGGACCTATTTGCTAAGTTTTAAAATATTTGGGCTATATTGTAACTTATAAAAGATTAAGGATCCAAGTAAAAACTTTTGAGAACTTTAAAGATTATGGTGATTTAGTTAAAACTCAAAGAGGACTTATTTGAAAAGATTTTCTTTAGTTTAGGCCATGCTGTAATTTTAAAATGTATTTAGGAATTAAATAGTATTTAAAATTTATAAGATTGGATTTTTTGATAAAATTTTATAACGTTTTGGGCTATAGTATAATTTAAAAAAGTTTTAAGGTAAAACTGTAATTTCGTGAACAGTATTACTGTAGTAAAATTCAAATTTAACGGTAACTTCACTATTACAAGCGGGGAGCCGGTTAAATTAAGCGGCTAGCCGCTTGAACACTGGAATTTATCAATAACGGCTAATTTTTGAGTTTTAACTATAAAAACTCAACTCCAACTTCATTTTAACTTCTCTAGCAAGTAAAAACAAGTTTATAAAATATATATTGAGCTTCTATTTTGCAAATCACAATAGATTAAATAATTTTTGTATCATTATTTGTCAATCCACTCTTATAGAGAGTTTCTTATTGTAATTTTTATTTTGTATCATATTGAGAGTATTCAAGTGAGAGAAACACTTGGGGTAAAGAGATTAGGGTAATAATCTCTTAATTGTAAAGGTCCATTGACACCTTAGAAGTCAATTATAAACATTTAAAGCCTTGGGAGGCTTGGATAGTGAAATCCTTAAGCTCGGGTGGCTTGGAGGCTTGGACGTAGGCGGGGATTACCGAACCACATTAAAAATTACTGTGTTTGTATTTTCTTCCCTTACTCATTTATTTTACAAGTATTGTCTAATTTATTATATTTGATTTAATTGTTATAAAACTTATTATTTTTGTTTGTATTAAGGCATTAGATTGAATCGTTTATAAAATAACTTTTAAAAACCCAATTTACTCCCCTCTTGGGTTGCACATTTGCATTTCACCTACCTACATCCACATCTTCAAGCCAGCCAAACTCAAAGATTTCACTATCCAATCCTCCCAAGGTTTTAAGTTTATTACAATTGACTTGAAAGCGTCAATGAAGCTTTACAATTTAGAGAATATTTTCCAATCCCTTCACTCAAGTATTTTCCACACTTATACAATCACAAAATTAATGATTACAAAAAGAAACCACTTTTCAAGAGTAGATGAATAAATTATAGCACAATAATGATTTAATCTATGATGATTTGTAATTGGAAACTTAATTTATGATGTATAAATTTGTTTAGGCTTATTGGAGAAATTAAAAATAAATTTGATTTAGTTTTATATAGTTTTCACTCAAAAAATAGTCGTTATAGACAAATTTTAATGTCCAAACGGCTAGTTTCTACATTCTGATAGTTAGCCACTTGCTACAGTGAACTTACTGTTAAATTTGAATTCTACTACAGTAATACTGTTCATAAAATTATAATTTTACCTAAAATATTTTATAATTATACTATCACTTAAAATGTTAAAAATCTTTATAAATAAGTCTAATTTCAGAATTTTTAAATAATACTTCTCATTCCCATAACTTTTTGAAATTATGATATAATAAAACATATTTCTAATTTTACAAATAAACTCAAATTCATATTTAAAATAATTCTTATTAAAATCAATTAGTTTGTATGAAATAGTTAATGTATGATTGTAAAACTTTAGATTAATGAAAAATAATGATCAATTGATTAAAAACTTGAGTTTCAAAAATGTTAAATTATGCATAAATTAAATCATACAAACTTTACAAGAATTATTATAATAATGAGTTTATTGAGCTCTAAATCTTGTTCTTGATTGAGCTGTTATCCGTTCAGTGTCTTAAACTTGATTTCACTTGCATAAATATTATTCTTCCAAGAATTAGTGAGCACGTGAAATACAGTAATTATAAAATCAACTAATAATATTCTCATTTTTTTATTATGACAAATATCTCATGTATTTTGACATTTATACTCTCTCTTAATACATGACATACATGAATCAACATGTTAAAACAAATTTAAAAACAAACTCCCCTTGAATCCATGATCTATAAGCTCCCTCTTAATATTTCAAAATCATACATTTATACTTCAAGATTAAAAATATAGATTACTTGTCTTCAAGAATTTAAAATACACGATTTCTCCTTTTTCGTCATCAAAACTACCAATAACTAATGTGAAAGCCAATAAACATAAATGGCTAATTAAGAAACATATGAAACTCAAGCATTCATATTTAACTATAGAGTTATAAAATCCATATCATTTAGCGAACATTAACCAAACATCCAAATAACAAATAATAAAAATCCACAATTATCAAAATACCTAATAACTAAAGAGCTGTAGGATGCATATGAAGATGTAGTGAAGAATGATAGATGCCCATAGAGATAGTGGACGTGAAGAAGAGGATGGTGGTGGAAACCTAAGAGCAGTAAAAAGTTGCTATTGTCCATCAAGAATATACTGTTGTTAAGTAAAAAGTTTATACTGTTAATCAAATAATCGCTGCTGCTGCTCAAAGAGGTGTTAATGTTTTGAAATGGACTGAATCTAATAAGCTTTAAACTATGACTGAAGTTGGCTATGTTGGTAAAAAACATAATGCATGTCAATCAACAATTGCTACATTAGATCCTCATGATTGGTTGAAGTAAAATAAGAGAGACCCTCAGATAGTGGAAGATGTGAGCGCTTTGGAGCTCTGAGATCAGTGAGCTCATCTAGGTCAAGAACATCGTTAAAAAACTGATGATCCAGAAGGGCAAGTTCAAAACTTTCTTATTGAGTCTCTTATCTTTATACCACTGACCATTGTTGTGCAAATTTTATTAAACTCGCAAGTGCACAAATCTATTGTAATATAGATTAATGATGATGAGTGTCGAACTTACGAGGAAGAGGATTTTAATTGTGTATTGAATTAATTTTCTAAGTGAGTAGTTAAATTATGGTAAGTTTATCCTAAATTTTGAATTAAAATGGCAGGAATAATTAAAAATGCAATTGTTATAATAAAGTACTTGGATATCTAGATCTACATCAACATGCTTCAAGGCTCAATATTCCTTATTAATTTCAATTAAATCATAAGGGGGAAATCCACTCCTTATGAACCATGCTCTAATTAATATGATATTAACAACTTATCATGCCAAATAGTAATAAGTGTGCTATTATTATCTATCAACAAAAAGTCAAACATCCACCAAAATTAGAGGAAAAAATAAAAAGTTACCCATTAAGCCTATGGAACGTGTTGAGACTTCACCTTCAACCCAAACTTGAAAGAAAATTAACTGCTCATATTTTAACTAGGGATAAAAAGGAAATTTTACTAAAATACAAAGAAAATATAAGATAAAGAAGAAATTTCAGAAATAAAGTTAAAAAATGGACTCAAGGGTGTCAAATTAAGGGGGGAAACCCTCCTTTTATAGATATAATGAGTAAATCATGGCCATCGGATTAAAATAATTTAGATGCACAGGATTGCGCTAAGTGGCAAGTTCTGATTAGTTTGAACACATCATCAGGGCTATTATCTCGTGTATATGCATGTACCGTACGCATATTTTTTCTGATCCACTAACATATTGCCCCATCATTAGTCAACAGTACATAAATATTTTTATCCTATAAGATTGTCACGTCATCAGTCAATGCCACATAATCAGTCAATGCTACATTATTCCTCTAATCAAATGCTGCCACATTATCGGTCAATACCACGTCATCGTATAGTATATATAAACAGTGTTATGAACAATACCGTACATGTGAACAATGATATTTTTACTTTTATACTCTTCCTAAGATTTTTAACCATTCTGAGTTCAAATTTGCCATTCGTTTTGTCATCTGATGTCTCATTTATTTTGAAATGACCATGATACTCCTAAAATACGTAAAATACTTAATTATAATAAAATACACAAAATTAAATTCATAAGAAACTTGAATACATAAAAGTAAAGAAATTAGTAGAACTTGAAGTGAAAAATGATGATTTTTTCCTTTATAAATATACATTTTCTAGTACTTAACACACCCCCAACCAATTTATTGCTAGTCCTTAGCAAATTAAGTGAAATAAAATTCAAACACAAAACTTTTTTTTTTAACTATCATGTTTATTTTATTAAACTTTATAATGTAAATCAAATGAAAGTATAAGCATTATCTCCAATCTTTAAAAAATATTATTTCCAAATCAACCATCCACATGAATCAATCTAGTAGACTTTATCATAGTTATTGTAACCAAGCTGCTTTTAAGAATGACATGTCAATACCCTAAAATGTCATTGGCAGTGACAATCTCACAAAGAAATTAAACCCAATAACAATAGTCACTCTCATAAATGGTAAATTAAGAGAAAATATTAAAGTAATATTACATACTCTCACCAAGATCAAATAAATGTGCCCACAGCTTAGAAATAATACTATCTCAAATAAAAATGTAAGTCAGACCAATATATTATATATATTTTGACATATATTATATATATATTTTTCTTTTATTATTATTATTATTTTATGCATCACTACATCTTTATATCCCATGTAACTAGTTTTTACTTCAGACTATAGTTTCCTAAAATCAAGAATGACTTTTATTAGGACATAACATAGGCTAGGGACATAGTAAATAAAGATGAAAAAATAAGGAAAGAAAAAAATACATGTTTGAGAAAAAAAGAGTTTTTTTTAAGATTACAGAGTACATTTCTCTTTTTTTAAAACTAACATATAAATTTTGAATTTTTTCTTCTTTTCTTTTTTTCTTTTTACTAAGGGTCAATTTTATTGAACAAACTAATTATTTACATTTTTCTCAAAGATAAATGGGTTATGGAATTTGTACGACATTGAGTAATATTTTAGATTGGAGTTGGGTCGAGATGATAAGTTAACAAAGAAAAAGATAATAATAATTTTTTTAAAGATTCAAAAATGTTAACTAAGGATATTTCACAAAAGGGATGGCTAAAAAGTCTCAAATGGGTCAAAGATAGCCTTTCCATCGTCTTTTAGCGTACTAACTAATCTTTCATAGCTACTACTTAGATAAACTTTTAGATGTAGCAACATACAAATTCTTTTTTCTTTTTTCTTTTTGAAGGTTGACTCAAAAGAAATTTATAAATCATGTATCAAATAATAAACTGTTAAGGTGTATAAATAATAGGAAAAAAGGATTACTCTTTAAGAAAATTGATAAGTTCAAGAACTCACTTGGAATTTATTATGACATGTATATTCCTTCAAGTAACTCATATTTTTATCTCAGACATCAACATGTAGAGTAGCAAACATGGTGAACAAAACTCAAGATCAAAGATAATACAAATACTAAAATTTTAAAGTCATCAGGTCGAAAAATCACAATATATATATAATTTTTTTAATTTTTTTAAGAAAAAAACTAAAAAGATGCGTTTCTAGAATTATGACATTCCATATTCAACCATTTTCAACTCAAAATTTTGAAAGTGTATATTTATAAAGGAAAAATTATAAAGAGAAAGTTAGAAAAATCACACTAAAAATGAAGCTAAAAAGAATGACTGAAAAGTAAATTTTTTTTTAACTTTTAAACTAATAAAATGCGTTATTAGAGTCACTGCACTCTATATTCAGCCATTTTCGTCGTAAAAAGTTAACCATAGTTAGTTTCTACAACAAAAATTAGTAAAAACTTAACAAAGATTAAGACATTCCACAATTATCAACTATTCACTTCCCCCAATTAGAACGAAACATTATCCTCAATGTTTTAAAGGAAAGAAGTAGAGATTAGAAGATATCATTTAGGTGCTACAACACAGAAGAAAATATTTATAAACGAAGAGTTAAATCTAATTTGCACTTCTTACTGCGGCTACTACTACCATTATTAATGAAACATCCCAAAATTAAGGTCTCAGGATGTGGTGTTGGTCTATAAGCTTATAACGGATCATGTACTTAATTAGCAGTGTGAACATAAATAAAGATTTTTTTCACTGTGGAAGGAATGAAATAGTTTTTTTATTGCATGATTAAGAAATGCGAGAAAGCCATCACAAAAGTTATTAACATTTAACAAACCAATGGGTTTCTGGTGAATGTTCAAATAGGACCAAGATACTAATGTCATTAGTGCTTATAGAGTTATAAGATCTCTTGGTAAAAAAATAAATGCATCTGCATGATTCAGTATTTTAGTTATTCTCTTTTACATACCTAAAATGACTAACTCTTCTCTAGTTGGTGGGTCAGATAAACAGCTAAAAGGTTTCAGGATTGTTGGGATGATGCCTAACACTTGACTCCCTCTGGTATAAGCAGCTTCTAAAACTAGTTTTGATAACCCTTGATCACCTCCTTAATAAACCAAGTGTAGTTTCTTAGCTGCTATGCTTCATCCAAGATCGATAGCCGTCTGAAAAATTCTCATATCTAAAAGTTTGACAAATAGCATGAAAATCATTCAAATGATTATATGGGTCTTCATTTTTTAAGTCATAAAATGTTGAGAGACAATTAACAAACTAGTTTTAATTCAAAACTCCTATCAACTACATTTGGGTATCATATAAATGATATGTCCAAGTTAGCTAAGGGATTGAAATAGTCCTTAAATGGCCTCTCCTGTAGTAGATTTTATTGTAAATCTATTTCAATTTTATTTTTAAATATGATGTGTTTGTGTGTACGAAGTATTTTTTTTAATTTTAAGTCTATAGGCTCAAGATTAGGTAATTGCGACCTTTGACCATGCATAAAAAAATAATGAAAAATGCAAAAAAAATGAGAACAAAATTAATAAAAAAAGAGAAAGGAGAAATTACGATACTAACCTTATCACGTTGTTACAACCTTATTATGAACATACACTCAAGTGCTAAAAAGAAAATAAAAGAAATAAATTAACTGAAAATAAAATAACAAGATAAATTACAACGAAAAAAATGAAAAAACAAATTACAGAAATATAAAAAAGAGAAAAAAAGAAATTAAATTACAGAAAAATAATTTAAAAGAAAAAACTAAAAAATAATTACTTAAAATTAATTTTATGAATTAATAACTTAACAAAATAAACAAACATTACAAAGAAAAATAACTTAAAAATTAAATTATAGAAATTTAAAGAAATTACAAAGAAATTGAATTATTGAGATTTAAAGAAATTTAAATTACCAAAATTAAATTATAAATTCACTTTTTTTAATTTTTTTAATATTAAAAGAAAGCAACAAAAAAATTTACTTAAAAAAATTAATTTTATGAATTAATTCTACGAATTAATTAAAATAAATTAACAAGGTAAACGAAAAAAATTACCAAGGAAATATAGTCAAGTATTAAAAAGAAAAGTAAAGTAAAAATTAAATTACATAAATTTAAATTACAAAATTAAATTATAGAATTATTTTTTTATAAAAAAATAAGAAAACAAAAAAATTAATTCAAGAAATTAAAATAACTTACCTCCCTGACAACGGTGCCAAAAAAATTATTTTGTAAATTTTATTGAACTCGCAAGTGCACGAATTTATTGATTGAATAGATTAACGGTGACGAGTGTCGATCCCATGAGGAGGTAGATTTTAATTATGTATTGAATTAATTTTCTAAGCAAATGATTAAATTATGGTGAATTCATCATAAATTTTAAATTAAAATAGCAGAAATAATTAAAAAAGTAACTATTATAATAAAGTACTTCGGTATTTGGATTTGCATCAACATACTCCAGGGCTCAATCTTCCTTATTAATACCAATTAAATTATAAGGGGGAAATTCAATCCTCATGAACCACGCTTTAATTAATATGGTGCTAAGAGTTAATCGTGCCAAACAGTAATAACTGTATTATTACTATCTGTCAACGAAAAGTCAAAACATCTAGATAAATTAGAGGAAAAAATAAAATAAATTTACCAATTAAGCTCATGGAACATGTCGAGACTTCACCTTTAACCTAAGCTTGAAAGAAAATTAGCTACTCATATTTTAACTAGGAGTAAAAAGGAAATTTTACTAAAATATAAAGAAAATACAAGATAGAGAAGGAATTTCAGAAAATGGAGTTAAAAAATGAACTCAGGGGTGTCAAATTAGAGGGGTCGAGCCCTCCTTTTATAGATACAACGAGTAAATCATGGCTATCAGATTAAAATAATTTGGATACACATGATTGCGCCACGTGATAAGTTCTAATTGGTTTGATCACATCATCAGGGCTATTATCCCGTGTATATGTATGTATCGTATGCACATTTTTTCTGATCCACTAACATGTTACTATGTCATTAGTCAACAGTACATAAATATTTTTGTCCAATAAGATTGTGACACCTCATCAGTCAAGTCACGTCACCAGTCAACGCCACATAATCAGTGAATGCTACCTAATTCCTCCAATCAAATGCTGCCACGTCATTAGTCGGTGCCACGTCATCAGTCAATGCCACATCATCAGTCAGTACATATGAGCAGTGTTATGAACAGTACAGTACATATGAATAGTGACATTTTTACTTTTATGCTCCTCCTAAGGTTTTTGACCATTCTGAGTTCAGATTTACCATTCGTTTTGTCATCCGATGTCTCGTTTATTGTGAAATGATCATAATGCTCTTAAAATACGTAAAATACTTAATTATAATAAAACACACATATTTAAAGGAAACTTGAATACATAAAAGTAAAGAAGTTAGTAGAAGTTAAAGTGAAAAATGACAATTTTCTCATTTATAAATATACACTTTCTAGTACTCAACAACCATTATCATACACAAATCTCAAATTTGTTATAACTTCATCACTTAATTCCTTAAGACTCATAAAGGTTGATTCGGTTAAGGAAATATGAAAGTGTTTTAAAATATGAGTGATAATACTACTATAAGAAAGTTTCTAATTTGAAAAATTCAGAACACTGAACATGTGTTGAAAAATAATGTATCCAATATTTAACACCCTACCCTCAAGAATATAATCCAACAATGCAACATCTAAACAAGTAACTTTATCACCATGTCGATCCTCAAGACTTATTACATGTTGAAGAATATAATAAAGTATTCTCATTTAAGGACAAATCAGAATGTCTACAAATCTTTCTAACGGCATCCTTAATGAATATCAAGAATAATAAAGTTAACTCCTAGCAGTGTACACCTCTAATATTTCATTAGGAGTTCTAAGAATTTGATTTACATCTATAACGTCAAATTCAATAGGACTTTCTCTAACATTTGTAACAATTCTATTAGAAGATTGTGAAGAAATAACTATATTTGAATAGAAAACTCGAACTAAAGTCTCATAATATGGTTCCTTAATAACTAAATTATTTTCAACCCTATAGAAATAAGTAAAGCACTAAGAGATTTATCATAAATATATAAATTATCTAAATTATGAAAATTGAAAAAATGCAAAGTAATATTGGCCTCGATATTAAAAGATCGAGAAATCATTTCTAAAGAGGTATAGTCGAGAAATGGGTCATTATGAATTCTGGATTATCTCAATGAGACTCTTTCTTTTCTTGGCCACTTGCTTTCCTTTAGATTTCGCACCACTCACCATGATTGAAATCAAGAACAAGCTTAAAATACCTAAATTTAGAATTTTAAGATTTTAAGTGAAAGAATTATTTTTTAACTAAGAGAATTAATCTTAGATATGATTTAGTGGAAGATATAGTTGTGGTTTGAGTAAAGATGGATTAAAAATAGTTTGAAATAGTAAAGAGAGAAATGAGTAAGCTTAGATTTTGATTTCTGGATTTCAAGAAATAAGTGAGAAAATAATATTTAAATGATGAATAATAGAGGTTTAATCGTTTAGAAATGATTTGAGTGAGTGATTTTGGCAAGAAAATGAGTGAAAAATGATGAACATTTGAGAGAATGAGTGTGGGTTCATGGCTTAAAGAGAGAGAGAATAAAGAACAAGTGAAGAACAAAGGAAGAAAAAGAGACATGGGTAAAAACCTGTGATCAAGTAGCTAGCTGCTTGCTTTCGAAGTTGAAGGGTTATTCCAAACAGCTAACCCCTGGCCTCTGTCTCACTGCACCAATTTTACTTTTTGGCTTCGTTTGATCAATTTAGAGACCATTTTGTGATCCTAAAACTCTTAAAAAGCCATTTTAATGCATGAATCATGATAATTAACATTCAAATAATCAAAAATTCAAACACTTAATACATTAATCATGCATATACTTTATATACTCATAAGATATGTAAGCATTCAAAGATCAACAATTCAATTATATCACTCATTATTTATGCCTAACATGTATAAAATCATCAGCAATTATCAAACCATTTATTTTAATAGGCTCATTAACATAATTAAATATGTTAAGATGAAAATTTCATCATCCCAAGTTCATGCCGAATTTTTAAAACATTTTTCGCAAAGAGGTTTTGTAAAAATATTGGCAAGTTATTTTTCTATAGAAACAAACTCTAATATAATATCATCTTTTTTAACATGATTTCTCAAAAAATAATATCTAATCTCTATATGCTTTTTTCTAGAGTGCTGAATAGGATTATTTGATGGGTTTATAACATTAGGATTATCACATTTGATAGGGATTTGATCAAGATTAATGCCATAATCTCTAAGTGTTTGTTTCATCCAAACACCTTGTACATAACAACTACCTAAGGCAATATACTTAGTCTCAGTGATTGAAAGTGCAACTGAATTTTATTTTTTACTAAATCATAAAATAAATTCATGACCTAAGAAATGACAAGCACCACTAGTACTTTTCCTATCAACCTTACGACCGGTAAAGTCAGCATTTGAATAACAAGTTAAATCTATATAACTTCCTCTAAAATATCGAAGGCCAAGATCTATGATTCCACTTAAATAACAAAAAGTTCTTTTAACAGCAAGTAAATGAGATTCCTTAGGACATGATTGAAATTTTGCACATAAACATACACTAAATACTATATCAAGTCTACTTGTAGTTAAGTAAAGTAAAGAGCCAATCATACCTCGATACGTTTTGATATCAACTTCTTTATCTTTTCCATCTTTGGCATGCTTGATTATTTGCTCATTAGAGTATTTTTAGTATTTAAGTCATCAATGCCAAAACATTTTGAGTAAATCTCTAACATACTTAGCTTGATTGATGAAAATTCTTTCATTGTTTTATTTGATTTAAAGTCTAAGAAAATACTTCAATTCTCCCATCATCCTCATCTCAAATTCCTTACTCATATAAGATAAAAACTCTTTGCATAAAGACTCATTTGTAGAACTAAAAATAATGTTATCAACATAAATTTAAACAATAAGAATATCTTAGTTCTTGTGCTTAACAAAAAGAATAGTATCTACTTTTTTCATAGAAAAATTATTCCAATAAGAAATTTTTAAGCCTATTATACTATGCTCTAAATGCTTGTTTTAAACCATACAATGCTTTTGATAGCTTATAGACATAATTTGAAAATTTTTCATTTTTAAAACCAGGGAGTTGTTTTATATAAACTTCTCTATAATATAACTATTCAAGAAAGTACTATTGACATCCATTTGAAATAAAATAAAATCTTTATAATATGCAAATATGAACAACATCATAATGGATTATAATCTAGCTATAGGCCCAAATGTTTCATCAAAATTAATTCATTCTTCTTGATTATATTCTTAAGCTACTAATATAACTTTATTACTAACAACTACATCGATTCATCCATTTTATTCTTTAATATTTAGTACCTATAATGGATTGATGTTTCAGTTTAGGAACTAATCTCCGTATATTATTTCTCTCAAATTGATTTAACTTCTTTTACGTTGTTATAATTCAAGATTTATCATTTTTTGCATCTATAAAAGATTTTGGTTTAATTTAAGAAACAAATACAGGATGCTCATATGTGTTTCTAAGTGATAATCTAGTGGTTACACTTCTTGAGGGATCACCTAGAATTAAATCCTTAAGGTGTGAAAAAACATACCTTTACTTATTGAGAGTATTTGAGAAGTACCTTCTAAGTGCTCTATACTTGTTTCTTCTTCTTATCTTTCCTTTTGGTTTTCTTGTTATGTCAAAACTCTCCATCTACATCATCATCAATAACAATTATCTTTGTAAAGGAAGGGTTAAACTCATCAACTGCAACATGCATAGACTCTTCCACAATTAAAGTTCTTTTATTGTAAACTCTATAAGCTTTGCTCGTGTTGAAATGACCAAGAAAAATGTCAATATTAGATTTTAGATCAAATTTACCTAGATTTTCTTTTGTACTCAAAATAAAATATTTGCATTAAAAGACTTTAACATAGCTAATGATGGAGTTTTTCTATCTTTCCAAAGCTCATAGAGAGTTTTATTGAGATAAAGTCTAATCGATATATGATTTAAAATATAATAAGTGGTGTTGATAGCTTCGACCTAAAAATATTTTGGTAAAACATTTTCATTCAATATAGTCTTAGACATTTTTTTAACAGGCCTATTCTTTATTCAACAATCCTATTTTTTGATTGAGTCCTAGATGATAAAATTAATGCTCAATGCCTAAATCATTACATAAATTTTTAAATGCATAATTTTTAAATTCTTCATCATGATCACTTTTAATACAAGTAATAGAGTAACCTCTTTCATTTTAGACTTTTTTACAAAAAATTCTAAATGCCTCAAGGGCATCATCTTTATTAGCTAAAAATATACCTATGTGAATCTACAATAATCGTTCACAATTAAAATTCTTTTATTATAAACTCTATAAGCTTTGCTTGTGTTGAAATAACCAAGAAAAATGTCAGTATTAGATTTTAGATCAAATTTACCTAGATTTTCTTTTGTACTCAAAATAAAATATTTGCATTAAAAGACTTTAACATAGCTAATGATGGAGTTTTTCTATCTTTCCAAAGCTCATAGAGAGTTTTATTGAGATAAAGTCTAATCGATATATGATTTAAAATATAATAAGTGGTGTTGATAGTTTCGACCTAAAAATATTTTGGTAAAACATTTTCATTCAATATGGTCTTAGACATTTTTTGAACAGGCCTATTCTTTATTCAACAATCCTATTTTTTTATTGAGTCCTAGATGATAAAAATTAATGCTCAATGCCTAAATCATTACATAAATTTTCAAATGCATAATTTTTAAATTCTCCTTCATGATCACTTTTAATATAAGTAATAGTAACCTTTTTCATTTTAGACTTTTTTACAAAAAATTCTAAATGCCTCAAGGGCATCATCTTTATTAGCTAAAAATATACCTATGTGAATCTACAATAATCGTTCACAATTAAAATTCTTTTATTATAAACTCTATAAGCTTTGCTTGTGTTGAAATAACCAAGAAAAATGTCAATATTAGATTTTAGATCAAATTTACCTAGATTTTCTTTTGTACTCAAAATAAAATATTTGCATTAAAAGACTTTAACATAGCTAATGATGGAGTTTTTTTATCTTTCCAAAGCTCATAGAGAGTTTTATTGAGATAAAGTCTAATCGACTTGTGATTGAAAATATAATAAATGGTGTTGATGGCTTTGACCTAAAAATATTTTGGTAAAACATTTTCATTCTAAAATACTAACTAGACAACCCAAGTGGGGGGTGTATTGGATTTTGAAATTTCAAAAGTAAAAGATTAAAGATGATATAAATTAAGCAATTAAATTTGAAATAAATAAATAAATGAACAATAAAACTAGAGATATAGAGTAAGAGAGATCCAACACAATAATTTTTATATGGTTCGGCTATCCCCACCTACGTCCACGCCTCTAAGCACACTGAGTTTGAGGATTCCACTAAGTAAGCGTCCAAGGCTTCAAAGTTTTACAATTGACTTCCAAGGTGTCAATAAACCTTTACAAGAAGAGATTTTTCTAGTCTGTTAATCTAAGTATATCCCAACACTTACAATCACTCTAGAATAAAGATCACAAATTGATTTTTCTCTCACACAATTTTCAAGATTACAAATCAATGCTCAATGCCTAATGTGTGAGTAGATGAAGTAGAAAAAGAAAATATTCTTAAGCTCAATTGTATATCTGTGAATATGCTCAGTAGATGTGTTGTTGTTCTATTTTGATTTGACTTGGATGAACTTATTTATAGTTGGAACCGAAAAATAGTCGTTATTCAACATTTTTTACAGAAAATGGATTACCGTTAGTTGTTAACGAATAACTGTTTTCGCTGGTCAATGTTACCGTTGGCCTTGATTTCAAATTATCGGTTGACCGTTAATAATTATGTTATGAAAATTTTATTGAACTCGCAAGCGCACGAATCTATTGTAGAATAGATTAATGGTGACGAGTGTCGATCCCACGAGGAGGTTGATTTTAATTATGTGTGGAATTAATTTTCTTTAATGGCTGAATAAATTTGTGGTGAAATTAATGTAAATTATACTTAAATTTAAATTACAACGGCAGGAATTAAATTGAATTGGAAATCTATTGAAATGACGTGCTTGGGTATTCGGATCTGCATTAACATGCTCCATGGGCTAAATATTTCATATTAAGCCCATTAAATCATAAGGGGGGATTCCACACCTCATGAATCACGCTCAAATAAATATGCTGCCAAGGGCTTATCGTGCCAAATAATAATAACCTTGAACTAGGGTACCGGTTTAACAAGGGCGGTATCTAGACAATACTATTATTATTCGTCGACGAAAATCAAAACAACTATAAATATTAGAGGGAAAGAGAAAGTAAATTTACCAAATTAAGCCCATGGGACATGTTGAGACTTCACCTTCAACCCAAGCTTAAAAGAAAATTAGCTACTCATATTTTAACTAGGTATAAAAAGGAAATTTTGCTAAAATACAAAGAAACTACAAGATAGAGATGGAATTTCAGAAATCTAAGCTTAAAAATGAATTTAGGGATGTCGAATTAGGGGGAGAGAGCCCCCTTTTTATACATACATTGAGTGAATCATGACTATCATATTAAAAGTAGTTCGGACACTCAGGATTGCGCCACGTCATCAGTCAACAGTTAACAGTCAACGTTTGAATAGTAACACGGTTTGATGTATGCGCATATATTGTACACACGATTTTTATACCACTGAGATGCTGCCACGTCATGGATCTACAGTACATAATAAATTTAGCCCAATAAGATCGTGACACATTATCGATCAACACCACGTCATCGGTCAACGCCACATAAGCAGTCAATACCACATAATTCGTCCAATCAGATACTGCCACGTCGTAGGTAGTTGCCACATCATCAGTCCGTATATAATTATAATAAAACACAAATATTTACGCAATAAAATACTTAAATAAATAAAACTAGCAATGTTAGTGAGACTGAAAGTGTAAAATGACAATTTTCTCCTTTATAAATATACACTTTCAAACACTCAACACATCTCCCAACTAGCGTATTATTAGTCCCTAGCAAATAAAGCGAAGATAAAATTCAAAATTTTTTTTTTATTTTTTAAACACACGTGTTTATTCAATCAGATTAATGATAGCAATCAAATAAAAGTACAAGCATTATCTCCAGTCTAAAGGAATATCACACCCACATCAACCATCAATATGCATCAGTCCAGCAGACTTTGTTGTGGCAATAGTAATCAGGCTACTTTCAAGAAAGACATATCCAACCCCAAAATCTCACCGGTTGTAGTGACACTCTCACAAAGAAATTAATCCCAATAAAATTTTGTTACTACAATGAATGGTAAATTGAGAGAAAATAATAAAGAAATATCATACACTCTCACCAAGATGAAAAAAATATGCCCATAGCTTAGAAATAATACGATCTCAAATAAAGTATTAGTCAACCCAATGTATTCATCTTTTTTTTATGTATATGCATCACTACATCTTAATTGCCTATATAACCAACTTTTATTTCAGACTATAGTTTCCTAAAATCAAGAAGGACTTTTATTAGGACATAACGTAGGCTAAGGTCATGGCTAATAAAGAAAGGGAAATAGGGAAACAAAATATATATGTTTGAGAAAAAATTCAAGAATTTCTTTTAAAAAAATTACAAGATGCATTTTGCTTATTTATTGCTATGTATTTTTTTTCTTTTTTTCTTCTTTTTTTCTTGTTTTTTTTAAATTTCTTTTATACAGCACAACTTCGCTGAATAAAATAATTATTTATCCTTTTTCTCAAACATAAATATGTGGACGGAACTTGTATGATATCGGGTAATACTCCAAAATGGAGTGGGTCAGGATGATAAGTTAATAAAGAAAATATTTTTTTTAATAAAAAGCTCAAAAGGGCTAATTATGGATATTATATAATAGGGATGGCTAGAAAGGCTCAAACAGGTCAAAAATTGCCTTCCATCGTCTTTTAGGACTCTAAATAATCTTCCATTTTTACTAATTAGGTGGGCATTTAGATGCAGTAATACACACACTTTTTTTAAATTTTATTTTATTATTGTTATTTATTTTTTTAAAGGGTTGACTCAAAGAAAATCTAGAGATCATGTATGAAATAATAAACTGCTAAGCTACATGAAGAATAGACAAAAAATGTTACTCTCCAAGAAAAATTAATAGGCTCAAAAATTCACTTGGAATTTATTATGACATGTGCATTCCTTCAAGCAACTCATATTTGTCCCCAACATTAACATGTATAATAGCAAACATGGTGTAACATTACTCAAGACTAAAGATAATATAAATACTAAAATTCGAAAGTCATCATATCATCCAATATAAAAAAAAACTCACACAGAATTTTTTTTTAATTGAATTCTTTCCTCTCGACCTATTCTAAACATAAAAAGAAAACATACATGCTGAAAAATTAAAGAAAAATAAATTTTTTTAAAAAAGAAGATGCGTTTCTAGAGTTACTACACTCCATATTCAGCCATCTTCGACTTTAAAAACTTGCAAACATATATTTATAAAGGAGAAAAATAAAAGGTTAAAATAAAAAACACATAAAAAATTTTTTTAAAATTTTTTTACTAAGAAGATGCGTTTCTAGAGTCACTACACTCTATATTCAGCCATCTTCTACTCAAAAAATTAGTCATGGTTAGTTCAACATTCCACAATTGTCAACTATTCCCTCCCCCCAACCAGAATAAAACATTGTTCTCAATGTTTGAAAGGAAAGAAGTAGAGTTTAGAAGACATCATCTTGGTGCTGCAACACAGAAGAAAATTTTTACAAGTGAAGAGTTAAATCTAATTTGTACTTCTTACTGCTGTTACTATTACCATCATTATTTGAACAGTCCAACACAATAGCCCTGGATCTGGCTCTGGTTGATAAGCTTGTAACAGATCAAGTAGCGCATTAGTAGTGTGTGCACAAATAAAGATTTTTTTCACTGAGGAAGGAATGAAATAAGTTTTATTGCATGGTTAAAAAATGTGAGAAAGCCATCATAAAATTTATTGACATTTAACAAACCAATAGGTTTCTGATGAATGTTCAGATGGGACCAAGATGATAATGTCATTAGTGCCTCAAGAGTTGTAAGGTCGCCTAGAAGGAAAATAAAAGCATCGGCATAATTGAGCATTTCAGTTATTCGTTCTTGCATACCTGAGATGAGTAACTCTTTTCCAATTGGTGAATGAGACAAACAACCCAACGGTTTTAGGATTTGAGGAATGATGCCTAACACTTGGCTCTCTCTGACAAAAGCAGCTTCTGATACCATTTTGGATAACCCTCGGTCACTTCCTCCATACACTAAGTGTAATTTTCTCTCTGCTATTCTTAGACCAAGATCTTTGGCTACCTCCATGAACTCTTTATGTTTGCCATAATGAAACCCAGAAAGCACACAAATGTTCTTGAATTGTTTACTGGAAGTGACTGCCATTAAGATATTGCTCAAAAATAACTTGTGAGTGCTCAGTAAAAAAAATCGTATTTAAAAACCTTGGTGACAGTTGGTTACAGCTGTGTATGAGGTATCATGTCAGCGTTAATTAACGTGTAAGGCACATTAGTCAAAAGTAAAAAAGAAAACAGTAAAAAAGAGAAAAAAAGCAAATGAAATTATTAAAACCAATAATATAAATAGTAAAATAGCAGCGAAATAAAAGAACAGAAAGGTAAAAAGATATTTACAGATAGTTGTGATTGTGGCTCACATCTTCCTCTGGTTTTACGTCCAGAAACGGCTTGAACGCCATCTATGGGTTGAGGATAGGCTTCTCATCCAGTTTTCTTACAAACTGGCAAACGGGGTCTTTTATAGTCAGATTCCCGAGACTATAGTTTGTACATTCTTTCTGGAATAATGGCCATAACTGGAGTATTGCATTTTGGACATATCCACTGGGATGTGTTTCAAGAGACAAAATGATATCATCCAATGACTCCTTATTCAAGTCATCCCTAATAAATTGAATCTTATCTTCTCTGTTATCAGACACCATTCTTAAAGAACATGATTTTTTATTGCATATCATTTTGGCACATTTATGACAAGCAATAAAAAATCTTCGATCTCGTCGTTTTCGCGCATAATTTCCTTTACCACAGCCAGGCATGTATGCAATAAATTTAGGAGGTAACCCACCTGTTAAGCAAACTTTTGCCTTGATTAACCAACGGATGTTAGTAGGGATATTATTCTTCATAAGCAATCGCATGCATTCGAACCGGGCTTTACAAATTAAAAGAAGGGCATTCTGAGGAAGCGAAGGGAATCGTTTGTGAAGCTTTTCTAAAATCTCGTCTCTGTCTATACCTTCGTCTCAGAATATCAGTTATTGTGGGAAAACTGAAGTAACCGACTTGATTGTCACGGACTACCGTTATCCGCCACTTGACCGGGGTTACAAACTTAAACACACAAAGCAAACTAAAACACACAAACAGGAAAACAAATTAAAACACACAAATTAAATTAAAATCGTCCTCTTATTGAATTTACCTCAAGCTTCAATTGGGTGTTGTAAATGCCTCTCTTAATTTCTATAAGATCTCTTTCTAAATCCTCAACATGGGAAACTAACTCAGGTGGTTGTAACTTCCAGATACGATGTATTTTACAAAATCGTATTTGACCTCTGAGATGAGATTGAATACGTCGAAACTATCTAAGAATGCTAAAGAGATGCTTTTTAGTTGACATATTCATAAGGAAAATGATAGAAAAAACTTAAAAGTTAAACAAACACATTTTCTCAAACATAATTAAAAACAGAAAAGAAAACTTCAAATCACCGAAAGGAAATAGAAAGAAAAAAATGTCAGGTTACTTAAATGTTTTGCGCTGTTTTCTCCACATGGTTGGTATTCGTGATATGACTTTACTTTTCTGACCATTAACTTTAAAAATTACACCATTCCTTGGATTCTTAAATTTAATGGCTCCATGTGGGAAAACAGTATGATTAGTAAATGGATCAGACCTTCGAGAGCATAACTTACATGGAGAAACGTGCCATTGAGAATTGAACAAAAATACTTTCTGACCTGGTGTGAAATCTTTTCTAATGCTCTGCTTGTCACGGAGGATTTTCATTCGCTTTCTATAGTCCTTAGCATTTTTGTCGTTACGAATCTCCTCTGGTTTTGCCAGTTGTATCCTCATTTTTAAACCAAAAATGGGGTCAATGATGTCTGTATTCTTTTGTTTGTCATCAGAAGAGGATGAGATAATTTCTGAAACTGTTTTTTCTTCTTCCAAGAATGTAGAATTCAGAGAGTCAAGTGAAGGTTTGAGCTTAATCTTTGCTGGTGATTCTAATGATGGGATGAGATTTTCTTTTAATGGTGCCAATTGCTCTATCCTTATCAAAATCCAAACCAAAGTGAGTTAAACATGTCAGTAAAGGGTCATCACTAAGGTTTAAAGGAAATGTGTGATCAACTAATTCATCAATTAAATCCACATCTATAATTTCATCATCAGTACTGTGAGGTTGTTTGGCAATTTTGAAAATATTTAGTTCTATAGTCATATTGCCAAATGACAACTGCATATTTCCAGTCCTGTATTGAGTGTGAGCATCAGCAGTTGCCAAAAATGGACAGCCCAAGATAATAGAGATGTGCTTTCTTGAATCCTGCATTGGTTGAGTGTCAATTACAATGAAATCAACAGGAAAATAAAACTTATCTATCTGGAAAAGCACGTCCTCCACAATACTACGAGATATTTTCGTAGATCGATCTGTAAGCTATAACACCACTGGAGTTGGATGTAAAACGCCCAGTTTAAGTTTCATAAATACAGAGTAAGGCAACAGATCTATATTAGCTCTTAAATCCAACAAAGCATTCTCAATTGTGTGGTTCCCTATACTACATGAGATAGTGGGGGAGCCTAGATCTTTGCATTTTAGAGGCATTTTATGTTGAAGTATAGAAGTAATATTTTCTGTTAAAAAGGCCTTTTTCTGAACATGAATATTTCTCTTTTTAGTACAAAGGTCTTTAAGAAACTTGGCATATGATGGCACTTGTTTTATGGCTTCAAGTAAAGGGATGTTAACACTTACTTAATTGAAGATTTCAAAAATCTCACCTGTGGATTTTCTTTTCTTCGCTTTAGCTAACCTGTGAGGAAATGGAGCTTTAGGAACATATTCTCGTGGGTTGGTTTCCTCTTTCTCCTCTGATGATAATTCTGTAGTGTTCATAGGTACAATCTGAGTTGATTTTGGCATCTCTACTTTGTTGTCGACTTCTTTTTCTTTTCACAAGGTCATCACTACTTTGACTTCTCTATGCTGCTGTGGTGAACTAGAACTTGCTTCATTCACTGCTTTAGGGTTAGGCACTGGTTGACTTGGAAATTTGGCTTTTTCAACGGTCATGGCCAAAGTTTGAACTAAATAGGCAAGTTGTCCTACCATTTTCTCAAGGCTCGAAATTCATTGAGCTTGTGAGTTGAAGGTCGCTCTTATCTAATTTCGTAATTCATCAATGCTGCAATTCTGCTACTCGATCTTGGAGTTAGTCAAATTTTTGACATTTCGAATGTATCTTTCCATGGTTTGGGTTGAGAATGGTTTGGATTTTGATTGTATGGTCTAAATAATGGTTGAGAGGCTTGAGAAATTTGAGTAACTGGCTGCAATGGTAGAGGTGGAACTGATGGTTCATTTTGTTGGAATCCTTGAGATCATGAAAAATTGGAGTGATCTCTCCATCCAGGGTTATATGTGTTGGAGTAAGGGTTGTAGTTTAGTAGTTTTCTCATGACACCCATGGCATTGGCTTGATCTGAATATGAGTCATAGTCATGTGGCTCTGTTGATTTAGCAGTCGTCAAAGATGCTATTTGTCGAGCAAGACCTTCGACCATCTCTTTGACTTCTTTAATTCCTGAGCTTGACTTACCAATGTTAATCTCATTCACTCCCTTAATGATCCTGGTATTTCTGAGTGATCGACTCCGTTGTTGAGAATTATCCGATTGTCGTTGGAAAAATTCCCAAATCTCTGATGCGATTTTGGATATTAACTCTCCTCCACTAGTTGCCATTAGCCATTCTTGCATATGTGGCAAAAATCCCTCCAAAACATATTGGCATTGGTGCCATTTCTCTTACCCATTATGTGGACACTTCAAGAGTAGCCCATTAAATCGCTCCCATACTTCAAAAAAATGCTCATCGTCTCTTTGGGTAAACTCTAAAATTTCCCTGCAAATAGCATTGGTTTTATAAACTAGAAAATATTTATTTAAAAATTTAGTTACCATTTATTCCTATGATGTAATGCTATTAGCAGGCAATGTATTAAACCATGAACGAGCTCTATCTTTTAATGAAAATGGGAATAATCTAAGTTTAACATCATCATCTGAAAAATTATTATATTTAAAAGTTTGACAAATAGCATGAAAATCATTTAGATAATTATATGGGTCCTCATTTTCTAGGCCATAGAATGTAGGGAGACAGTTTAGCACACTAGGTTTTAATTCAAAACTCCTAGTAGTTACATTTGGGTACCTTATGCATGATGTGCCCAAATTAGTTAAAGGACTAAAATAATCCTTAAATGGTCTCTCTTATGGTTCTGGTTATTGCTTTTGCAAATCTATTTCAAATTTCTTTTGAAAAATAGTGTGTTTGTGCGTGCGAAGTGTTTTTTCTAATTAAGGTCTAAAGGTTCAAGATTAGGTGATAATGACCTTCGACCATGCATGCAAAGAATAAAATAAATAAAAATAAAACAAATAAAAATAAATAGGAGAGAGAAATTACGATACTAACCTTGTGACGTTGTTACAATGAAAATATACTCAATAGCTATAGTAAAAAGAAATTACGTGAAATAAATATTAACTAAAATTAAAATAAATAACAAAGAAAGATAACAAGATAAATAAAAAAAATTACAAAGAAAAATAACATGGAAATTAAATTATACAAATTTAAAGAAAAGAGAAAGAAATAAAATTCTAATTTAATTTCCTTTTTTTAAGAAAAAAATTACAAAAAAATAAATATTAAGGAAAAAAACTAATTCTACGAATTAAAATACTTACCTCTCCGGCAACGGCGCCAAAAACTTATTGTGCAAATTTTATTAAATTCGCAAGCGCACGAATCTATTGTAGAATAGATTAATGGTGACGAGTGTCGATCCCAGGAGGAGGTTGATTTTAATTATTTGTGAAATTAATTTTCTTTAATGGCTGAATAAATTTGTGGCGAAATTAAAGTAAATTATGCTTAAATTTAAATTAGATTGGCAGGAATTAAATTGAACTGGAAATCTATTGAAATGATGTGCTTGGGTATCCAGATCTGCATCAACATGCTCCATGGGCTAAATATTCCATATTAATGCCAATTAAATCATAAAGAGGGATTTCACACCTCATGAACCACGCTCAAATAAATATGCTGACAAGGGCTTATCGTGCCAAATAATAATAACCTTGTACTAGGGTGCCAGTTTAACCAGGGCGGTATCTAGACAAGATTATTATTATTTGTTGACGAAAAGTCAAAACAATCACAAATATTAGATGGGAAGAGAAAATAAATTTACCAAATTAAGCCCATGGAATATGTTGAGATTTCACCTTAAACCCAAACTTAAAAGAAAATTAACTACTCATATTTTAAATAGGGATAAAAGTAAATTTTACTAAAATACAAAAAAACTATAAGATAGAGAAGGAATTTCATAAATCTAAGCTTAAAAATGAATTCAGGGATGTCGAATTAAGGGGGAAGAGCCTCTTTTTTATAGATACATTGAGTAAACGTGACCATCAGAGTAAAAATAGTTCGGACATTCAGGATTGCACCACGTCATCAGTCAACAGTCAACAGACAACATTTGAATAGTAATGCAGTTTAAATAGTAAATAATCCCATGTATGCGCATGTACACACGTTTTTTGCTCCACTGAGATGCTGCCACATCATCGATCTACAGTACATAAGAAATTTAGCCCAATAAGATCGTGACACATCATCAATCGATGTCACGTCATCGGTCAACGCCACATAAGCAATCAATACCACATAATTCATCCAATCAGATACTGCCACGTCATAAGTAGTTGCCACATCATCAGTCTGTATATATGAACAGTATCGCAAACAGTACTGTACGTATAATCAGTACCATATATGTGAATAGTGACTTTTCCCTTTAATGTTCCTCTTAAGGTTTTCGACCGTCCTAAGTCCAAATATGACATCCGTTTTGTTGTCTGATCACTTGTTCATTGTGAAACGATTGTGATACCCTAAAATACATAAAATATATAATTATAATAAAACACAAATATTTAAACAATAAAATACTTAAATAAATAAAAGTAACAATGTTAGTGAGACTGAAAGTGTAAAATGGTAATTTTCTCCTTTAAAATATACACTTTCTAACACTCAACAAATTGCTCTTTTGCCGTTAAATTCCAGGAACCTGCATAACAAAAATTCTCTATCCGTTTTTGCTAAACGGTTAAAGACTAACAAGAATGAGGTTAGCTAAAGCAAAGAAGAAAAAGTCTACGGGTGAGATTTTTGAAATCTTCAAATAGGTAAGTGTTAACATCTGTTTGCTTGATACTATAAAACAAGTGTGATCTTAAGCCAAGTTTTTTAAAGATCTTTGTACTAAAAAGAGAGATGTTCATGCTCAAAAGAAGACATTTTCAACAGAAAATGTTAGCACTATACTTCAATATAAAATTCCTCTAAAATGCAAAGACCCAGACTCACCTACTATCTCATGTAGTATAGGGAACCATAATTGAAAATACTTTGTTGGATTTAGTGTTGTGCAAATTTTATTGAACTCGCAAGTGTATGAATCTATTGTAGAATAGATTAATGGTGACGAGTATTAATCCCACGAGGAGGTGGATTTTAATTATATATTGAATTTAATTTTCTAAATGAGTGGTTAATTATGGTAAATTTATCCCATTTGCCTCAAATTTAAAAATTTCTAGTTGAACAAGTATTTCAAACTCTTGTGATTAATATAGATTCCACAGTTTCACTATAAAGATAATGTCACCAAATATTTAAGGCAAAAACTATAGTTGCTAATTATAAGTCAAGAATGAGATAATTCTGCTCATAATCCTTTAACTGTCTAGATGTATATGCAACTGCCTGACCATGTTGCATTAATACACATCCTATTCCTTTTTAAAAAACATTATTATAAATGACATAATCACTATCATTATATGGAACACTGACGAAACAGAAGCACAAACTAATTTATTTTTAATTTTCTGAAGCTCTTCGTAGATTTTTTTTATTTTATTCAAACTTGATATTCTTCCTAATCAACTTTTCTAATAGAGCTACAAGACTAGAAAATCATTCACAAATATTTTGTAATAATAGCCAAACCCAGAAAGCTTCTAATCTTAAAAACATTAGATGGTTTTGGTTAATTTTACAACAACCATAACCTTACCTGGATAAAAAAAGATGACCTTATTTTTAACATGTCCTAGAAAAAATATTTGGTCAAGCCAGAATTTACACTTCTTGAACTTTGCATAGTGCTTCCTTTCTTAAGGTGTTTGAAGAACCACTTTTAAATGTTTCTTATGTTTCTCTACGGTTTTAGAGTACACCAAAATGTCATTGATGAAAATGATAACAAATTAATAAAGGAAAGTTGAAAGACTTTATTCATTAAGTCCATAAAAGCTACTGGAGCATTGATTAGTACAAAAGCATCTCAAGGAACTTGTAATGCCCATACCATGCCTAAAACATTGTTTTAAGCAATCCTCATTCTTCACCTTCAACTGATGATATCCAAACCATAGATAAATCTAAGAGAATATTGTTGCACCTTACAATTGATAAAAGAGATCATCAATGTGAGAATGTGGGTATTTGTTCTTGATGGTAACCGTATTCAGTTGTCGGTCATTAATGCATAACTATATTAAACCATCTTTCTTCTTTATAAACAATATTAGAGCTTCCCAAAAAGAACCATTAAGGTGGATAGAACCTTTATCAAGACGTTCATGTAATTGAACCTTTGATTCCTTTAACTCATGAAGTGCCACATGGTAAAGCTTTAGAGATAGATACAATGTAAGGTAGTAAATCAATAAAAAATTTGATTTCTTAATCAAAATTTTGATTATAATAAAAAGTTTTAAGAACTTTGAAATTTATGAGTAAGATGTAAAAATTCCTAAAAAAACCTTTTTAGAAAATATTATAATAATTAAAAATTTTAGATTGGACCTTTTTATAAAATTTTTTAAAGTTTTAGGCTATGGTATAATTATAAAAAATTATAGGTAAAAATATAATTTTGATAAATTGTATAAAAATTAGAAAAATTCAAATTACAACAGTAACTTCACTGTTCTAAAATAGAAAGCCAATTAAATTAAAAAGGTAGCCACTTATTTATTGGAATTTGCTTACAATGACTAGTTTTTACAAGCAAAAACAATAAAACATACAACATATATCTAGCTTCTATTTCACAAATCATCATATTTATTGAATTATCATTGTGCTATAATTTGTATATCTCCTCTAAAAGAGAGTTTTTGTTATAATATTTATTTTCTCATCATAGTTATGAGTATATAAGCATAAGAAACATTTAGGCAAAGAGACTAGGAGATAATCTTTTGATTGTAAAGATTTTTAAAAATTTTTAAAGTCAATTTAAAGAATTTGAAGCCTTAGGGCGCCTAGATAGTGAAATCTTTAAGTTTAGTTGGCTTGAAAACGTACACACAGATTGGGATTACCGAAGCTCATAAAAATGATTGTGTTTGCTCTCTATTTCCTTATTCTTTTATTTTTTAGCATTGTTAAATTTATTATTTGTTATTTCATTGAAGCATTAGATTAAATTATTATATAGTTTGCTATAGGTTAAGTTTTTAAAACCCAATTTACCCCCCTTTAGGTTGCATAACTAGCATTTTAGAGACCTTAAAAGGAGTAGTATGTAACACCCTAAATAAATCCCACATCGAAAAAGTACGAGAGAGATACTGAGTTAATAAGAGGTGATCCACACCTTAATTGATGAGCTACATTTTGGGGTGTATAGATACCCTAAAAACAAAATCGTATAAACCTTATTTAAGCGCGAAGCAAACAATATCTTATTAAATCTGAGTTGGGTCACAATAGATACTGTGGAATAGGAAAGAATATCAGACAAATGGCTTGTCTTCCTCTTTAACAATCATGGGCTGATCATCAAATATATTTATTTTGAGATGTTCTTCACCGGCCAGATATGGCCAATATTTTTCTCACTAAAGCCATTTACACTTCCTTATCATACACTTATCTAATCAAAATATAACTGTTGGCTATTGTCTAAGAGATATTAATTTCTTGCTTTTTATTAGTACAGTTAAATCATCATTTAGTAATCTTTTTAAAATGCAAGTTATGCAACCTAAGATGGGAGTGAATTAGATATTTAAAACTTAAACTAATCAAAGCACACAACAATTCAATTATTACCTTAATGAAATAAAAAATAATTAAATACTAGTTATGCAGCTCAAAAGGGAGGTGAATTGGATTTTTAAAATTTAATTAAAACAAACCACACAATAATTCAATTTAATGCCTTAATGAAATTGAACAATAACTTCAAGAATGCTAAAAATAAAAAAGAAGAGAAAGTAAACATGATGAGTTTTTACATGGTTCGGCAATTCCTACCTACGTCCATTCCTCCAAGCCAACCAAGTCTGAGAATTTCACTATCCAAACCTCCCAAGGTTTCAAGTTCGTTACAAATGACTTCAAGGTATCAATGAACTTTTACAATCTGGAGATTATTATCTAATCCCTTTATCCAAGTGTTTTTCACACTTATACACTCATAAATTTGATAAAAAATTAAAGTTACAATAAGAAAACTCTCTTCAAGAGTAGATGAACAAATTATAGCACAATAACGATTCAATTTAGGATGATTTGCAATGTAAAAGCTCAATCTATGATGTATAAACTTGTTTTGGCTTGTTAGAATTTTTTAAAATGGGTTTGATTTCGTTTTATATAGTTTTGACTTGAAAAATAGCTGTTATAGGTAAATTCTAGTATCGAAACGGCTAGCCTCTACATTATGATGGTTAGCTGCCACTACGTGAAATTTACCATTATTTTTTAAATTTTGCTACAATAACACTGCTCATGAAATTACACTTTTGCCTGAAACTTTTCATAATTATATTATAACGGATAAACTCATAAAACTTTACAAATAAGTTAACTTTCAGAATAGTTTGAATTTGCTATAATATCACTATTCATAAAATTATACTTTAACCAACATATTTTTATAATCTTTGCAAACAAATCTAATTTCAGAATTTCTAAATAATACTTCTCATTCCCAGAATTTTTTGAAATTATGATATGATAAAAAATATTTCTAATTTTGTAAATAAACGCAAGTTCATATTTAAAACAATATTTATTAAAATCAAAGATTGCAAAATTTTTTTGTTTAAGTCCATATTTAGAAAATCAATTAATATGAATGAAATATTTGATTTATAATCAAAAAATTTATATAATGAAAAATAATAATTAATTAATTAATAACTTAAGCTTTACAAATTGTTAAATCAAATATAAATTAAATCTGTTAGCCTAATAGGTTACAAAATATTATGATTTTGATGATAACAAACATATGCATTAAAGTGTTTCATTTTGTATTTCACAAGTTCATTAGTTTTGAAGGATAATAAATCAAGTGGAATCAAGTGAAATCAAGTTCGAGACACTCAACGGGTAACGGCGGCTCAACGGATAATTTATTGCGACAATTTTTTGTAAAGCCGGTATGATTTAATTTATACTTGGATTAGCATTTGTGAAGCTCAATTTTATGTTAATAAAATAATTATTTTTCAAACTAAATTAATTTTATATTTATGAGATAAAACATTTTGTGTTTTTAAGTTATTTGGATAAAAATGAAATAGCTTTAATTTTCGGAGTTGGACTTATTTGCTAAACTCTAAAACATTTGGGCTATATTGTAACTTATGATAGATTGGGGGCTTAAATGAAAAGTTTTGAAAACTTTGAAGACTATGGTGATTTAGCTAAAACTCGAAAAGGACTTATTTGAAAAGATATTTTTCAGTTTGGGCCATACTAAAATTTCAGAAAGTTTTTAGAATTAAATAATAATTAAAATTTATGAGATTGGATCTTTTTGAAAAGTTTTATGATGTTTTGGGCCATAGCATAATTTGAGTAAATTTTGAGGTAAAACTGTAATTTCGTGAAAGATATCAGAAGAAATTCAAAATTAAGTGAAATTCATCACTTATTTATTCGGCGGGAAAAGGTTAAATTAAGTTTGGCTGAAAGACCTGGAATTTGACAATAACGGCTAGTTTTCGAACTTTAAACATAAAAACTCATTTCCAACTTCATTTTAACAACTCTGGCAAGCAAAAACAAGTTTGTAAAACATATATTGAGCTTCCATATTGCAAATCACAAGAGATTAAATCATTTTTGTGCTATTATTTGTGAATCTAATCTTATAGAGAGTGTTTTTTTGTATTTTTATTTTGCATTGTATTGAGAGTGTTAGTGAGGGAAACATTTGGGGTAAAGAGATTAGGGTGATAATCTCTTGATTGTAAAGGTCCATTGACACCTTGGAAGTCAATTGTAAATGTTTGAAGCTTGGGAGGCTTGGATAGTGAAATCCTCAAGCTCGGTTGGCTTGGGGCGTGGACGTGGCGGGGATTGCGAACCACGTAAAAATTCTTTGTGTTTGCATTCTCTTCCCTTACTCATTTATTTTACAAGCATTATCTAATTTATTATATTGCTGTGAAACTTAATTTTTGTTTACATTAAGGCATTAGATTGAATCATTTGTAAAATAATTTTTAATAACCCAATTCACCCCCCCTCTTGGGTTGGTTATTTGTATTTCAAAATCATACTGACTTTTCAAGAATTTATTGTAATATTAAGTCTATTGAGCTCCAAACTTTGTTCTTGATTAAGCCGTTGTCCCTTGAGTGTCTTGAAATTAATTTTACTTAATTCACTTGCATAAATACTATCCTTCAAGAATTTAGTAAAAAAATGAATATATTATTAATTAAAATAATTAAGACATATGTTTGTTATTATCAAAATTACATTATGTGTAGCCTTTAGGCTAACAATCTCTCCTTTTTTTTATGATGACAAACATCTCATATATTTTGACATTTATACTCCCCCTTAATACATGGCATATATAAATCAATATATTAAAATAAACTCCCTTTTAATATATGATTCATAACTTTTTTGTAAAACTCCCCCTCAATATTTAAAAAATATGCAGAAATTTTTCAAGATCAAAATACGTATTACCTATTTTCAAGAATTCAAAATATATGATTTCTCCCATTTTATGATTAAAATTACTAATAACTTTCATAAAGACCAATAAGCATAAGTGGTTAATCAAGAAACATATAAAACTCAAGCATGCAATTAACTATAGAGTTATAAAATCCATATTATCCAGCAAGCATCAACCAAATATCTAAATAACAAAGATCAAACATCCATAATTATCCAAATACCTCATGATAAGCATCTTTAATAAAGATAACAATGCAAGTACAGAGTGAGAGATGACTAAAGTAAAGCACTATGAATATGGTAGATGTGAAGAAGTAGATAGCTGTGGAAACCTAAGAGTAGTAAAAGGTTGCTGTTGTCCATCAAGAATCTACTGTTGTTGATCAAATAATCATTGTTGCTACTCAAAGAGGCATTGATGTTCGGAAATGGACTGAATTTGAAAAGCTTCAAACTGCAGTTGAAGTTGGTTGTACTGCTTAGAAAGGGAATGCATGTTAGTCAATAGCTGCTGTATCGAATCAACATGATTAGCGAAAGTGGAATGTAAAGGACCCTGAGATGGTGAAGGATGTGAGAGCTATGGAGCATTGAGAAGAGGGAGCTTTTCTGAATTAAGAACATCGTTAAAGAATTCATGATTCGAAGGGGCAAGTTCAAAAACTTTCTTCTTAAGTCTCTTAACTTTATACCATTAATCACTGTTAAATACAAATCCCAAATTAGCTATAGTATCATCACCTAATGCCTTAGACTCAAAAATATTAGTTTGGTTAAGGGAACACGAAAGTGCTTGAGAATATGAGTGATAATACTACCATAATGAAGTTTCTAATTTGAAAAATTCAGAACACTTAACATATGTTGAAGGATGACATATCCAATGCTTAGCACTTTACCTTCAAGAATATAATCCAATAAAGCAACATCTAAATTAGTAACTTCATCTTCATGTCCACCCCTAAGACATATTATAAGTTGAAGAACATAATAGAGTATTCTCATTTGAAGTGGTGATACTTGGGATTTTAATAAAGACTTACAAAATCCGAATAACAAATTAAAACGTCTATAAATTTTTATAACAACATCCTCAATAGAATACCAGGAATAATGAAGTTGACTTATAGTAGTGTACACCTCTAATCTTTCATTAGGAGTTCTAAGAATCCGATTTAAATCCTCAACATCAAATTCAATAGGAATTTCCCTAACATTTATAATAACTCTATTTGAAGATTTTGAAAAAATTACCATATTCGAATAGAAAACTCAAACTAAATTCTCATAATATGATTCTTTAATGACTAAAGTATTTTTTCACCCCATCACAATAAGTAAAGCATTAAGAGATTTATCACAAATATATAAACTATCCAAATTCATATTTATAAGATTTTGAATGAACTAAGTGTTTTTGAAGGAAAAAAAACTAATTCTAGAGATGATTTAAGGCAAAATATGATTGCAGTTTGAGTAAATATGGATTAAACATGGTTTAAAATGGTAAAGAGAGAAATGGGTAAGATTGAATATTGATTTCTTGATTTGGAAAAGTAAGGGAGAAAATGATGTTTGAATTATGAATAATGAAGGTTTAATGGCTGAAAAATGATTTGAATGAGAGATTTTGCCAAGAAAATGAATGAAAAATGATGAAGATTTGAAAGAAAATGAGTGTAGGTTCATGGCTTAGAGAGAGAGAATGAAGATTTGAGAGAAAATGAGTGTAGGTTCATGGCTTAGAGAGAGAGAATGAAGAATAAGTAAAGAACAAAGGAAGAAGAAGAAATATGGGTAGAATCCTGTGACCAAGTGGCTAGCAGCTTGGTCTCAAGTTTGGAAGCATTTCCAAGCGGCTAGCTGCCTGGCCTCTATTTTCTCTGCACAATGTTCTCTTCTGGCTTAGTTTGATCAATCCGAAGACCATTTTATGATACCGAAACACTTCAAAAGTCATTTTCATTCATTAATCATGATAATTAACATTTAAAAGATAAAAAATTCAATCAATTAACTCGTTAATCAAGCATGAACTTTACACATTCAAAACATATATAAGCATTCAAAGATCAACAATTCAAGCGTATTACTTATTAATCATGCTTAAACATATATAAAAGCATTAATACTCATCATAAAATCAATTATAATAGTCTCAATAACATGGTTAAAGATATTAATGCGAAAATTTCATCATCCCAAGTTCATGCCGAATTTTTGAAAATTATTCTTCAGAAAGAGGTTTTGTAAAAATATCGGCAAGTTACTTTTTCGTAGAGACAAACTCTAATGCAATATCACCCTTTTAAATATGATCTCTCAAGAAATGATGTCCAATCTCTATATACTTGGTTTTAGAATGATAAATGAGATTCTTTGATAGATTTATAGGACTAGTATTATCACACTTAATAGAAATTTGTTCTAGATTAATGCCATAATCTTTAAGTGGTTGTTTTATCCAAAAAACTGTACACAACAACTACCTGTGGTAATATATTCAACTTTAGTAGTTAAAAGTGCAATCGAGTTTTGTTTCTTACTGAACTATGAAACAAGTACATGACTTAGAAAATGACAAGTGCCACTAGTACTTTTCCTATCAACTTTATGACCGATAAAACTGACATATGAATTATAAGTTAAATCTATATGATTTCCTCTAGGATACCAAAGGTCAAGATCTATGGTTCCACTCAAATAACGAAAAATTCTTTTTACAGCAAGCAAATGAGATTTCTTGGGACATAATTGAAATGTTGCAGACAAACATACACTAAACATGATATTAGATCTAATAGTGGTTGAATAGAGTAAAGATCCGAACATACCTCAATACATCTTGATATCAACTTCTTTATCTTTTTCATTTTTATCAAGCTTAATTGTTCTGCCCATTGGAGTATTTTTTGTTTTTGAGTCATCAATCTCAAACCATTTAAGCAAATCTCTTATATACTTAGCTTAATTGATGAATATTCTCTTATTGTTTTATTTAATTTGCAGTCTAAGAAAATACTTCAACTCTCCTATCATGCTCATATTAGATTCCTTACTCATACATGTTGAAAATTCTTTACACAAATACTCATTAGTAAAACCAAAGATAATATCATCCACATAAATTTGAAGTACAAAATTATCTTGGTTCTTATACTTAACAAAAATAATAGTATCCACTTTTTCTATTGAAAAACCATTCCCTAGAAAGAAATTTTCAAGCCTATCATCCCATGCTCTAGGTGCTTGTTTTAATCCATATAAAGCTTTTGATAACTTGAAAACATAATTTAAAAATTTTTCATTCTCAAAACCAATGGATTATTTTACATAAACTTCCTCTATAATATAACCATTAAAAAAAGTACTTTTGGCATCCATTTAAAATAAAATAAAATCTTCATGATATACATGCACTAACAACATTCAAACGGACTTTAATCTAGCTACTGGTGCAAATGTTTCATCAAAATTAATTCCTTTTTCTCAAATATATATTTGGGCTACTAGTGTAGCCTTATTCCTAACAACTACACAAGATGTATCCATTTTATTCCTAAATTCTCATTTAGTATCTATGATTGATTAATGTTCTAGTTTAGGAACTAATTTCACACATTATTTCTCTCAAATTGATTTAACTACTCTTACATTGCCATAATGCAATATTCATCATTTTTCACATCCGCAAAGGATTTTTATTCAATTTGAAAAATAAATGTAGTATGCTCACATATATTCCTAAGTGATGATCTAGTAGTTACACCTTATATAGGGTCTCCTAAAATTAAATATTTAGGATGAGAAAAAACATACCTCCACTCCTTAGGGAGTGTTTAAGAAGTACTTTCTTGCTGCTCCATGCTTGTTTCTTCTTCTTGTTTATCATTTTGATTTTCAGGTTGCGTATCCTCTTATTTATCTTGTATGCATTTTTTTAGTAATTCTCTATCTGCATCATCATCAACAACTACTTTCTCCATACAAGTAGGGTTAGACTAATCAAATGCAACATCCATAGATTCTTTTAGAACTAAAGTTCTTTTATTATACACTCTTTAAACATTGCTTGTGTTAGAATAACAAAGATAGATGCTAACATCAAATTTTTGGATTAAATTTACCATGATTTTCTTTTGTATTCAAAATAAAACATTTGCATTCAAAAATTTTAAAATAACCAATGTTGAGTTTTCTATCTTTCTAAAAAGCTCATAGGAAGTTTTATTGAGATAAGGTCTAATCAATACACAATTTAAAATATAACAAGCGGTATTGACGGCTTCAACCTAAAAATATTTTGGTAAACCATTTTCATTCGACATGGTCCTAACCATTTCTTGAATGAACATATTCTTTCTTTTAATAAGTCAATTTTGTTGTAGAGTCCTAGGTGATAAAAATTAATGCTCAATGCCTAAATCATTATAAAAATTTTTAAATACATAATTTTAAATTCTCTACCATGATCACTTCTAATGCAAGTAATAGAGTAAAATTTTTCATTTTGAACCTTTTTACAGAAAACTCTAAATGTCTCAAAGGCATCATCTTTATTAGCTAAGAATAATACCCAAGTGAATCTAGAATAATCATTCACAATTACAAATGCTGAATATTTTTCACTTAGACTAGCATATCTAGAAAGTTTAAACAAATACATGTGAAGTAATTGAAGAGCTTTTGAAGTAGAAACATGATTCTTATTTTTTAAGAAGTTTTGATTTGTTTACCGAATTGACATCCTTCACAAATTCTACTTTTTTGAAAACCAATTTTCAAAAGGCCATTAACTAAATTATTTTTTAAAATTTTTGAAATCAAATCCATGCTTACATGACCTACTCTTCTATTCCATAATCAACTATCATTATGTAATGCAGAAAATTATTTATAATTAGTAGATGCGTAATCTATATTAATTATATACACATTTATATACCGACTACTAACAAACATAATCTTGCGATCACATGCATTCTCAATAACACATTTTGATTTATCAAAGATAACCCTATAACCTTTATCACATAACTGACTAATGCTAAGCAAATTGCAGTTTAAATTTTTAACTAAACTCACATTCTTAATAAGAGTGAAAGAATCTTTATCAATATTATCGATATCTATAATCTTCTCTTTCGAATTATCTCTAAAAGATACATCTCTACTATTTTCAATCTTGGTAAAGCTTGAAAATCAAGAATAATTTCATGTCATATGTCTCGAACACCCATTGTCTAAATACCATTTGTTCTTCTTTTTCTTCGATCTCTACAAAAGAAATTTCAAGTCCTAGGTATCCAAATCTTTTTGGATCCTTAAGTATTAGCAATGGTTCTTTTTAGAACCCAAACACATTTAGCTCCTTAGTATGCATTTATTTTAACTTGGCATCTATAACTCACGTAACCATTTCTATTACAATAATGACAAATAATCTTACGGTCATTTATAGAGATAGATCTGACAAAATAATTTTTATAATAATTTTGTTTCAAGTTAGACTTACACTCGAGTCCACCTTTATCAAACATAAATTTTTGAGTGCTCAAACACATATTTTTGAGTGCTCAATAATTTTTTTAAGTTCTTTTGACCATTTTTGAACTTTAACACAATTTCATTTAGTTCATTGATATTTTTCTTAAGCACTTCATTTTCTCTCAACAATTCATCAATACATAATTTTTCATGCTCATGTTAAGTACTTTATTTATCTTTAATTGATGTAATTTTATCATGCAATTCTTTATTATCTAATTCTAGCCCCTTCATCTTTCCATTTAACGAATCATTACACTTTTGTAATATATCTTTTTTATTTGAAAGTTCTTATATTTTCCTTTTAAGGTATGCATTCTTTTTACCAATTCTCAACTAATCATGGTGTACGTCATCCGAATAGGTAAAAAGTGGGCAGACTTTGTGAGTTGATCAACTATCACCCAGATGGCATCATGCATTTTTATAGTCTTTAGGAGGCCAACGAAGATGTCCATTGTGATTTCTTCCCACTTCCATTGAGGGATTTGATTGGGTTCTAAAAGTCCCGCCGGTCTCTGATGTTCTGCCTTGATTTGTTAACAGGTGAGGCATTGAGCCACGAACTTAACTATATCCTTCTTCATCCTAGGCCATCAATAGTGCCTCTTTAAATTTTTATACATTTTGGTTGTGTTAGGATGAAGCGAATATGTGGCTGTATGAGCTTCAAGTAGAATTTCCATTTTTAGATCTTTATTATCTAGTACGCATATCCTATCTCTAAATAAAATGATTTCTTTCTCTAACTTTTTGAATGGCATCTCTTTCTCTGAATTGGTCTCCATATTTAAATTCTTTAAGTGCGAATCGGCTTCCTACTCTTTCTTATCTTTTCCAATAGAGTTGAGTAAAGTCTCATGTAAGTGAGTTTTCCTGTCATGAGCTCGATCTTCGCCTTGCATATCTTATCTTGTGATAGCTTAGGCAGCATCTTTAAAGCTGACAAACTTGACTTTTGACTTAGTGCTCTGCTATCACATTTGCTTTTCCAAGATGATAGTTTATTTCACAATCGTAGTCCTTGACGAGTTCCAGCCAACGGCGTTGTCGCATGTTCAGCTCCTTTTTTGTAAAAAAGTATTTAAGGCACTTGTGATCCGTATAAATCTTACAATGTGCTCCCATCAGATAGTGACACCATATTTTCAATACATGTACCACCGCGGCCAACTCTAAGTCATGTGTGGGATAATTCTTCTCATATTTCTTTAATTGTCTAGAGGCATATGCAACGACCTTTCCATTCTGCATGAGAATGCATCCTATGCCATTTTTTAAGGCATCACTGTATATGATGAATTCTTTAGAGCTATTGGGAATGATTAAGATTGAAGCAGTGACCAACCGTCGTTTTAGCTCTTCGAAACTTTTCTCACATTCTGGCATCTATACAAACTTGGTGTTTTTCTTTGTTAATTAGGTTAATGGCATTGGATCTTAGAGAAGCCTTCCACGAATCTTTGGTAATAGCTTGCTAATCCCAAGAAGCTTCTAACTTCTTTAGCATTAGTTCGCCTCGTCCATTGGCTGACTGCTTTCACCTTTGAGGGATCGACTGATATTCCATTCTTAGACACAACGTACCCCAGGAATATAATGCTTTCTAGCCAAAATTCACACTTCTTGAATTTTGCATAAAGTTACTTCTCCTTCAAAGTTTGAAAGTGATTCTCAAATGTTTGACATGTTCTTTCTTCGTTTGTGAGTAGATCAAGATGTCGTCAATGAATATCACTATGAATTTGTCCAAATAGTCTTTAAATACTCTGTTCATGAGATCCATGAAAGCTGCTGGGGTATTAGTTAGACCAAATGGCATGACGACAAATTCATAGTGTCCATAACGTGTTCTGAATGTGGTGTTTGGAATATCCCCTCTCTGACTTTTAACTGGTGATATCCTGACCGTAGATCAATCTTTGAAAATACTGCTTCTCCTTGAAGTTTGTCAAACAAATCCTCGATTCGTGGAATTGGGTACTTATTCTTGATGGTGACCTTATTTAGTTCTCGATAGTCAATGCACATCCGCATGGATCCATCACTTTTCTTTACGAACAATACTGGTGCTCTCCAAGGTGAATGGCTTGGACGTATGTAGCCTTTGTTTAATAGTTCTTGCAGTTGATTCTTTAACTCCTTTAATTCTGATGGGGCCATCCGATAGGGTGCTTTTGAGATTGGGGTCGTTCTTGATAACAAGTCAATCTTGAATTCAACTTCTATCGATCTGGTGATGGTCCGGAGAGTTCTTCAGGAAAGACCTTAGAAAATTCGTTCACCACTAGAGTTTCTTCCAGCTTTGGCCTTTGCTCTTCAACCTTAATGACACTTGCCAAGTATCCCTCACATCCTCTTTTTAATAGTCTAGTTGCTTTTAAGGCAGAAATAACACGTATTCTATTCCTTTTACATCCCCTCTTGAATATAAATGATTCTTTTTGTGGTGGTTGGAATATTACCTTTTTTTTCTCACAATCTATCTTGGCATGGTACTTTGACAACCAATCCATACTAAGAATCACATCATAGTCTTGCATCTCAAGGATTATTAAGTCAACATATAGTGTACGTGTAACACTCTACCTTTATGATTGTAACTACAGTGGTTAAACCAGGTGTAACATTAAGTATTTGTAGAAACGATTTCAAAATAAGCATTTTATAGATATTGAACACAAAAAAAGTTTGTTACATAAAGAACTATATAAAGGGGTTTGTCATACCAAAAACTTTGTTATGAAAGCCAGGGATCTCTTAGGAACATGTCGCAAACCAATACCATAAACAAGCTTGTTGTATTTATACTTAAATAGAAGCACAGTTGAGCCCATTGTGTAACCTAAGGCCTGTTATGTCTATATGCACCTCACTTGGGTTGGGACTTAACGTCAGCTTTTTCCAACTCAATGCCTGCAATGTAAGGACTACGTGAACTAAAGCCCAGTAAGTAAACACTTGATGCATGTATTACCTATCATACACATATATGACTTTTATGGAATAAGTGCTAAATCTTTTACATGAAACTTTGAAATATAAAGAACGATGTTAAGGCCCTAGGTTTGTTGTATTACAAGACTAGCATTCTATAACATGCCTTTGGTCTTAAATTAATTGATACGTTGGGCGTTACGTATCGCCGTCCCCAAAGGATCTCTATTCTTAGCTTAGAGGGCTTGCCCTCTTTATGAATGCTTGCCACCTAGTAGTACAGCTACCCTTTTTTTCTTCAAATTCATTAAAATACCTTTTTATTAAATTACTCATGAAATGCATGAGACCAATGTAACTTACGCCACAGCATATAAATTTTTCCAATATATAATAAAATAAAACATTAAACTAATTTAAGACAACAACATCTAACATAGGCAGCAGTACCATCCATACAAAAAATAAAGAAATAAAATTATAATATAGGGGCAGAGCTGACCATGTAAAGAGTAATAACAACATCATATTTTAGGCGATAGTGTCGACCATGACATGATAAAATAAGAGCGTCACATTTAAGTGGCATAGCCGACCATCCAATAAAGTAAGTAGTAAGCATAGCATCTTAGACTGCATAGCCGGCCATATGAGGATGATATCATGATATAGGCGGCATAGCCAGCCATGTGGGATTTAATAATTGTCAATCACATTGTTGTGCAAATTTTATTGAACTCGCAAGCGCACGAATCTATTGTAGAATAAATTAATAGTGACGAGTGTCGATCCCACGAGGAGGTTGATTATAATTATCTGCAGAATTAATTTTCTTTAATGAGTGAATGAATTTGTGGTGAAATTGATATAAAGTATGCTTAAATTTAAATTACAATGGCAGGAATTAAATTAAACTGGAATCTATTGAAATGACGTGCTTGGGTATCTGGATCTGCATCAACATGCTCCATAGGCTAAATATTCCATATTAATACCAATTAAATCATAAGGGGGGATTCCACACCTCATGAACCACGCTCCAATAAATATGGTGCCAAGGGCTTATCATGCCAAATAATAATAACCTTGTACTAGGGTGCCGGTTTAATCAGGGCAGTATCTAGACAAGATTATTATTATTTATCGACGAAAAGTCAAAACAACCACAAATATTAGAGGGGAAAAGAAAGTAAATTTACCAAATTAAACCCATAGGACATGTTGAGACTTCACCTTTAACCCAAGCTTAAAAGGAATTTAGCTACTCATATTTTAACTAGGAATAAAAAGGAAATTTTATTAAAATACAAAGAAACTACAAGAAAGAAAAGGAATTTCAGAAATCTAAGTTTAAAAATGAATTCAAGAGGTGTCAAATTAAGGTGGGAGAGCCCCCTTTTTATAGATACATTGAGAGAATCATGACCATCGAATTAAAAACAGTTCGGACACCCAGGATTATGCCACGTCATCAGTCAATAGTCAACAGTCAACAGTAAACGTTTGAACAGTAATACAGTTTGAATAGTAAATAATCCCATGTATGCGCATGTACTGTACACACGATTTTTGCTCCACTGAGATGCTGCCACGTCATCGATCTACAGTACATAAGAAATTTAGCCTAATAAGATCGTGACACATCATCGGTCGATGCCACGTCATCGGTCAACGCCACATAAGCAGTCAATACCACATAATTCGTCCAATCAGATACTGCCACATCATAGGTAATTGCCATATCATCAGTCCGTATATATAAACAGTTCATGAACAGTACCGTACATATAAACAGTACCGTATATGTGAACAATGACCTTTTCTTTAATGCTCCTCTTAAGGTTTTCGACCGTCCTGAGTCCAAATATGACATTCGTTTTGCTGTCTGATCACTCGTTCATTGTGAAACGATCGTGATGCCCCTAAAATACATAAAATACATAATTATAATAGAACACATATAATTAAATAATAAAATATTTAAATAAATAAAAGTAGCAATGTTAGTGAGACTTAAAGTGTAAAATGATGATTTTCTCCTTTATAAATATACAATTTCTAACACTCAAGATACCCCCCAACCAGCTTATTGCGAGTCCCTAGCAAGTAAAGCGTAGATAAAATTCAAAACCTTTTTTTTTTAAAGGAAACATACGTGTTTATTCAATCATATTAATGATAGCAATCAAATAAAAGTACAAGCATTATCTATAATCTAAAGGAATATCACACCCACATCAACCATCCATATGTATCAGTCTAGCAGACTTTGTTGTAGCAATAGTAATCAGGCCACTTTCAAGAATGACATATCAAACCCCAAAATCTCATCGGTTGCAGTGACACTCTCACAAAGAAATTAATCCTAATAAAAATTATCACTACAATGAATGATAAATTGAGAGAAAGTAATAAAGAAATATCATAAACTCTCACTAAGATGAAAAAAATATGCCCATAACTTAGAAATAATCCGATCTCAAACAAAGTATTAGTCAATCCAATGTATTCATTTTTTTCTTTTTTTTTTATATGCATCACTACATCTTAATTACCCATATAACTAGCTTTTATTTCAGACTATAGTGCCGTAAAATCAAGAAGGACTTTTATTAGGACGTAACGTAGGCTAGGAATATGGCTAACAAAGAAAGAGAAATAGGGAAGCAAAATATATATATTTGAGAGAAAGTTCAAGAACTTTTGAAAATTACAAGATACATTTTGCTTATTTATTGCTATTGTATATCTTTTTTTTTCCTTTTTTTCTTTTTTTTTTGATTTTTTTTTATGTAACACAACTTTGCTGAACAAAATAATTATTTATCATTTTTCTCAAACATGAATAGGTGGATGGAACTTGTATGATATCGGGTAATACTCCAAATTGGAGTGGGTTAGGATGATAAGTTAATAAAGAAAAGGTTTTTTTTTTTAATAAAAGGCTCAAAAG
The DNA here is from genome assembly GCA_030449875.1 of Aegle marmelos. Taxonomy (NCBI): domain Eukaryota; kingdom Viridiplantae; phylum Streptophyta; class Magnoliopsida; order Sapindales; family Rutaceae; genus Aegle; species Aegle marmelos. The sequence goes on from JASUUL010000084.1 coordinate 418,258, forward strand.
GGCTAACTATGGATATTACATAATAGGGATTGTTAGAAAGGCTCAAACAGGTCAAAAATGGCCTTCCATCATCTTTTAGGACCCTAAATAATCTTTCATTTCTACTAATTAGGTGGCCATTTAGATGCAGTAACACACACACTTTTTTTTAATTTTATTTTATTATTGTTATTTATTTTTTTAAAGGGTTGACTCAAAGAAAATCTAGAGATCATGTATGAAATAATAAACTGTTAAGCTACATGAAGAATGGGCAAAAAGGGTTACTCTCCAAGAAAAATTAATAGGCTCAAAAACTCACTTGGAATTTATTATGACATGTGCATTCCTTTAAGCAACTCATATTTGTCCCCAACATTAACATGTATAATAGCAAACATTGTGTAACATCACTCAAGACTAAAGATAATACAAATACTAAAATTCAAAAGTCATCATATCATCCAATATAAAACAAAACTCGCACAGAATTTTTTTTAACTAAATTCTTTCCCCCCAACCTATTCTAAACATAAAAAGAAAACATACATGTAGAAAAATTAAAGAAAAATAATTTTTTTTAAGAAAATGCGTTTCTAGAGTCACTACACTCCATATTCAGCCATCTTCGACTTTAAAAACTTGAAAACATATATTTATAAGGGAGAAAAACGAAAGGTTAAAAAAAAACACAAAAATTTTTTTTTTAATTAATTTTCTTTTTTACTAAGAAGATGCATTTCTAAAGTCACTATACTCTATATTCAGCCATCTTCTACTCAAAAAGTTAGTCATGGTTAGTATAACATTCCACAATTGTCAACTATTCCCTCCCCTAACCAGAACAAAACATTGTCCTCAATGTTTGAAAGAAAAGAAACAGAGTTTAGAAGACATCACCTGGATGCTGCAACACAGAAGAAAATATTTACAAGCAGAGAGTTAAATCTAATTTATACTTCTTACTGCCGCTATTGTTACCATCATTATTTGAACACTCCAGCACAATAGCCTTGGGATCTGGCTTTGGTTGATAAGCTTGTAACAGATCAAGTAGCTCATTAGTAGTGTGTGCACAAATAAAGATTTTTTTCACTAAGGAAGGAATGAAATAATTTTTTATTGCATGGTTAAGAAATGCGAGAAAGCCATCATAAAAGTTATTGACATTTAACAAACCAATGAAATTCTGATGAATGTTCAGATTGGATTAAGATGCTAATGTCATTAGTGCCTCAAGAGTTGTAAGATCGCCTGGAAGGAAAATAAAAATATCGGCATGATTGAGCATTTTAATTATTCATTCTTCCATACCTGAGACGACTAACTCTTCTCCAATTGGTGAATAAGACAAACAACCCAAAGGTTTTAGAATTTGAGGGATGATGCCTAACACTTCGCTCTCTCTGACAAAAGCAGCTTCTAAAACCATTTTGGATAACCCTCGGTTACCTCCTCCATACACCAAGTGCAATTTTCTCTCTGTTATTCTTAGACCAAGATGTATGGCTGCCTCCATAAACTCTTTATGTTTGCCATAATGAAACCCAGAAAGCACACAAATGTTCTTGAATTGTTTACTGGAAGTAGCTGCCATTAAGATACTGCTAAAAAACAACTTGTAAATGCTCAGTAAAAAAAATTATATTTAAAGACCTTGGTGACAGTTGGTTACAGCTGTGTATGAGGCATCATGTCAGCGTCAATTAATGTGTAAAGCACATGGCTCAAAAGTAAAAAAGAAAATAGTAAAAAGAGAAAAAAAACAAATGAAATTATTAAAAACTATAATACAAATAGTAAAATAACAGTGAAATAAAAGAACAAAAGGGTAAAAGGATATTTACAGATAGTTATGATTGTGGCTCACATCTTTCTCTGGTTTTACGTCCAGAAACGGTTGAACGCCCTATATGAGTTGAGGATAGGCTTCTCATTCAGTTTTCTTACAAACTGACAAACATGGTCTTTTATAGTCAGATTATCGAGACTATAGTTTGCATATTCTTTCTGGAATAATGGCCATAACTAGAGTATTGCATTTTGGACGTATCCACTGGGATGCGTTTCAAGAGATAAAAGGATATCATCCAATAACTCCTTATTCAAGTCATCTCTAATAAATTGAATTTTATCTTCTCTGTTATCAGATACCATTTCTAAAGAACATGATTCTTTATTGCATATCATTCTGACACATTTATGACAAGTAACAAAAAGTCTTCGAACTCGTCACTTTCGTGCATAATTTCCTTTACCACAACCAGGCATATATGCAATAAATTTAGGAGGTAACTCACTTGCTAAGCGAACTTTTGCCTCGATTAACCAACGGATGTCAGTAAGGATGTTATTCTTCATAAGCAATCGCATGCGTTTGGACCGAGCATTATAAATGGTGAGGAAAGCATTCTGAGGAAGTGAAGGAAATCGCTTGTGAAGTTTTGCTAAGATCTCGTCTCTTTCCATGCCTTTGTCTCAGAATATCAGTTATTATGGGAAACTGAAGTAATCGACTTGATTGTCACGGAGTACCGTTATCCGCCACTTGACTGAGGTTACAAACTTTAAACACATAAAGCAAACTAAAACATACAAACAAGAAAATAAATTAAAACACATAAAATAAACTAAAATCATCCTCTTATTGAATTTACCTCAAGCTCCAATTAGATGTTATAGATGCCTCTCTCAATTTCTCTGAGATCTCTTTCTAAATCCTCAACATGGGCTACTAACTCTAGTAGTTGTAGCTGCCAGATACGATGTGTTTTACAAAATCGTATCTTACCTCTGAGATGCGATTGTATACGTTGAAACTGTCTAAGAATATTTAAGAGGAATTGTCTCATGATAAGAAAAATCTTAACGGTTAAATAAACACACTTAAATAAAAATAATTTCAATTAGAAAAAGAATGATAAAAACTAAAAAATAAAGAAAATAAACAATCAAATTATTGAAAAGAAAAGTCTCAATTTAAATAAGTGGGCCACTCAAATTTATTTCGCTGTCCTCTTCATGTGGTTGGTATTCTAGATATGGCTTTAATCTTTGACCATTAATTTTGAAAGTGACACCATTTGTTGGATCCTTAATTTCAATTGCCCCATGTAGAAAAACAGTGTGAACAATAAATGGGCCAGACCATTAAGAGCGTAACATACCTGGGAATAAGTGCAAGCGAGAATTGAATAAAAATACTTTCTGACCTGGAGTAAAAGATTTTCGCATAATTTACTTGTCGTGAAAGACTTTCATTCGTTGCTTGTAAATTTTGGCATTCTCGTACGGGTCATTTCGAATGTCTTCAAGTTCTGCCAACTGTAATCTTCTTTATGAGCTAGCTTGCTGTATGTCAAAATTGAATTTTTTGATGGCCCAGTACGCACAATGCTCGAATTCCACAGGTAGGTGGCATACTTTTCCATACACTAACCTATAGGGTGACATCCCAATCGGAGTCTTAAAAGCTGTTCTATATGCCCATAATGCATCATTGAGCAGCAACGACCAATCTTTTCTGACGGGCCTCACTGTTTTTTCTAAAATGTACTTTATTTCTCGATTGGAGATCTCAACTTAGCCGCTGGTCTGTAGGTGATATGGGGTCGCCACTTTATGAGTGATGGAGTACTTTGTCAAAAGTGCTTTGAAAAATTTATTGCAAAAGTAGGCACCACCATTACTAATTATTGCTCGAGGGAATCCAAAGCGAGAAACAATATTGCTTTTCAAAAATTCTATTACCACTTTATGATCATTGTTCCTACATGGAATTGCCTCTACCCATTTCAAAACATAGTCAACAGCGACCAATATGTATTGATGGCCAAAGATGGGGGAAAAGGTCCCATGATTTCGATATCCCATACGTCCAAAAATTTCAACCACTAGAATTGGGTTTAGTGGCATCATATTCCTTCGTGTAATGCTCCCCATTCATTGACACCTATCACATGAAGAGCAAAAGGTATAAGCATCTCGAAATATAGTTGGCCAATAAAAATCACATTGTAAAATTTTAGTAGCTATTTTCTTAGCACTGAAGTGGCCTCCACAAGTTTGTTCATGGCAGAAAGAGAGGATATTCTGAAATTCATTCTCTAGGACACATCGTCTAACAATTTGGTCTGCACAGTATTTAAATAGATAAGGATCATCCCAAAAGAAATTTTTTATTTCTACAAAGAATTTGGCCTTGTCCTGCTTAGTCCAATGCTCTGAAAGTTGACCTGTAACAAGATAATTAACTATATCAGCATACCATGGTATTATTTCCACACTCATTAATTATTTATATGGAAATAACTCATTCAAAGGTAAATGTTCTATTGTTGTGTCAAAATAGAGACGGGAAAGATGATCAGCCACAATATTTTCTATTCCTTTCTTGTCTTTGAATTCTAAGTCAAATTCCTTCAAAAGTAGCACCTAACGAATTAGTCTAGCTTTTGCATCTTTCTTTGTGAGAAGATATTTAAGAGCAGCATGATCTGTAAATATAATTATTTTACAACCAATGAGATAAGATCGAAATTTTTCTAATGCAAACACAACTGCTAGCATTTCTTTTTCAGTGGTTGAATAATTCAACTGTGCATCATTCAATGTCATACTAGCATAGTAAATCACATGGGGAATTCGATCAACTCTTTGTCCTAATACTGCTCCTACTGCATAGTCAGATGCATCACACATAAGCTCAAATGGTAAGTTCCAATTTGGGGGCTGAATGATGGGTGATGATGTCAACAACTGCTTTAGTTTTTCAAATGCCACAAGACATGAATCATCAAAGGCAAAAGGTGCATCCTTAGCAAGTAGATTGCATAAGGGTCTAGAAACTTTGCTAAAATCTTTAATGAAACGTCTATAAAAACCAGCATGCCCAAGGAAAAATCTTACTTCTCTGACTGTTTTAGGTGGAGGAAGATTAGAAATGAGATCCACCTTGGCTTTATCAACCTCAATACCTTTGCTTGAAATGATGTGACCGAGAACGATACCTTGTTTAACCATAAAATGGCATTTCTCCCAATTCAAGACTAAATTCTTCTCAATACATCTCTACAGAACTAGTGTTAGATAATGTAACCATTAATCAAACGAATCTCCAAAAACAGAAAAGTCATCCATAAAAACCTCAAGGGATCGTTCAGACATATCAGAAAAAATACTCAACATGCATCGTTGAAATGTAGCAGGTGCATTACATAATCCAAATGGCATTCTCCTATATGCAAAAGTGCCAAAAGGACAAGTGAAGGTAGTCTTCTCTTGATCTTTTGGTGCTATGGGAATCTGATTGTATCCTGAATAGCCATTTAGAAAGTAATAAAACTCATGACCTGCTAATCTATCAAGCATTTGATTGATAAATGGTAAAAGAAAATGGTCTTTATGTGTGACAGAATTCAACTTTTTGTAATCAATGCATACACACCATCTTGTAGTTACTCTAGTGGGTACTATTTCATTATCAGCATTGATAACTACTGTAACTCCTAACTTTTTGAGAACAACTTGCACAGGACAAATGATACCTGCATCTAATAGCTTAAGGACTTCAGTACGAACAACCTCTTTCATGTTAGGATTTAACCGACGTTGCATTTCCTTAGTAGGTTTAGCATTTTCATCAAAGTGAATGTAATGCATACAATCCATTAGGTTTATACCTTTTATGTCTGCTATGGTCCATCTTAATGCTTCTTTATGCTCTTTAAAAACATCCAACAACTTATCTTTTTTATCGTCATTGAGAGAGGAATAGATGATTACTGGCAAAGTGCTTTCTTCTCGCAGGAATGGGTATTCCAAAGTATTGGGTAATGGCTTGAGCTCGAGTTTTGGTGGTGATTCTGATGATGGGCTGAGTTTCTTTTCTGATGGCACTAGTTGTTCAACTCTTGACTTCCATTTATTAGTGTCTAGGAATGGTGCCGAGTCAAGTAGGGCATTGACTTCATCGATTGATCTATTAATATCAAAATTCAAACCAAAGTGAGTTAAACAAGTTTGCAAAAGGTCATCACTAAGGTTTGAAAGAAAATTATTATCAACTAGTGTTTCTATTAAATCCACATCAACAATTCCATCATCTGCACTGTGAGGTTGTTTGGCAATGTTAAAGATATTGAGTTCCATGGTCATATTGCCAAAAGACAACTGTATATTTTCGGTTCTACATTGAATATGTGCATCGGCAGTTGCCAACAAAAGTCAGCCCAGAATAATGGGAATGTGCTTTTTTGAATCCTACACTGGTTGAGTGTCAATTACAATGAAATCAATAAGAAAATAAAACTTGTCTATCTTGATAAGCACATCCTCCATAATACCACGAGATAGTTTTTTAGACTGATCTGTAAGCTGTAACACCATTGGAGTTGGATGTAATTCGCCCAGTCCAAGTTTCACAAATACAAAGTAAGGCAACAGATTTACACTAGCTCTTAAATCTAACAAAGCATTCTCAATTGTGTGGTTCCCTATACTACATGAGATAATAGAGGAGCCTGGATCTTTGCATTTTAGAGGCATTTTATGTTAGAGTATAGAACTAATATTTTCTGTTAAAAAGGCCTTTTTCTGAACATGAATATTTCTCTTTTTAGTACAAAGGTCTTTAAGAAATTTGGCATATGATGGCACTTGTTTTATGGCTTCAAGTAAAAGGATGTTAACACTTACCTGTTTGAAGATTTCAAAAATCTCACCTGTGGATTTTCCTTTCTTCCCTTTAGCTAACCTCTGAGGAAATGGAGTTTTGGGAACATATTCTCGTAGGTTGGTTTCCTCTTTCTCCTCTGATGATGATTCCTCAGTGTTCACAGGTACAATCTGAGTTGATTTTGGTATCTCCACTTTGCTGTCGACTTCTTTTCCTTTTCGTAAGGTCATCACTGCTTTGACTTCTCCATGCTGCTGTGGTGAACTAGAACTTGCTTCATTTATTGCTTTAGGGTTAGGCACTGGTTGACTTGGAAATTTGCCTTTTTCAACAGTCATGGCCAAAGTTTGAACTGAAGAGGCAAGTTGTCCTACCATTTTCTCAAGGCTCGAAATTGATTGAGCTTGTGAGTTAAAGCCAGCTCTTATTTTATTTCTTAATTCATCAATAGTGCAGTTCTATTGCTCGATCTTGGAGTTAGTAAGATTTTTGACATTTTGGAGTGTATCCTCCCATGGTTTGGGTTGAGAATAGTTTGGATTCTGATTGTATGGTCTAATTGGTGGTTGAGAGGCTTGAGACATTTGAGGAACTGGTTGCATTAGTGGAGGTGGAACTGATGGTCCATTTTGTTAGAATCCTTAAGACCATGAAAAATTGGGGTGAGCTCTCCATCCAGGGCTATATATGTTGGAGTAAGGGTTGTAGTTTGGTGGTTTTCTCATGACACATTTTGAATTGGCTTGATCTAAATATAAGTCATAGTCATGTGGCTCTGTTGATTTAGCAGTCGTCAAAGATACTATTTGTCGAGCAAGGCCTTCGACCATTTCTTTAACTTCTTTAATTCCTGAGCTTGACTCGCCAATGTTAACCTTATTCACTCCCTTAATTCTCCTGGTATTTATGAGTGATCGACTCCATTGTTGAGAATTATCTAATTACCGTTGGAAAAAATCCCAAATCTCTGATGCACTTTTAGACATTAACTCCCCTCTACTAGTTGCCATTAGCCATTCTTGCATATGTGGCAATAATCCCTTCAAAAAGTATTGGCAATGGTGTCATTTCTCATACTCATGATATGGACACTTTAAGAGTAGCCCATTAAATCACTCTCATGCTTCGAAAAACTACTCGTCGTCTCTTTGGGTAAACTCTGAAATTTCCCTGCGAATAGCATTGGTTTTATGAACTGAAAAATATTTATTTAAAAATTTAGTTACCATTTGTTCCCATAATGTAATGCTATTAGCAGGCAATGTATTAAATCATGAACGAGCTCTATCTTTTAATGAAAATAGAAATAATCTAAGTTTAACATCATCATCTGAAAAATTCTCATATTTAAAAGTTTGATAAATAGCATGAAAATTATTCAGATGATTATATGGGTCCTCATTTTCTAGGCCATAGAATGTGGGGAGACAGTTTAGTACACTAGGTTTTAATTCAAAACTCCTAGTAGCTACATTTAGGTACCTTATTCATGATGTGCTCAAATTAGCTAAGAAACTAAAATAATCCTTAAATGGCCTCTCTTGTGGTTCTGGTTGTTGATTTTGCAAATCTATTTCAAATTTATTTTAAAAAATAGTGTGTTTGTGTGTACAAAGTGTTTTTTCTAATTAAAGGTCTAAAGGTCTAATTAAAGTGTTTTCACAACAGTGCCATGAACAGTACCGTACGTATGAACAGTACCGTATATGTGAACAATGACTTTTCTTTTAATGCTCCTCTTAAGGTTTTTCGCCGTTACGAGTTCAAATATGACGTCCGTTTTGCTGTCTGATCATTGTTCATTGTGAAACGATCGTGATGCCTTTAAAATACATAAAATACATAATTATAATAGAACACATATAATTAAATAACAAAATATTTAAATAAATAAAAGTAGCAATGTTAGTGAGACTTAAAGTGTAAAATGACTATTTTCTCCTTTATAAATATACACTTTCTAACACTCAACACGCACCATAATAATGATCATTATAAGATAAGAGATTATTGAAAACTAAACCTAGCATAAGAGAATTATTACTTAGAGCTAATTTAACATATTGTCCTTACATTGCAGTTGAAGTGAAGTGTTACTTACCTGTTTTTTTCGATTCCCATAAACCTTCCTTCTTAAACTTGAGAATTTCTTCACTAGTGATGCTTTGGCTTAGAATGGAAAAAGATGGGATTTCTAGGGTTTATGGAAATGCAAAGGCTAAAGGGTATTTATAGAGTTTCCTAAGGCTCATGTGTGCTAGGATTTTGCCACCATATCATTTGATTAATGATAGAGATTTATTTCTCCATAAATATCTTAGTGATTTCTAGAATGCTAAGATTTTGCCACCTAGCACTTAATTAATGGTGAAGATTTATCTCTTTATAAATATCTTAATAATTTCTAGAATTTCTAAATCTCTATAACATTTCTTATTACATCATCACTAATGTCATTGCTTATGTCATCATTACTTTTAAATTATTAATTTATCTTTCCATAAATATCTTAATAATTTCTAAAATTCCTAATATCTCTACAACATTTCTTGTTGCATCATCATCACTCATGTCATTGCTTATGTCATTATTATTAATTTATCATTCCATAAATATCTTTAGTAATTTCTAGAATTTCTAATATCACTACAACATTACTTATGTCATTATATTATTATGCATTATTATTATTATTATTTTTATAATAAATGCTTAAGGGAGTTTGTTAGGTTAATTATATTATATTTAAGTAAGAAGATTGTACCTCACAGTACGATCACTAATGTTGACTTCGCATGCTTTTACTAGTTGTCCTAAGTTTAATACTTCACCAGATGGAAGCATGATACTATAAGGTTTACTTATTATGTTAAGGGCCCCTTTGATTTTCCTAATAAATATTAGTGAGATGAATGAATGTGTAACTCTTGAGTCTATCAACACATTTGTAGGAGTTTGAGAGATAGATAGTTCACCTGATATTACTGAGGGTTTTGGCTCTACATCTGCCTTAGTAAGTGCGAACACTCGTGCGTTAGTCCTTTCTCGCTGCGTACCATTCTCTAGGCAGTCTTTAATGAAGTGTCCTTCTTTCCCACATTTGAAACATGTTTTAGTATTGGCCCAGCATTCCCTAGGGTGAGTTCTGCCGTATTGATTGCATTTAGGTCTTGGTAGGATCTCTTTTTAGTGATTCCTTGTACGCTTGTACTTGTCTTGTTCCTAAGTAATTGGTGTTCTCTTTCTCTTATTATTTGACAGTTGTCTTCCGTAATTAGCTACATAATTTCCTTGATCTATGCTTCTATTTTTCCTTTGTTTTTCTTCCTTCTTTTCTTTATCGACTTGTTCAATCACTAAGGCTCGATCCATGAGCTCATTAAAGGAAACATCTCGAATTCCAGCCACCTTCAAGTCTTTTGATAAATCTTTACACAATCCTTGCATAAAATGATCCTTTTTCAAGCCTTCTGTGGCAATCATTTGTGGGCATAACGAGAGAGCTCATCAAATTTTCTACTATACTCTAATCTGTCATTTTTCCTTATTACAAATAAACAAATTCTTTTTTTGGTAGACCTCACCGTCTCTCGAAAAGTACTTATTGTAAAAGTGTTCTTTAAATTTCTTCCATCGCATTGTTGCTTCGTTGTGGCATCGCTAATGGAATCCCACCAATATTCAGCTGCCCTTCGTAGCATAAAGGAAACACAAGTGACCTTTTCCTCTTTTGGCACCTTGGCTACTTGTCATTCTTTCCATAGTTCGCAACCACCTGGTCCTTTGTCATAGGATATGCCCTCTTCAAATATAGGTGGGTTTAATCTTCTAAATTCAACCCCAGCATTATTCGTGGCCTGAGCACATTCATCTCTTCTACCTTCTCTTTCTAAGAGTCGTGTGACAATGTCTGTAAGTCGATCAATTGTAAAGGATTGCTCTCTTGAAGTTTCTCTCACTCTTCTGCCTTTATTACCCCTAGCACTTGACATCTCTACTTTCTTTGAACAAGTTTCTATGGGTCAAATAAATTAAATGTAAGGTATTTAATTATCTTAGTTCCTAATCTTACTAAGAGCTGAGCTACATCCTCCCCCTTGGCTAGTGCATATGGACGGTCTACAAAATCGCTTTAAACCTTGGGCTCTGATACCAAATTGTAACACTCCATCTTTATGATTGTAACTAAAGTGGTTAATCCAAGTGTAATATTAAGTATTTATAGAAAAATTTTCAAAATAAGCATTTTATAAATATTGAATAAAAGGTTTGTTACATAAAACTATATAAAAGAGGTTTGTCACACTAAAAACTTTGTTACAAAAGTCACAAACCAATTTCATAAATAAGGTTGTTGTATTTATGCTTAGGTAGGAACACAGTTGAGCCCGTTGTGCAACCTAAAGTCTGTTATGTCCATATGCACCTCGCCTTGGTTGGGACTTGGCGTTAGCTTTTTCTTACTCAGTTCCTGCAATGTAACGACTACGTAAGCTAATGCCCAGTAAGTAAACACTTGATGCATATATTACCTATCATGCACATGAATGACTTTATGAAATAAGTGCTAAATCTTTTACATGAGACTTTAAAATATAAAGAACGATGTTAGGGTCCTAGGTTTGTTGTACTACAAGGCTAGCATTCTATAACATGCCCCTGGGCTTAAATTAATTGATCCGTTGGGCGTTACGTTTCGCCATCCCCAAAGGATCTCTTTTCTTAGCTTAAAGGGCTTGCCTTTTTTATGAATACTTGCCACCTAGTAGTACAGTAACCCTTTTTTTAAAAAAATTATTAAAATGCCTATTTATCAAATCACTCATGAAATGCATAGAACCAAAGCAACTTATACCACAGCATGTAAATTTTCTAAATGTATAATAAACATAACATGAAACTAATTTAACATAACAACATCTAACATAGGCGGCAGTGCCGTCCATACAGAAATTTAAAGATATATAATGATAATATAAGCGGCAGGGCCGACCATGTAAAGAGTCATAATAACATCATATTTTAGGCGGCAGTGCTAACCATGTAGAGATTTATACCAACATCATAATTTAGGCGGCAGTGCCGACCATGGCATGATAAAATAAGAGTGTCACATATTAGGCGACATAGCCGACCATCCAATCAAGTAAGTATTAAGCATAACATCCTAAGTGGCATAGTCGGCTATATGAGTATGATATCATGATGGCGACATAGCCAGCCATGTGGGATTTAATAATAACCAATCACACCACAATAATAATCATTATAAGACAAGAGATTATTTAGAACTGAACCTAGCATGAGAGAATTATTACTTAAAGCTAATTTAACATATTATCCTTACATTGTAGTTGAAGTGAAGTGTTACTTACTTGTTTTCTTTGATTCCCCTAAATCTTCCTTCCTAAACTTGAGAATTTCTTCACTAGTGATGTTTTGGCTTAGAATGGAAAAAGATGAGATTCCTAGGGTTTATGGAAAATGCAAAGGCGAAGAGGTATTTATAGAGTTTTCTAAAGTCCATGTGTGGCTAGGATTTTGCCATCATATTATTTGATTAATTGTTAAGATTTATTTCTCCGTAAATATCTTGGTGATTTCTAGAATTCTAAGATTTTACCACCTAGCACTTAATTAATGGTGAAGATTTATCTCTTTATAAATATCTTAGTACTTCCTAGAATTTCTAAATCTCTACAACATTTCTTGTTGCATCATCACTTACGTCATTACTTATGTCATCAATAGCTTTAATTATTAATTTATCCCTTCATAAATACCTTTAGAAATTAGAAATTTCTAAAATTTCTGAAATCTCTACGACATTATTTATATCATTATATTATTATACATTATTATTATTATAATTCTTATGATAAATACTTAAAGGAATTTGTTAGGTTAATTATATTATATTCAAGTAAGAAGATTGTACCTTACATTAAACAAAGAACTAAGGAATCATTGATCGGAAGTGGACTATCCTATTCATGTCATGAAAAGGAAATTGAGTAGCACTAACAGAAGGGGCTATTCAAGCCATGCATGGCAACCAATAGGAAGAGATGCAGCATAACTATCAAGGAATCTTTAGCAAAATTTGCTTCACGGTAGATATGGCTTATAGCAACTGGCCAACTTCTCTTAAGGATCCCTTAATTAAATTAACCAATTATGAATGCTTATTAGTTAAGTTTGGACAACTATAAATCATTCTTACAACGCACAAGTTGTCACTCTTAATCAGCAACGAATAAATACCACTCTACCAAGCCAAGAGAAAACCTTGGTAAAAGCTCTGACTCAACAACAACATGAAAGTACAAACTAATATGTTGGAGTTTTTAATTCAATACTATTAGATCTTTAATCCAACATTAGACTTATATGTGAATAATTATATGTTGCAGACTGTCATAAAAGTTTAAGCTCAATTAAAAGTGATCAGTCAAGATTTTTGATATTATGAGCTTTAATACATCTAAGATTGTGTGGGCCTTTAATGTGTAAAAATCAAATAGTATTCTAATTCTATAATAAATAGAATTAGAAATACTTAATAACAATAGGAAAAAATTATTTGTATAAGTAATTATGGTCCCTAGGTCACACGTATTCTTTCCATAAAGAATATTCTATCATTAGATAGAGAGGGCACAAAGAGAATTAAAAAAAAAACTCTGTAGGAGATCGTGTAACTCTAAAAGGCAAACCACACAATTCTAGAAAATTATTTAGTTTTATGGATTCAAGTACGCTTTCACACATGTTGTTATTGATTAGGTGATGGTTTTCACTAAAAGTTTTATCCAAAAAATGATATCAAAGCCAATCATGTTGAAACATTAATAGTCAAATTTATTTTTATTAAGGATTAAATATTTTGGTGTTCTTGAATCTAGTATCTTTATATTGAGAAAAACTTTGTTTTTTTTTTCTTGAATTGAAATCAAAATTTTAAGTAAACTCATTTGAAAAAAGAAGAATAATAAATCAGCTTAAGGTTTAAAATCAGCAACAACCTAGCCACTGTCGACAGTTGAAAAATTGAGCTACAGGATCTTGTTAAAATGGTTGCCCATTAAGAAAACCCAAAAAAAAAGAATAAAGAAATTTAAAAAAAAAAAAGGAAATGGCCTAGGCGAGGCCATTTGGCCACATCCACAGCCATTAGTGGCTATATAAGGAAGAAAAAGCAATTGCATAGCTACTACAAACAAGAAGGAAAAAATGAAAAAAAATAAAAAGGATTATGATTTATGGGTAATATCAAAGCAGTTTCTATGACATTGTAATTTTTTTTTATAGAATAATAAAGAAATCTACCTTTAAACCCTAAATCTAGTTAAAGTGAATGGAAATTAAGTTTTGAGATCAATTTTGGGTTTAACAAATTGAAATTAATTGTTTAATTTAGCATTTACATTAGCTCAATTAAAAGAAAGACTTAGATTTTTTAGGACTAGTCTGGTCCAGTTTGACTTGAGTCAACAATTGACCATTGACTATTGAAAATTAAAACTTTGACTTTAACAAAAAAAAAACATTTAGGGTAATTTTGGTATAATTTTAAATTCAAATACTAGTAGGTTTATATGTATTTTGAGAAGATTCAATTGAAGCAACATATCACCAAAGTGATCTCTCTTGAATATAAAAGATTTTATATACGTAATTTCTATAAATATCGATTTGCCAAAAGAAGATCCATATCTAATATAATTACATATGCACTCATGTTAATAAATATGTGATGATTATTTAATTTTACATGTGAATAATAAATCAACCAAGGAACATTTATTTATTAACTTGTTCTTATTATCAGTTTTTGATTATTACAATAAGATATCACTCATAAGTTAATATTTTGTCCAAAGATGAAATATTAACAAAGTACCCGATATCTTGAGATGAGGTTTAATTTATTTAAATTTATTTTTATTTTAAAACTAATATGAGCTTATTTTATTTATTTTTTGTTCTTTATTTAGTTAGATCTGCTAATATTACTACTAACATCAATTCAATTCCCATGCTAAATGGCTCTAACTTCAAATTATGGCATGAGAACCTTTTCATATTCTCGTAGTCATGGATCTTAACCTTGTATTAAAGGTTGATTCTCCCTACGTCTTACAGATGATAATACCTCTGATGATAAAAAGAAAATGATAAGGTAAGAGAGATCAAATCGCATATTATCATGATCATAAAGAAAGTCATTCCAGAAGCATTCACGTACTCAATGAATGAAAAATTAACTATGGCTAAGGAGTTTCTTGGATAAATTGAGCAAAGGTTTGTTAAGAATGAAAACACTGAAATTGGTATGTTCTTAACAAGCATAATTTCAATTAAATATATAGGTAAAGATAATATCAGGAAGCACATTATAGAGATGTCTCATCTTACTTCTAAGTTAAGAGCACTTAAGCTTGAACTCTCTGATTGCTAGTGCATTTGGTTTTATTATCATTACCATTATAGTCTAATCAATTTAAGGTAAGCTATAATTGTTAAAAAATGATCTGTTCTATATTACACTATGTTCAGGAAGAAGATAGGCTGAAGAAAGATAAGGCAACAAGCATTCATCTAGCCTTTACTCCTAAGGGAAAGAACAAGGGCAAGAAAAGAAAAATGATAAATAAGATATAAATACAGTACACCAAAACAAACCAAGTGATTTAGAAGACAGTGGTTATTTCTTTTATGGGGCTAAAGGGCATAAAAAGAAGCACTATACTAACTTTCATGCATAGCGTGCTAAGAAAGATATACTTTTTAGTTTAGTTTGTTCTAAGGCTAACTTAACTTTGATACCTAGACATATGTAATGGATAGATTTTGGAGCAAACTTAACTTTGATACCTAGACACATGTTGTGGATAGATTTTGGAGCAATCACTCACATTATTATAACTACATAGGGTTGTCTAAGTTGTCAAAAACCTAGAGATGATTAAAGATACATCTATATGGGTGATGGCAAGACAAGTAAAGTTGAAGCAATCGAAAAAATTAAGTTATTGTTAAAGACTTGATGTTACTTGGATCTTGATGAAACATTTATTATTCCATCCTTTAGACAAAATTCGATTTCTATTTCCACTTTGGCAAAATTCAGTTTTTTTTTTTTTGTTCATTTAGGAATAAACAATTTAGTTTATTTCATGATTCAAAACTAGTTGGTTCTAGTTCTTTATTAGGTAATGCTAATCTTTATATGCTTAATATAATCGCTTTACTTAATAAATCTCTACAATTAAGTACACGGGATTTAAAGAGAAAATTAACCAAAGACAATTTAGCTATATTATAGCACAAGAGATTAGGTTATATCTCTAAATAGAGAATAGAGAAAACTTATGTCCAATAAAATTCTTTATCCTTTAGATTTCACTGATTTCGATATATGTTAACTGTATCAAAGAGAAACAAACTAATAAAAAGAGATTTAAAGCTAATAAAACTTTGAATGTTTTAAAACTCGTACATACGGACATTCGTGAGCCATTTTCTGCTGCTACTTAGAATAGCAATAATATTTTATGACATTCATAGATAATTTTTTAAATTTGGCTATATATAACTTCTTCATATAAAGTCACAATCCTTACATATATTACAAAAGTTTAAAGCTAAAATTAAGAACCAACTTGGCAAAAGAATTAAAAGCATTAGATTTATCCATGGTAGTGAATGCTATGATAGATATAACGATTCAGGTGAACAACTTCTAGGGCCATTTGCTAAATTCCTAGAGAAATGAGGTATCATCTCACTATTCTAAGTTCACCCCCTATGAATAGTATTATTGAAAGATAAAATAAGATGTTTAAAGATATAGTGAGAAGTATGATACGTTATTCTACATTACCAAAATCACTTTAGGGAGAAGCACTTAAAACTACACTGTATATCCTTAATAGGATTTCAACTAAAGCAACTACAAAACCCTTATAAGCTTTAAACAGATAAAAACCTAATAAGGAGAAAGTACTTACATATTTAGGGGTGTCCAGCTAAAGCAAGGTCATATAGGTCTAATGAGAAGAAACTAAACTCAAGGACAACGAGCTGCTATTTTATTAGATATACAAAATGATCTATGGGATATAAGTTTTATGATCCCATAACTAAGTTGATTTTTGACTTGAGAAATGATCAGTTATTTAAAGATGCTGAGTTTGCAAGAGGAGATAAGGCTAAAGACTATGTCTTTGAAAGGAATATATTGATATTCTCATAGGTTTCTTGGCATTGCTTAGGGTCTCATTCCTGACTTTATTCAAGACACAACAAATCAAGACAATGTTGAAAAACTGCCGATATAACAAATTATTCCAGAAGAACAAGCTTTACCACTTTAAAAACCTATGCCATTAAGAAGATCTACTAGAAAAAGAAGAAGGGTATTGTCAGATGACTACATTATATTTCTCCAAGAACACGAGGTAGATATTGGAATGATGGAAGATGATCCAATCAATTTTAATTAAGCCATAAAAAGGTTCAAGCTTTCAAAAGTGGATTTATGCCATAAATGAAGAACTGAAGTCTATAAGGGACAATGATGCATGGGATCTTGTCCCATTATTAAAAAATACAAAACCTAGTAGTTGCAAATTGATATTTAAGACCAAGAGGGATTAAAAAACAATGTGAAGAGGAGGCGTGTATTGCTACAAAAAGCTTTTTAATTTTGAGATAATGAAGAAATAAATTACCTAATAATTTTGTTATGACAAATTATATTTACAATTTGATTCATTTATTCTAAATTGTTAAATCCATTATTTATAAAGTTGGCATCTTATGGCAAGTCTAGTTAAATTGAAATTTTATTTATTGCATATGATATAATAAAGATTAATTTATTAATTTCCTATTTAGTGATATTCTAATTTATAAGGAATATTGTTTCATACTTTAGTTAGATATATAATTTAGGAAGTCTGTTAATGATGAGATTCTGAAATTGACACATAAGATCCATTTAGAATAAGAAGTTGGTTCAAATAGAAAGCTTATTAAATGCTCCAGATATTCTTTTGGGAGACAAGGCAAGAAAATTAGATTTATTCTGATTCAAATTTATAAGAATTATAAGAGAAAAAAAACTCTTATTTTGAAAAAAAATCAAGTCTTGTAAGACTTGTAACTTTGTGAAACCTTAGTGCCTATATAAAGAAAGGTATTTTATAATTGAAGGTGCATAACTCAAAGTATAAAATAGAGAAAAAAAATTCAGCCTCCTCCCTAAAAAATCTAGATTTGACACATAATGTTGTGTTGAATTATTTTCTTATATTTTTTTTCATCTCTATAAAGAGTTAAAGAATTGTTATTGATCACTTTGTGAAATATTTTGTTTATTATGGATCAAGAGTTAGCAATTATACAAGAGAAGTAATTTTAGTCTACTAGTGAATAAGTTATATAGTGATAAATTGTAAGATAGAGTCTTAAGTTTGATAAATCCATAAGATGTAACATCTCAACTTAGTAAATTATTTTTCATCTTGACATGATTTCATAAATGTAAGATTAATTAATTCAAACCATATAAAAATCCATGTGCCATTTAATTTTGACAATTTATTTTGTTTTTGAAAAATTAGTATTTTTTATGCGGATGAACAGTATTAATGAACAGTATCTGTGAATAGTAATTATGAACAATAATTTCATAAATTAATTAAGTTATTAATGTTAGGATTTTAATTATCTACATCTATTTGTAATATATCTAAATTCATTTCATAAATGATAGTGAAGCCTCTATTGTAATTCTATGAACCTTTTGTAATTTCATAAAAGGAGATATAAAAATGAATAAGTATCTCTTCTTAACAGTTTTAATGGGTTGTTAGATGCTCCACTTTAAAACTATTGAGTAACTTAAACCAAAAAATTCCAATAAAAATCTTTTCAGGTTGGGTTGGGTTGGAATTAGTATTCAAGTCTATTTCTTGGCTTTATTTCTTCATCTCAAATATAAATGAATATCAAGTGAGTCGGACTATTGGCACTCTTGTAACTACCCAGCTCACAACAATTTAAAAGCTGAAACTGATTTTTTTTTTTTTTTTTTTTTTTTTTTTTTTTTTGGGGGGCCTCGGTCATATGTGCACTCAAGTTTCAATGGAATTTGACATGGAATGGTCTTCTATCATGGTCCCTATTTTGAACTTGAACAGGGTTGTTACGGGCTTTTGAGAATTTTTCTGTAGTGTATTTTGAGGTTTCAATAATTTTCGCATAAATTCTAAGATAACAAAAGTAAATACGTACAGGAGAAAAATTATCGGTGAAAGAATTGTTTACCGTTGGTTCAATTAGATTTAATTTTGTCCTATACTGTAATTTTAAAGAAGGATACAATTATAAAAGGGGTTTTGCAAGATTTTCGTAGAAGTTTAAGTGAATATAAATTTATTTTTGTGGTTGTGTTTTTGTAACCAAACCCAAACTTATAAATAACTTGGTAACGCAGCTGCTCCAAAGGGCTGTTAAATCTGCTCGTTTGCTTGGGCGTGGTACATGGATTTTTTGTCCACCTATAATCTCCTTATTTAAAATATTATTGATTAAAGGATAGTATTTTAGACATTTTGAGGATATCTTGCATTTTCTTATAATATTTTTAAACTTTTAATTTAAGCTTTCTGAATCAATCTCTCTTTTAAATCGATCCTTTTTTAATCAACCGAGGCTAAAATTACATGTTATCTTTGATTCATTCAAATTAAGGATGAAAGTTTAACTTCCAAAAATATCAACCAGGTTCGTTGGGTGTCATTACACAGATGCGAGGGGTATTGTAAGGGAAACATCAATCATAAGATAGCAAACCATATCATATGGCAAGGCTGCCTAGAAAGCAAGTAATTTAATTAATAAACTATGACAGTCAATTCTAATTCCAACGGTAACAAGCAATTTCTTTGGGCTTAAGTTTTGGGTTCAGATTTCGGATTCATAAGCTAATAATTTAAGAAAAGAAAAATCCTAGCAAAAATACCAAAACATAATCGAAGTAGTTGCAATTACTGAACCACTAGCAACAACAAAACACAATCACAACTTGTTCTTTGATTGCATAAATAAGCAAATTAAACAAGTAAACACTCACATGGACAGACGAGACACCGGTGGCTAATTATGCAAAGCAATTAAGCAAGCAAGAAACATTATAATAACATATATATCTCTTTGATTTCTAAGTTTAAAGACTGGCAAGCTGCTGGATGTTCATGGGATAAACAATGCTCTGGTCACCATAGAAAGCTTTTCTTCCAAACATAATGTTCACAGCTTCTGTTGGGTGAAATGCATCCCAGAAAACGTATTGTTCTCGATTTGCACATGGTGTTTGGAATGGAAGACATGTAATTTGGCCTCTGTTTCGTCCAATGCCGCAGCACCCTCGATCTATTACACTGAATCCTGTAGATTTTTTTTTTGGGGGGGAGTGGGGGGAGTGATCATAAACATTATTTTATAAGTGAAATATTGCTTATTTAATGCACTTATTTAAATTTAATTTTAAAATGTCTAGCTTTTATTGTAGCATAAGAAGATGATAATTTCTCTGTTATTTCCATCTGGAGGCCGGGATTATGAAATCAAAATCCTAGTTCAGTCGCTGTAAATTGTTCCTTGATTTTAAAATATGAGGGCAAAATATTTATTATCTCTTATCAGTGTCCGTGCATTTTAAAATAAAGGTCTTAGGCTAGACAGCACACATATATCTAACTAGAATACGATATGTTTTCGTGAGAAAATTGCATACCGTATGATCTATAATTGGTGAGGAGATCTTCAAACATGCGGGCAATGTCAATGAAGGTGAATCTTGCACCAGGAAGATTGGTATTAAGATTGTTAACCATAGTCTTCACATTTGCATTAAAAGGCATAACAAGTTGGTTCACTTCTTCTGAACAGCGATCCATTTGATTTTGAGCCAAAATGCTTGGGATACATCCCATTCTTCCCAATCCGGCCAACACAAATTTCCTTGCTCCCAAATTGTAAAGGCTCTGTAAATTTTCAGTCAATACTTAATACAAGTTATATAAATATATTTACAAGCTTAAAAAAAAAAGAAGTAATTAAAATGCATGCATATGGTAAAAAATGAAAAAAATAGTGAAATTGAATCTTACAGTGAGTTGCCTTGTGTATTCTGAAACCAGAAGATCAGCATATTGTTGAGCATTGTATTGATTTTTGGTATTGTAATTGGGCATAAGATAATTGTTTAGGTAGTCATTGCTACCCATTCCTACGAAAAATATACATCTTGCAATTGCATTTGATACATCACTTGCTCCAAGATTATCGGTAACCTGATCAAGGGTGTTCTGAAAATTCCTTATCTGTTGATCAAACGGTATGCGGCCTACCTGACCTTGCAACAAAAATTTTCTATTAATGATCGGATCTCGTGTTTGATATAAAATGCTCTAATTAAAATTCAGATCAAAAGGGAATCCTGGTTCGTTTGAATTAGAACCATTGAGTCCTTACGAAGTTCCTTCCGGTGATGTCGAGGATTCCAGCAGCGGCAGAAGCATAGTTGACTCCGTGAAGCACTTGTGAACCGGAAGCTTCGGAGTATGCAGGAATTAGAGGAAGCCCCAGTAGTTCAGCTGAATGGATGAATTTACAAAATTTGGTTAAGATGACATTAAAAATATTTGTGAAGAGTAAATACAGGCTAATGAGCAAAACAATATATTATTTGATATGATTAATAATTTAAAAAACAACTAACAAACTAGTCCGAAATCAAGGACATTTATATTATGTTCATCAATAAAAACAGAAAGGAAAATTTTCTTTGAAAGGGGATACAATTTAAAGTGGTTAGGCATATGGAAGCTTTTAGCCATTAATAAGACATGCCTACCAGACATTGTGAATTATTATCCCCAAACAATTCGTACTTGCGGATCAATACAATTGGTATAAGTGGGGTAGGTATAATAAATGCAAAAATAAAAAAAAAATTCTGTTTTTTATTGATTTAAGATAATGACTGGGATTGTTTAGAAATAAATGTTATGGGACAGTGAGAGCCCTCCCAAAGAGACATATAGACGGAGGGGCAGAGAAATAAATGGCAATAGTTTTTTTTTTTTTTCTCCCCAGTAGATTACTAAGCAAGTACTTTTATTTTCTTAATTTTTTTTTGAAAGGGATAGAAGTAGGAAATCAATAAACTAATTGTAATGAATTTTCATGTGTCATTGAAGCCATGACTATGGAACTCACTTCACAGATGTTTCTAACTATACTGAAGAGGCTATAACAAAAATCCACAAAGAAGAAAAATCTAAAAAGGACAACTGTTTTATGCTTTTTTTTCAGCTAGCAAAGATGTTAATCATGATAATTCGTTAAATCAGCAATTAAAATATCCTGCATTGCATGCAACCATGGTGTATATAAATTTTCTTGTACCATCAAGATTTTGAGAGGAAGAAAATAATAAAAATATAAATCAAATGCATAGATAAAGCGAGTTACCAATTTCATCGACCATGGTGTAGCCATTAGAAAAGCGGCCAGTTGGGCCACCATTGAAATCGATACCATAAGGGTAATAATTTGCTTTGGCAAAAGAAGGAAGATTGTTATTATTTCCATTATCGATAAGTGAGTCTCCAAAAATGAACAAGGCAGGCACCATTTCTCTTCTTCCTCCTCCTTGTGTTGATCCCACAGGATCCCCATCTTGCCCTAGTGCCGCCCTATCATTCATGAGCAGCAGCAGCATCATCACAAGCAAGAAAGAAAAGATAATCTTGAAGAAAATATGAGCCATTATTTGATATTTGGAAGGAAAAAATTAATGCTATGGCTAAGCACTTGGCTCATGCCTGTGTGAAATTTGTGAATTGTGGGGAAGGAGGATTAATAGAAGATGCAAAGGTGGGGTAGTTGAAAAAAAAAGTAAATGTTTTCATCTGTTTTCTCCATTGTAGTAATTGCACGCTGCATTGGTGTACTGACAACACAGTTTCTTATAATTTACTGCGCTTGCCGCTTTC
This sequence comes from Aegle marmelos, assembly GCA_030449875.1. Classification (NCBI taxonomy): domain Eukaryota; kingdom Viridiplantae; phylum Streptophyta; class Magnoliopsida; order Sapindales; family Rutaceae; genus Aegle; species Aegle marmelos. The sequence continues at coordinate 440,986 of JASUUL010000084.1, forward strand.
TGGAATATTTAATCTCCTAAATTGTCCCCACTGCCAGAATTTTTACTTTTAAACTTTCTTTTTTCCTTTTATGCCACAATCAAATTATCAATGTTGTAATTTTCTTTTATTAACAGCACTCAATTGGGATCTCGTAGTCTTGGATGGTTTGGTCAATATGACAAGGTTACTGGACGCTCTTTAATTTATGAAATTAAAAGCTTGTGATTTTTTAAATATTTGACTAATCCAAAATAATATAAAATTGGAAAAGAGAAGGAGGAAGGACTTAATTAGGTAAATTGCCAACTGGGATGCCCCATGACCCCTCAAGCGTATATATCTTTACATATGAATAATAGAAATCGGGTTATTCCATCAATCATAAATCTAAAAGCCAAGGACCCAAATTAGCTAGAGAATCAATTGCATAGTTCTCTTCTCAAATGATATAATGGCAATAAGAATACATACGACATATCATATTTGTATAATTAAGCCACAAAATGCACGAACGCCAAGATTTGAAAATTATTCATCAGACATGATAAAGCACTAGTGGAATTTATAAATAAATTAATTAAAAAAGCCACCACTTTAAAGCCGAAATTTAAATAGCTTTGATTTTGGCATGCAAAAATCTCAACAACTAAGAAAGGAGAAATTAAAGCTTCAGATGTTATTTTATATATAGACAACGGAAATTAAACTCATTTTTGTTCTTTGTCCTTTTAATTTTTGGTAAATTAATTAATACATTATAAACCATCGTGGTTAATATAGTTTCCATATGATCAATTTACTGAACTAATGTATATTATTTAATTATTAAAAATCGTAAATTCCCAAATTCTCAGGCAAATTTCACGAAACTGGAAAATTGGAGTAAATGCTTCTTTGAACTTAATACTCCTGGTTGACAACTTCAACGTGTAAACCGATTCTTGTGACAAATTAAACAATTTCTGTCGTGTCGTCAATCAATCAAAATTTTTGGCATACTGAATTTTTGGCAATGAACATGATAATATTCTGAGATGTGTGTATGGGCATACATATTTCACAGGGGAGATTTAATTAATTTGAGTTGGTAGATTTTTATTTTTTGCTTTCATTCTTGCCAGCCTTGCACATGATTCATGTCAATCTTTTAGTTCTGTTGTGATACAATTTAACGTTAGTTGTTTACTGCAAGGTAAGTTCAATTATATCTTTTTTATGATATGTGAGCCCACCAAAAGAGTTACGTAAATTATAATTTTCTTTTTTCCGCCCTTATTAATAGTAACTTGAAGAATACAAAACACTGGGGCTCTTCGCGTCAACTGTTGTTGGATTTATTTTTTAATATTGGCCTTGAAGTACTCATTACCACTAAATATTTTTCGCACAAATCTAGGTTGATTGAAGTAGTTGGTAGTTACCCTCTAATTATGAAAGTCAACACGCCAAAACTGAACGCCGAATGAATGAACATAAAATTGATTCGGATTTTTTTCCCCAAAAAAACATTTGATTCGAAATTGAATATATGGTGTATTTATCCAAAAAAAGAAAGAGAAGAATATATGGTGTTATGGTTATTGTTGAACTTATGTGCTATGTTACTTTTATTTTCAGTCGATGTATAGGGATAATCTAGCCATGATAACTTTAACACGCCTGAAAATTTTGGCGAAGAAAAAACATAAAACGATTGGTTCGTTTCTAATTTACCCGAACGAAGATAAGTCATAATTTATACGCCTACATGGTACAAATGGGAAAAAGAGTAAAATCTCCTCATTATTTGATTAAATTAACTGAAACTTTCTTGATATTTTGAAATATGTCCAAACTCTCTTGAATGTCAAATTTTTTTGTTGGTCTTGCCATTTTATCTTTGCTGAAAGTTTGGAAGCAATTGTAAAATTTTTAATTAATTCTGAATTTTTAAAAATGTTATTAAGATTAAATGCAAAAAATATATATCTATTTTTTTAGAGAATAAAATTCATTGAAACAATACATTTAGATACATTATTTTTATTGTTTCAAATACCCCCAACATTATTTTTATTGTTTCAAATACCCTCAACTTATTATTCTCTGAAAAACTAGTGTATAACTTGCAATGAATGTTTTAATTACTTCTGAGAAATTTTCAGTATTAATTGGAAAATTTTGATAATTCTCTTAATTTGTTAAATAATTTTACATTTATTTTTTCATTAATTATGATTAAAAAATTATTTAATTAATTAAATAATTAATAATATTTATATTCAAAGCATCAAAAACCCACAAAAGATAAAATGGTGAGATCAGACAAAAAAAAAGTTGATGCAATCAGAAGAATCTAGATATGTTTTAAAATTTAAAAAATGATTAACTTAATTAAACAACTGAGATTTCAATCTTTTCCCCAATCCATCCATGTCACCGGCAGCTTGAAACAATGTCATACTTGGTCTTCCCTGTCTTCAACGTTAGTGTTGTAGGCAGGTTAATAATAAATGGAATACTCAAGCATACACGTGTGGAACAGTTGAGATAGTTGGCGCTTGACACTTGACAGCATTCATTAATATTTGACTTCTGTCTATAATAAAAAAAAGTAATTCATTAATATTATAATGATAATAATTTAAAAAAAAAAAGGTCTATGAGATACTCAGTGCAAATTATTATTATTATTATTATTATTATTATTATTATTATTATTATTATTATAAAAATTAAGTTATAATTTATTTGTAGAATTTTGATGAGTAACATTAGACATACAAATTGTCACAACTTGTCCTGAACTTTAAGACAAATCTCTAATTCTTGAAATCAAACTAATAATAGTTCTATAATAATAATAATATTTTTACCAAAATTTTAGCAGAGTTTCTTCTTAATTTTAACATTCCCCAATCCTGCAAATAACAAAATAACACTACTAAAATAATTTCAAATTACAACAAACTCCACCAACTATCATCTTAACAATACCAAATGTTATCCAAAATAATTTAATATCAATCTAGTGAATTATCCTTAATCATAAAAATTATACAATCTCAAATATTTCAACTCTAAAATTTTGTGACTCCTAGCACCATTACATGGCCAAAATATAAATAACTATCATTACTGAGTCGACTGTCGTACCTGTAAATTCCCTATAAGAAAAAATATAATAAAAATTAGAGTAAGTATAAAAATCAATGAAAATCAATGAGTGGATGGTAGTTTTTTTTAAATAATTATTTTAAATTTTTTTCTTTATAATAATCATATCATTTTTTTAAAACACGATTTCATCAAATCAAGAGTAAGAAATATTAATATATCACTTAACATTTAAAATCAAATCACTAACTTTGAAAAATATATAAAATGTCACATGAAATAACTAGAGAAGAACATATCATAGCATCATATAAATACACAATCTGAAATCGTCCCATAATACTGCCTAAAGCCAAGGAAAATTTATAACACATGATATCAATATTGAATACTACGAATTATCACCAAACAAGTACCCAAGGAAAATAATCTCATCATACTCAGACCTCAACGAACAAGCAATCAAGAAACCATTATGCCCTCGAGCTACACGGATAATGCGGATCTCAACGAATAGGCAATTAAGAAGCCATCATACCCTAAAACTACATGGATAGACTAGGAAAGAACATCTCATATCTTATCATATCTCATCATATCTCATTACATCTCACCATATCTCATCACATATATGCATGCATAATTAGTTCCCAAAAGACAAAAGCGATCAAGTACACGGCCCAAAACCTTTATGTGGACTCGAGGGTACCAAAAGCCTATATCTCATATCATTTCCTCATTATATATGGGGAAGGATACTATCCAATTATTTTAAAAATAATCATAAATACATATATATGTAAACATCTTATAACATCTGAAATCTCATTTCCTTTTTATTTAAACAAACTTTAAATCCATTTCCTTTTATTTAAAATATCATCAATATGCATATATTCAAAAATCAAAAATAAAACCATTAATCATACACATTTCCGATAATAGGTACCATTATGCAGATAAAATCAATTTCCATAAAAATCATTAAATCAAAGCATTTAACATTCATTTACAAACATGCTTTACTATATTTAAAATCATAATAATTCACAGAGAAAATAGGTTTTATATATTCCACTCATAGTAATGACAATTAAATCTGGTATCGTCGATGTTCGCGGGTTGATTCTCATTTGTAGATCCTCTGAATTGCCTTTCACTAGTCAATGTAACCAGACTTCAGTCAATCGAGCTCCCAAAGCCATGGGTTTGCAAGTTGACGATCACGACTAATCCAGCCATTTCAGGTGATGGAATTGTTCGAAAATAGAAGCTGGAGGTGAAAGGAGTATAACCCAACTGGCGGCGTGGCCAAATTCCAACTAAATCAATGGCAACAAAAATAGGTTTCCCACCGTGGGTTTTTTAGCTTCACGGTGGCATTCCAACCGCTTTAGCAACGAGCACGGCAAGCAAGGGTATGACTGGCGTCTCACAAGCTTCAAAATGGTACCAAGTTCATTAGAAACGGTTGCTGATATCATGATTTTTGGTAGTGTCACAGCCGCCGGTCGATATCAACGAGTCGAGTCAACGTGTCAACCCAACTCTCTCTCTCACTCTCTCTCGGCTGCTATCCCTCTAAATTTAAATAAAATATTTTTTTTTTTTGTTTCTAATACTGATTAAACTAAACCAAATCTGTGACAACCAAAAATCTAATTAAATACTCGATTAAACTAAACCAAATCAGAATAACCAAAAATCCAATTAATCGGCTTTTGAATCACACTCGAATTGTCTCAATTTTACATTGCGATAAATTTAAAATTATTCATAGGCAATTAATTTAATAATGGATAAATTTTTAATCGCAATAACATGTAATGAGTTCAAGTTTATAAAACGACACCGAATGAAAAAATAAATAATTCACTCCATCAGAAAAATAAAAGTGTGTATATTACACAAATCATGTTAGTAAGATTTTTTGTATAAAGTTATTTATGACATATTAGTTATTTATCAAGTGTGTTGTGATATGGGGGAACAAATTTGTTTATTTAAAAATTTGTGAGAACATATTATTAATTTGATGAATAATACATTATTTTATTATTTTATAATTAGCGATGAAAATTTTATATAATTTAAGACTTTTTAACATTATTCAATTTAATGGCGTTAGAAAGTAAAATATAATTAAGTTAATAGCAAAACTAAAATGTAGCCACTCTATTTTTTAACCTGGTCTTGCAAATGTATATAACATATGATATATGACGATGTCTCGTTGTTTGTTTTAGGTAATTTTTTAAACTCTAGCTAGTAGCGAAGCGATTAAGGAGCAAAACATGATTATTTTCCATAGTCGTCCCTCAAGGATACGGATTTTTCTAAGAGCATGATAAATTAATGCATGTTAATTATATATTGTAATGTTCAGTTATTATTACTGTCAAGTTAATTGTAGTTTCGATTTTTTTAATTTTTTGGGTTATAGTATAATGGCAATAGAATTTTCACCCAACCTTATGAATGTAGTTTACACAGAAAATTTCCCAACTAAACCAACTAGCACCTACAAGAAGTTAGAGACCTAAGCATCATCTCCTTTAATATTTAATCAAGCGCATACCGGAACATAGCTTAGATTAGTTCTATTATTACTGGACATAATGACAGTTCTCATGCATAACGTAAGTTTAACTATTTGACTAACTCCTCAACGTTACGCTGTAAGTTTTGCATATATTGCATAGGTTTGCTGCAAAATTAAATGAAAGCGTATACAAGAGAGAGAGAGAGAGAAGCCAGCCAACTTAATATCAAAACTCAACCGTCATTAATACCAAATCACAATTTTAATACATTACAAGAGCTTTATTGTTTTCAGAAGTCTAGAAGATTATTGATAGGGGTACTAAATAATAAGTAATTCTCTCTGTGAAAATATTTTTACAGGCAAATCAACTATAATACTAATATGCTCCATCATAATTAAGCTAAAATGGAGCAAATCCTAGAATTGAAATATCTCATTCGGTATGGTAAATGGGTATTCAATATTGTTAGTGGCAATTGGTCCAAAGTTAGCAATCCCATTGTTCTCCTCCATCTGCAAAAATTGGGGAGGGGAGGGGATATATATGTTGTTAGATGCCTATATTTTCAATCTTTCACAAAATACTAATAAATTTCTAATTCACCTTGTCTTGCAAATACTTGTTTGCAGCTGTCAGTATACCCTCCTTCAAACAATGAAATAGCATATAAGTCAGGTTCTCTGATAATAAAGAACCCAAAAGTGATTGAACCCCTAATTCTAGTTGTAACTTTTTGGTTGGGGGGCGGGGGGGAAAAAGCTGGAAGAATTATAATTTGAAACCTTTGATACTTGGTCTACAATTATAGTATAACGTAAAATTCTACTGAGAATACTATATAATTTGGAAATATTCTCCCTCTTGAGAATTTTATTTGAAAAAAAATCTATTCCTATTATTCTACAATTTATTTGAAAAGGAAAATAATAATCGGATAAAATTGACTTTCATTTTATTAATATTAAAATATACTTGACATATTAATAATATTAAAACATTTTTTTCAATACTCAAAATAACTTATAACATATATATGATTTTATTTATGATATTTATTTTAAAATTATATTTATCTTTGTTACAAAAATTTAACAGTCAATTTTTTGGCTATTAAATCAAAGCATGTAATAATAAAAATTCAGTCTTCATAACAATTTATAATATTAAAAAAATGTGACTACTAAGCAAACGTTAAGAGTTTGAAGTCACTTTTTCTCTTAAAACTTTAGAAGGTACACTGTACACTTACTCTTACATAGGCGGGGTTACGTCAGGAGTTGAGGATCTACCAAGAGCTAAAAGAATTTTCATGTAAAGGTACATTTGTAATTTAAACTTATCGAATAATTTTTTATATTTTAGCCATTATAACTTTGCAAATTTGATATTTAGTCACAAATTGTTACATGTTTAGACTTTAGCCCCTAGAACGCATTTTGTTTGCTGACTTGGATTAGGTAAGATATATAAGATAGGACAATCTTGAATTGGATTACATTTAGAATTATCTTATATGTAGTATAGCAGAGTTAGACCTGGTAGAATTTCACTTATCCCAATAACACAACATGAACCAAAAAATTATTATTATTATTATTATTAGGTCCATTTTTATGATTGGATAATGAGTAAACCCCATTAAGTAGTGGATGATTTTTTTTATTTTTTATACTTTTTTAAATTGTGTTATACTTTTTTTTGATAAATATGTAAAGTTCTATGTTACTTAGAATAAATCTTTTAAAATAAAGTAATATTACTTAGGAATGAAAGAGAGTTTTATAAATTTTGAGATACTCTGAGTTATCTTGAAGTTGAACCCTAAATTAGGCTTTGATCAATATAAAATATACATGTGTCAAAGAGTGAACGGATAAAGAATAGGGCTCTTGTAATACAATGGTTTTTCTCTCTTTTTGGAATATGTATCATTACTCTTGAATTAATGTTAAGAAACCTAATAATCCTTATTACTTTTTGCGACATATATTCTCCATATCATTGACCGTCTGCTAATTATCCCGAGCTCAAATTGTGATCAATCAATCCACAAGTCAAGAAATATGACTGCTTATATAACTTTCATTCTATAAAAATATACCACACATAGCAATGGAATTAAACAACCAGTAAGGAGGAAAAAAAGAAAAAAGGAAAGACAAATGGGTTTAAACTAACCTTATTCCTCAACACGTTGATCTCTTGAAGCATAATATCCGTCTACATTAATCCATTGGTTCATTAGCATTGTGTATCAATAGTAATAATCAAAACGTTCTCAAAAACCAAAAAGCAAAAAAAAAAACAAAAAAATTCAGTAATACCTTCGTTGAACGAATGTTATAAATCCAAAGTTCAAGATGCTTTTCAAGGACAAGTAGTTCATCCAAAGTCATTGTGCCGGTTCCACCTCCAAACATATACCTACGTAAATTTCAAAAGTTCGATTAAGATTTATGATTTTCTTCAATAGCTATCATTCGTGATTTACCAACTTTTTTGGAAAATATTAGGAATTAAATTAACATGATGAATTAATTTGTGATGACAAATTGTCACACCTGAGGCCTTTTTGGAGAATTTCAATCTCCTGCTTCAGCATGTTTATCTCATCCTTTGCATCCTGATAGCATAATTTATAATTTTCCATTAATATAATGCAAATTTGAGCTATTTATAGAGGCAGAGGGCTCAAATCACAGTAATTAATTCATTAAAATATAAGTATCAAAGAAGATAGTTGTTAACCGACAAATGACAATATACTTAATCTTATAGACAAAGAGATGTTTAAAGACATTATTTCGCAAGGCAGAATGAAATTATTCCACAATAGAAAATGAATCTAGGTCTATGTATGCTTGAGGCAGTTCTTAATATTTGAATTAGTTTTTTAATGTGAATCAGACCTATATGCTTTTATACAATATGTAAGCAATAAGTGAAATAGACTAATCATTTCACCTAATAAGATAATCAATCTATCCATAACGAAGGGTTTTGATATAAAAATTTTTTTTAAGAACTTCTTTGATTCACAATAGAGATAAAAATAGATATTAAGAATATTTTTCCAAATTCATTTTCAATAATATAGATGGAGACCAAAAACGAAAGCTGACAATAGAGTTTTAAATTCCAAACCCTATTCGTTAAGATAGTAAAAAACATACTCATTTTATTATGAATAAAGAATCAAATAAATGTGATGCATAGGGTAAAGATCAAGACCATCATGACATACAAAAATGACAAGAATCAATACCATAATATGATGCACACATAGTAAGAATCAAGGCCATCATAAACACACAAATGTCCAGAATCAAGGCTATTATTGTATACACGTATGGCAATAATTAATCAATGCACTTATATCATATGCACATAGAAAGTATCATAACTTTTATGAGCTATACATTTAGATGAATCCCTGATTTTTGGTAACTGATTACTTAATTTTATGTCATTGAATATTTTGTATAAATTAGAACTTAGCACTATCTGAAATGAATCAGAGGTTGTAATTTATCTTTTCTCTATAATTCCTAAATGTTCTCATCGCATTAGAACAGGTTTGAGAGTCATCAAACTTACGAATATTTAGTGACGATGTCGATGATGGGTTTCAAGACAATGGTGGTATATAGGCGATATATATAATTTTTTTTTTTTTTGTTTTTGGGTAAACGTTAGTTCATCTCAAATAAAAGGATAATCTTTGATTTACCAGTCAAAAGAGTGAAAATTTTAATTTACCCCTCCAATTTTAGCTCAGAAGAGGACAAAAATAAGGGTTGCATTGATAGTTTTTTAATCTTCTTAACAGTAAATAGGATTAAAACTGAGAATATTATATCTAAATTTGGTGAAAAAATAAACCATCAAGCCTAGGATGCAAGAAGTTATAGCAGTAGAAAATGAATCGCCAGACTACTCATTTTCCACTGCGAGATACCTCTTTTGTATCAAATGAGTCTTTAGGCTATTATTGTCAGTAATAGTGAAATTTACATTGTGTTTTAGAAGTTTTAGTACATATAGTTTAAAACAAGATTCATTAATTGAAGAGATTGCTACTTTTCCCCTGAAACCAATATACAATACCTACCAGCTACTATTTTTTAGTAGTACATGGCTGTTCTGGCACCAAAATTTTATAATATTATCTTTATTTTTAAATATATTTTTATTTATATTTTTTTGTCAATTAAATAAATCATATAAATAAAAATAAAAATAAAAATATTAAAAATAAGAAATATAAATTTTGAGGTGATAAGAAAATTAATGATAAGATGTTTTCCTTGTAGTTTTTCTAATTTTTAAACATTTCATATAATAAAAATATATTTTATGTTTTTAAGATAAAATATATAAAAAAAAGACTCATTTATTCTCTTATTTTTCTTAAGTTTTTTATGTAAGTGTTATTATTAATTATTATAAAAATAATAAAGAATTAAGTTATATATATTAATTTCATTAGAAGAAAACTGTCATTCTCCCTTGATAAATGAGATTACCACATTATCTTGGTTATGCAGTTGTCGTGATGATTCTTCTCTGTGATCTGGCCATATTATAATATTCTGACACATATTTGCATACAAGAACTTTGTACTTCAAGAAGTCGTGATGAACAGCTCAAGAATTGTTAATTGTTCCTTATCATTTTGGCAGATATAATATATTTTATTTAGTTACAATCCTCTGATACTACTATACAATAAAGTAATATTATAAGAACCAGCATCTGATACTGCACACAACCTTTTTGAATAGTCATAGCTAGCAATAATATTCGTTCTACACCAATGAAATAAACACATATTTCATATTTGATAAGTAGAAATTATCAGCAAGAAATTAAATTTCAATTAGGTGTCTGCTAGCCTATTATAAATTACTTACCAATGGTTGAGTCTGCACGACTGGTTCAGCTTGAGCTCCTCGAGTGGACTTCAAATACTTCTCAATTAGACCTTGCATGGTTCTATAACACACAATTAAAAAAAAAAAAAAGAGAGAGAGAGAGAGAGAACAGAAATTTCAACATCAAAACTCAAACACTCTCGCTGGTAATATGAAGTAATAAATAATGAGAATATTAAAGGTATATGTACGTTGGATCTATAACGTAACAGGTTACACTCGTTATACTTACAACCCGAAACATTAAAACTTGCAGTGCCGTATCAGTAACTCCGTGTTTGAGTACAGAAAGCGTGCGTGTGTAGGCGTGTGTGTTTGTTAAAGAGAGAGCGAGGGAGAGAGAGATATACCCGTTAGTGGCCAGTTCATAGAGCTTTCCGTGGTTGAGAAAATGAAGACACCGATATCGGCATCACAGAGAATGGAGAGCTCCTTGGCCTTCTTAAGAAGCCCAGCTCGGCGCTTGCAAAAGGTAACTTGCCGGTGCACTGGATTCTCAATACGCTTCATCTGAACTTTTCCACGAGCCATTTGATGACCAACTTGATCAGTTAAACACTGTTCGTTTTTAAATTGCGATGAGCTTGTTTTTATGTTTATTAGCTTCTCTGCACACAACCTCCCACTAGTTTGAACTAGCTTCGAGGTTGTTGCAATTTCACCTTCCCTTCTCAGGAAAAAAGAAAATACTTGTGCAAAAATTACTTGTGTTATGGCTGCTTGAAGGCCTTAAATACTGGACTTGGATTCTCTTTAATCTCTTTAGCACAAAAGAATAACTGGTCTGCTCTTCCCTTTACACTTCACTAGGTTTTGTTTAATCACCCTCACAACAATCTCTCATTATTTTTTTAATTCCCCCTTGCCTTACTTTTTCTTTAGACAAAAAATGACACGTTTAATCAAATCGCATTGCACAGAAACGATTTGACAGAATTGAATAAGGAGTTGAGTGTACGGTGTACAAAATTGTTCATACTATGTTTACATGGCATTTTCATTTGCGGACCTATTTCCAACGTAGACCATGACGTGGCATGATATGACTAGTTCAGCCCTTGGCCATGTGAGAGGGGCTGCAGAATATTGTAAACCCTAGGCCCCAGCTAATTATTCCTCAACTTTACATAACCAACCACTTAAGTTTGTTCACCAGAATCCCGGACTTAAATGAAGTGTTGATATCCTTTATTTACTTTACGGAGAAAAAATGTGATTGATAAAAATTAAATAAGATTATACAAGTAATTAAATTTTTCTATGTATCATGCGATACAAATCATAAAACTGAGAGTAAAATTAAAGTAGCAAACCAACTCAACTATCCTACTGTATTTTTTTCAGTTGTAATTTTAATGTCACTAAGGTAAGAGGTAAAAAAATAATTACGGTATAAATAATAAATCTGAGAAATATTAAGACCTACGTATCGTTCCCCTAAAACTAAAAAAGTATAGTTTGATAGGAAAAATATCTCACGTACGCTAGGAATAGCAACTGAACTAATAATATAAAGTATATAACAAACAATCTCAATCACCTGAAACCTTTCCAAAGAAACAAATCCTAACTTTTCATCATTATTAACAGTCACGTGTCATTAGATCCGCATAAGTTCAAGAGAATTACATAAACACAGAATCCAAACTCAAAAGTTGAAAAAAAAAAAAAGTTAGGGCTTATGGTGGGGTAATTCAGAGTCGGGTGATCAGCAACCAATTGCTTTTTCATGTGCAACCCATCTCTTCATAGACCAATGAGCTGCCCATGTTGGGGGTCCTTTTAGCTTTTTCCCACTACTTTTCCTTATTTCTTGGCCTTAACGCGTTGCCCTTTGTTTCAATGACAAACAAAGCCCTGATGCATTTGCACCATTTTCAAGCTTTTGAATTAAAGTATTAAAAACTCGACACAGAAAGGCAATCAGGTCAGCACTTAGCTTGCACAAGCATCAAACCCACCACTCTCTTCACATCTTTTATTTATACTTAACTTTTTCTTATTCCACTTTAACAAATTCTTCCATCTTAATTTTGAAGACACTATCGAATCTTGCTAAATCACTTACCACTCAATAGAAACGCTAATAGAGATCTTCCTTTGACACACCAATAACAAGATCATAAGCGAGGCTTGCAATGCACCTGGGCTTCTACAGTTGACACGTGTAACTAACCCCGGAGGACACCACGTCAAAAAAAAAAAGAAGCAAAATAGTATATTTTCCCTTTAATAAGCATAAAGTTTAGATTCCAATCTTTTGATAAAATAGCGATTAGGTATAAAGTAAAACAGGTTCTCGGCTAAAAAGCAAGCTTTTGATTTATCATTTTAATTTACTGATGGTGGCTGGCCAAGAAATAGTGAAATTCTTTAATCTCTGTATCTTTGGTGTCGCACCTAAAATGGAAACATGTTATAAATGACTTGGGCTAAATGAGGATCGATCGACTGAAGATGGATTAAAAAAAGAAGAGGTATAGATGCCATAATTAAGATGAGGGCATGTATATTATTATCTAATGTAATGCACATATATAAAATGTTGGCATATATCACTCAAGAATCTTTGTAACAACTATATAAGAGTTTTGATATGATAAATCTTTTGTGCCCATATCATGCATTTGATGGATAATACTGTACGTTATGGAACAAGATAATCAATTAAAATTATTATTTAGCCACTGTACAACACTAATGCTCTCATTTGAGGGCGTGATTTCGAACTCCACTGGAGCTCACTTCAATTCCCTATTTTAAATATAGATTGGGAGTTAGTTTCTCCTCGATTATTTGTGGAAGGGCTATACTATCAGTGTATGTTTCTGGAATCCAATAAGTTTAATTCAAATTGTAAATATATCCATAGAATTGTAATAAGTTAAAAGAAAGATTAAAATTTTTATTTTTTATTATGCTGTGTGACATCATATAAGTATGAAGCTATTGTGCAGTGCCGAAGTAAAAAAATTAGTATATAACAATTTTGGGAGAAAACTTCGAACTATTAAAGATATAAAATATAAGACAAAAAATAAATATTATGGAGGTTAAAATTATAATTTTCCGTATATGTATATAAACAAAACCTTACAAGTTGTCAAAAATTAATTAAACATGGTAAGGTGCAATTATTTTCTGATGACAAATTAAAAACTATTTTCATTATTTTGCGCGCCAGTATCAGCGAATTTAGCTGGTGATGTTAACACTATGGCTTTAATTAAAAAAAAAAAACAATATCTAGAATTTCTCCTGATGACATATAATATCTCATTTCAAAGATTTCAACAAGAGGGCTCAAAGCCATGCCTACTTCGTTGTGAGCTTTTCTTTCTTTCTTTCTTTCTTTTTTTTCAAAAATATAGTATTTGATGTTAGAATAACTTGGATTTATTTTAGGTTTAGTGATTATAATATAAAAGTCCATAAGTTTAATCGATACTCTAAAGCTAGCTTAAGAGAATGTTAAGGATTGCTCAAGCCTTGTATACTAAATCATAATAAATTATTGTCAATTCATGTTGATCTTTTTATGATCAATTGCGAGCTGATTCAAGCTGATATCCCATTGGGTTCTCATCATAAGATAGGGTACTATAGAGTGGTGTAGGCCTATTCATTATTGAGTTTGTCTCTGATACTATATACGAGTCTTTGAGCCTTACACATTAAAAAATTAGCATGAGAATTAAGAGATTGTTCAAGTCTTAAATATCCCTACCATATAAAAGGGACAAAAGCCCTAATTTGTTTTTCAATCTTTCCTTAATTTATTTTATTCTAATACTCTTGTCTCTTTTATCCTTCACCTTTAGCTTGTGGATGGAAATAAAAGTGCAAAGAACAACTAAATTCCTATTCTATATCTAGATATTACAATAAGAACTTTTAATTTCATTCTTAAAGCCAAAAGTTACTCTTTTTTAAATTCATGAAAAATTAAAGTGATAGAATTAAATCATGAGTGCATTTAACTGTTCTCACATATATCCCTAATATAAGTCATAGGTGCATTCAGTTAGTTGTATTACCATTGATAAATTGTAAAATTCCTCTTCTGATATATTGATACAAATTAATGTTGTTTCCTAGCGAATAATAATTTAGATACATTTAGAATCTTGTAATTCTTTTTCCAAAGGAAAATGTTATGGCCATTCAATTTGAAATATCACTAATGCCATGTTACAACTAGTATATTAGCTATTTAATAAGGAAAAAGATACCTAAATTTTCAATAAGGGAATACCCTTTTCAACTATAACACATTTTGGTTCTATTAACTCAAAAAAATTAACTCCAACAATGTTAATAAATGTTAATAAAATATTAAAAAATTTAACAATATATAAATTATAATTTCTATATTAAAAAAATATTTTGATACTTTACAATCTTATATTATATTAAACTAAATTTTATAATAAATAGAGACATAATATTAAATTAAATATATAAAAGAATTTTAAATTATTTTCAATATTAAATAAAATAATTTTAATATTCTTAGTAGATGAGATATAGTTTATTAATTTAAAATCAATTTAATTCCAAAATATATTATTATAAAATTTTATATTATATTAAAATATACTAATATTATTATTCTTCTAGATAAATTAAACTATTTAAATTATATTTATATTTATTAAAAGTTTTTAAAGTCAATTTTTTTAGTTACTATCTATAAAAGATATTATAGTCAAATAAGTTTCTAGTATCTATTATTGAAAACATATGGGTTCATATGATTATTTTCCTACTTTTTTTCCCTATTTAATGTGACATTGATTGCAATAAAAAGTATGGACTATTTTATAATTAAAATACTTCTCACTAAAAAAAAAAAATTCAGTGCAGCACAAACATGCAATTTGCATCCCCCCCCAAAAAAAAAGTTTAGGCATAAGCTCATCCAAAACTCATTCATATTAATATATACGGCTTGGTTTATGGTTAACTTACGCGGAATTGTTGTCTGTTAAATATTATAATCTCACCTAAGAAAAAAATAGGTATATTATTAAGTTTGGAAATGTATACAACATTATTAAAAAATTAATTTTTTTAAGGAATCCTTTTCTTCATTTTCTTAACCAAAAATATTTTTTTTATCTTTAGACTCTATTTTAAATTATTTTCAGTTTTCAAAATTAGTCCGCTTTCGGAAAGATACCAACAGAACCTTTAATTCCTCTCGACAGAAATTTGGTATAATCGGTAATCTATATCTATCAAAAATCGGACCAGTAATTAATCACTGAAACAAGTACATTTAGTGATGATGATAATGTTCATTATGCAATCAATTAATCATAAGTGATTCGATATTTATACAAATATCAAGAATCACTCTTGACCAATGACCTTGACCCATCGAGAAACTTTAGATCACAGCTAGATTTGCTTTTGTCTTCCAAACATTCTGGTCATAATTAAAAGGCAGACAAAGTTTTGATTCCTCACGAAGATAACGTTGACTAACCTGACGTGTTTCAAGCGATAATAATAATTTGCATTTGTTATTTTCTCTCTTAATTTTCTAAATGCTTCCTCGATTCAGTCTTTGATCTTGATTGAGAAGTCCCATGTCTTTTTCTGCTTTAATTTTGAGAAATTGAGCAAGAGAAATATTTTTCGGTAGTTGTTAATGCGGAATTTGATGTCATTTTATGGGACTCTTTATGAATATATTCAAATATGAGTTATACTAGAAAATTTCATTATGTTTGTTCGAGCTGCATATTTATCATTTTTTGGTGGGTAACCAAGATATAAATTGTATCATTTCCTTATTTTTTTTTTTTATCAAAACCATGCACAAATTTTATTTTTCTTCAACCTTACTATCAAAATAAGGTGAACAGCATGTATAAAAGGGCAGGGGGAACCCTCGGTCATTAGTAGGATGATGATAATCATCAAATTCTCTAAAAAAGGATAACAATTACTTTTGATTCCTTTTCATAGGATAATGTCGATAAAAAATATTTGATGATTATAATACCACTATTAACAAAATAATTTCACAACATTACTGAATAAATAACAAAATAATTTCACAACATTATTTTCTGAATAAATAATTTTATTAAAATATCATTTGTGATGCAAACTAAAAAAGGATAACAATCACTTTTGATTTTTCATAAGATAATCTGATTATTTATTAACAAAATGTCATCACAACATTGAATAAATTATAAATCATTCATTCTGCTCTATATTTATGTAAATTACTTTAATTCTCTACATCAATTACCAAAATTCGGTGTTTTTTCTCCCTTTTTTTTTCATTATTATTATCTAGCACTACACAGCATGACCTTAGAAATATCACATGAGGAGAGACTTATCAATAAATTCGATTCGCATGGAGCTAGCAACACATATATAAAGCTTCTTTTTTCTATTGTGCTTAAGGGATTTTGACCTGTCGCTTAGCTAGGTCTGGACTTTCTTCTGAGAACATAGGGCTAAAGCCTAATTAAAATCAATAAGAGTATCCTATTTGTTGTTACTATTTAAGGCGAGGGTCAGTCAAATAGCGACGGGATTAGGAATTAGCATTTGGGCGGGTTATAATTTTGAGAAACCTTTTATATTTACATATTTTATAGAGTTTAAGTAATCTTTGGCAATAGAGTTGTTTCAAGTAACTGCTAAGCTTCTTTCCTCAGTGTTCAACAACGGAAATAAATTATCACACTTCCATTTGCCGTTGCGTTACCAAAGCCTCTACATAGTTTTGACTTTGGTCTGCGATATTACAACTCTGTGTGTGTGTGTGTATGGGAAACTTACACACACTTTAACTTCAGTGGCTTTGGATTATGCACCGATTTGATTTCCGTACTGACCTTTATAAATATATGATTAATAGTTGGTGGATAAAACTATATAGACAAATACATGTTGGTCGTATAATCATGAAACAGCTGGCACAAATTCAAATTTCTACCCTGCCAGTCGCAGGCAACAATGCCCTTCCGTTGAGTCTAATAATTTTTTAAAAAGAAAATTATTAAAAAATTTCTATATATTTTCGTCGTGTTTCTTAATTAATTATGTTTTAGATTTGTCAAGTTCTAACATAAAACTTGTTCCAAAATGTAACATTAACTGATAGAAACCTAATGATATATTTGAAATTAGCAAAAAAAATTAGGAAACTAAGATAAAAAACTGTATTGACTAGCTGTTGCATTATATAAAATTTAATCCACGGTTGAAAATCTAGCTAGCGTAATCGAATCGTCTTGCGTAATTCGTTAAAGGCTTTCATAAATGTTAGTTTATGGGTAGAAGATTCATCACTTTAAATGCTTAATCAACTTTGCTTTAAGATATCTTAATCAACTAATATATAGTGTCCTAAGGAGAATATCTTTTACTTTAATTAAATTTAAGACTTATTATGTCTTAATGACTTGGTTCAGTGAAATTTTCAAGTAACTTTATAATTATCACTATATATTTATAGGTATAGCTATCATTTATTTATTCATTATGTTATGTATGCTTATTTAATGGTAATGTCTTGTCTAAGTGATAAGCTAGCCCCTAAAAGAGACCAAGTTTCATATAATCAAGATTCCCCAAATTAACATACACACACATATATATATATACATAAAATCTTTTACTTTAATTAAATTTAAGGCTTATTATATCTTTATGACTTAGTTCAATAATTTTCAAGTAACTTTATAATTATCACTATATATTTATGGTTATAACTATCATTTATTTATTTATCATGTTATTTATGCTTGTTTAATCGTAATGTCTTGTCTAAGTGATAAGTTAGCCCCAAAAAGAGATCAAGTTTCATATCATCAAGATTCCCCAAATTAGCATACACACACATATAATTGACATACATGGAGAACATTAGAACCTTATAGCCAATCAAAATCGGATAAATTCCTTAAGACTTTATCAATCAGAAATGCATTTAATTAGTCATCCACACTCTCCAACATAGATGTTGGATGCAAAAAATAAATAAATGGAGCTTCCTGCTGATTCTCACACAACTTCTTTGACACTATTTAAGACTACAAACGCCTTTTGATACTGCCTTGGACATGGCAAAAACATTTAAACTGAAAAAAATAGCACTTTTAATTTGTTGCTATCAAATCGTGACCGTTATTTAGATCCAGCTAGTAAGATAAGCTTAATTGCAATTTTTAGATTTCTTTTTAAGACAAATTAAACTTAAATGCTTGCAAGTATATGCGTCCTTGGACTCAGTCACGAGAAAGATCAG